>CP092090.1:16478567-16663567 GCA_029203775.1 Neoneuromus ignobilis
ATTTTTAACTCTCTCTGATATAAAGGTGTATTTTACATATAAAAAATTATATAAAAAGAAAATCATTTTTTAATAATTAATCGACACGAGTTAAATAAATATGAGAGTTTATATTTTTATAAAATGTTATTTCGAACAAATGATTATTTCATATTTAAGTATATTTTATTTGAAGAAATAAGAAATAAAATATTATATAAAAAAAATTCGAAAAAAATAATAAAAATCATTTATGAACTTAGCTATATTTTAAAAATACACTTAAAATACTATTTATTCGAGTAGAAACTCTGAAAATAAATGAATTTGATACTGTAATGATATTCAAAGAGGGTAACAGTGGTTAAGTAGTAGTTTTGAATAAACTTATTGTATCAACAACATCTACATTTTGAAACACTTATTCTAGACAAACTTAGTCTTAAAAAAAGCAAAGAAGCTACGAAAAGTAACATTAAAGAAGACAGAATAATAAAAAGATAACAACAAGTGTTATTCGACAAAATTGTGCAGTCAGGAAATGAAAAATACGAAACGAGTATGTTTTAATTTAAATGAATTTAACGACAATATTATTTTGAGAATTAAAAGTAAATTTTCTACTTTCTAGTTTACATTATTTTTTATTTTTTGTCAAAATCATTTCGTAAAGATTTTATTATTAGGGATATCAATAATACTATATATATATATATATATATATATATATATATATATATATATGTCAAAAAATTAAAACGTCATATATGTTAAGAATATTATTTTTTTAAAATCAAGAATAAAATAATATAAATGCAATACAATAAAATTTAGTAATAAAAAATATAAAATTTACGTACAACTGCACAATTCTTGTTTTATTTTTTACTATTTTTCGATTTTTTTATATCCCTTCTTTGGACTGAAAGTAATATATTTGAGCAAGCCAAAAATTACTCTGCATCAACTATTTTCCAATTCGACCGATTGGTTCGATTGAATAGGCGGGATTTGATAGGTGTAAGCTTGAACGAGGTTATAATGTATAACGGTCGAATTCTCGAATTAGTTGGATATTGAATAGTCAAATCTGGGAATCGACATATATTCATACATATATATTAAAATGAAATCTAATACTTTATTTCACAAAAAGTTAAATATAATTTGATAAATTTTAAAAATGTAAATTCAAAAGTTTAAATATTTATATTTAAATGATTTTATAAATGGAAATCAAATAATATAACTTAATTCATATAACTGGGTTTAGGGTATAAAAATAAATACTTTTTAGAACTCATTTCATCAAATAAGAGTAATAACATCTTTAGTTTTTACCAACCACTTAGAAGAATACAAGATACGTTGAATTTTAAATATTGTTAAAATGTTCGTCTGTTAAATTTTACAGATCCGCCGCTGGTTGCCAAGATGGTGATAGTGAAGGTATCAAACGATCACTCAAGTAGTCCTCCACCTACAAGAGGTGGTTTTATCATTGCCGTAGTAATTGTGTTTGTGAATCCATTAGCATTCAACATTATCTCTTATGCTTCGGACCTGATACGATGAATCGTTTTAAGTACGAACAAACTGCCAGTGTACTTACCACTTCAACATATATATTCTTCAGATGAAAATGTTTTAACAAATTTATTTTTGTTCAATTAAATTATTTTCATGTGCAGAAGATCAATTGGCATAACTAATTATTTTAATGGATTTAAAGTAATTGAGAAATGAAAACTTATGTAATAGTTTTAAACTTGATATAAAAAAGTATTTTATAAATTGAATTTTTAGATATGTGAATTTAGTTTCAAATAAATCAAAAAATATATAGAGGGTACCTTGTTATGAAAATATATATATATATATATATATATATATATATATATATGATATGGCCCAAATGAGACTGAAGGATAGTAAAGAATAGTAAACAAGTAAATATATGTCTAAACCTTTTAGTCTCCTTTAGGCCATTTATATAATGATTTTGAAATAAATGTATTCTTTATTTATTTTCAAACAGAAAAACGATTTTTCGAAAAATTAATGTACTGATTTGAATTTATAAGAAATTTATTTTTTTACTAAAAAAATGATAAATTTGAACTTACTTTATTTTCAAATTTAAAAGTTATGTATAAAATAAGAAATATAATTCAAACATTTATTATAGTTTAATTTTTTTGTGATTATCAGAAACTTTTATAATTTTATGTTCAATCTAAATAGAGTGTAATTTCTTATGGGTAAAAAATGTTATACTACTATAATTAAATAAATCATAATAATAATACATTTATTTAGAAAATTAAGTCTGGTGGCAAGATTTTAAATTTTTAAACAGATCTTTCTATTAATACCTTTTTATTATTCTTAATTTAGTTTTTAAAAAACCTTAATTGATAAAGATAGTATATTGAAAAAAATTAAAATAAAGAACATCCTAAGTTCGAGTATTTTCATGGGAGATTAACATTTTTATAATTTATTTTTTGTATTTTTCCAATTTAATTTTTAACGTGTGATTATATTTGCCATGGGAAGAAAAAAATATATTTCGGTTAAAATCCGCCCAAATTAAGTAAATAAAGACTTTAAATATGCAAACTAAAAAAAATTGTTTGATTACACAGAAAAAATATACTGATATTCTTCAAAATGATATTATGAATTATTTGGATGTTAAAAATATTTATTACTTAATGTTATGAATATGCAATAAATTTAATTTTCAATTAATCAATTCTTAAATACAAAATATGCAACTAATTATTCATTCAGTCTTAAAATTATATTATTATAGAATTTTACTAATTACAAATAAACCGAATCTTACATTTTAATAGCGACATTGTTTTCGATGGTTAGAATTTGTTTCGAAGAAAAGAGTCAGCATCATTGTTATATATATAGAAATGTTATTACATAGCGTTCAAATATTTACTACCTACTATAACGTTTTTCTAAAGTAATTTCATTTCCATTGTTTTCATAGGCGTTAATATCAAATATCCATGAATATTGTATGCAGACAAGCAGAACACAAAATGAAGACATTAAAGACTGTGGCTGGTGGAGGTACTCACGTGTTGAGCTCCAGGTCGAGGCGGAATTTGTGGTTGAACGCCTTGATGAGCAGCGACGTGCGGTGGAAGTGTTTCCCCGTCTGAAACAAGCGTCAACATCAATATCCTGTGCGGCCACAATCTTACACGTACCATCCCTATATGAAGTTGGGCGAATAGAAAGTGAATGCGTATTACTTCCAGAGGCGGACCAAGTATATATATATATATATATATATATATATATATATATATATATATATATATATTTCTTTGCATGTAAATATAAACGTATGAATTTAAGTAAGAATGGGAAGAAAGAACAGTTTGTTAAAAAGTAATTTCATATTTTTCCTAAAAAATATGCTGTAATATATTTTTAGAAACAAAAATATATTTGCATCTCTTTATAAAAAATATTTCATTTCAAAATAAGAGTAAATTTTTAATCTTTTAATAATAATAGTACGAGAATAGTTTACAATCAAATTAAGAATTGTACAAATCATAATATTATAATTTTTTATTTTATTTCATAGATAAAAATAACTAATAATAAAAAATGTTTATTTATTTATTATATAAAAAATAATAAAAAAATATTCTTAATCATTTTTTTCATTATAAAATTATTTAATTGATCGAATTTAATTATAAATAATTGTAAAATCACTTTACATGTAAGTTAATAAATTTCTTATCTTTTCTAATGACGAAAAAATCGTTGAAAAGTTGGTAAATGTTTTAAATATTATATAAAATACAATAATTTTAAAAAGTTTAATTGCAATATTTATTATAATATTTTAAAATAAAAAATATTTCCAATTAACAATAATTTTATATTCTAATCTAAGTAAATCAAAAAAAAAAACTAGAATTCTATTGAAGAAACATTCTTATTTATTTCAATCTGATGCGTTGATTGTTTCATTTCATCACTGAACAAGAATCTCCTATACTTTAAAGAATTCTTGTGCGGCTATACAGGTGATAATCGGATCAATTCAGCAAATCCAAACTATATGGTGGACGAGTAACCAACTTGAATTTTAATCAATAGAGAGTGTATTGAACACTTGTTCGACCGTTTTTAAATCTTTCAACCCATTCTTATGTGTGTGTGTTTTTTTGTATAAGGTCGCTGTCATTGTACTGAGAAGATGTTATTCAGCTCTATCCCCTTTTATATCCTTCGATTACAAAAATGTTATAGCAATTGGTCTTTTTTGTGCAAGATTGTGAATTTAGAATGATGTTATTTTAGAATACTATAAAGATTGATTTTTATTCATCGTTTGAAACGCTCATATGCTATTCAATATATTCAAATTCATTTCAATTTTTTTAATAATTTCATTTCAATATTTGATATAACGTCATAAGAGATTCAATATTTAAATAATAAAATTAGTATAATGGAAACAAGATTTATAAATAGTATCTTTTGAGAAAACATTCTACATATTTTATTTATTTTATTAATAAATAAATTCTGTCATATTTTATTTTTATAATTTGAAATAACTAAATATTTTTATAATAAAATATATCTAAAATGAAAGAAAAATAAATCATTTTTTTCAACATTATTTAAGAAATCAGATTGGTAATTTTAAATAAAATATAAAATGAATACAATAAAAATATCTAACATTAAAATACAATAACATATTTTTATCAAGATTATAATGCCAATATTTAAACAATTTAAATTTTATAGATAAATATGTAAATTTATATATATATATATAATATTATTTGTTTGAAAAATCAATATGAACATTTCATTTTCGAATGAAATGAATCAAGTTAATATAAAACTGTATAAAATAAACAATGAAGATAGGAAAATAGATTCCATGTATATTTACGTAGTGTTTTAGTCCCACTTTGACTTAGTCACACACAAAGGCCGGGACTGTATATTGTGTACTGCATTCTACTGGTCCCATGAGAACCGCCTGTGGTGAGAGACCGCGAATACAATTACGAGCCTATGAATTAATTTTTGGATTCAAATGCTTTGGAATATCACCTTTGTTTTCCCAGTGCACGCTTGTTGTTCCTTCATTCGGTATTCTCAGTTCACTTGTGCGTGACATGATATTTATCCATTATGAGATTTTGCGAGAATTACCCATTTAACTAAATGATATTTTTGATAGCGTGCAAAATTATATGACAGTTGAACAAATAGCTTTTCTTAAAGCGCTTAATTATTTTGTTTATTACAATGAAAGCCGATTATGCTATCATTATATAATATTGCTCAATTAAAATTGTCTTTATTTTCGAAATTGCTGTTTTTTAAAAAAATATGTCATGCATTTTTTTTAATATCATAATAATTTTTGGCATTCATTTAACTGTTCGATACATTTTTCAAAATATATGCATATTTATTAATATATATATATATATATATATATATATATATATATATATATATATATATAGCACTATAATAAAAAAAAATTGTAATTCCCATAAATAATTATTCTTAAACACAAGTAAACATATATAAATATTTAAAATGATATTATGTTAATATAAACACCAAATCATATTTTATGATATATTTAAACAATATATATATATATATATATATATATATATATATATATATATAATATCAAATTATTTCCACAATTTTCATTTTTATCGATATACCTATTGCAACATTCAATTTCAAAAGGTGCTATAAAACTACATATATTTCCTGTGAAATTGACTGAAAATAATTTGATAAATATGATTGTTTTAGTTAAAATTTTAATAATAAGTACATACTATTATATTTTGAAATATAATATGATATGATTTGAATACTCTATTAAAATTAAAATTAGTATCTGAAATATTTAAAGGATAGGTATTCATAGAGGGACTAAAATTAACTAAGAGAATACACTAGACGAGTAATACCTTAGAGATTTTAAGGGCTTGATCAAATTTAATGGAATTTGAAGCAATGAAGAATAAAATATCATTGTATAATAGTACTGTCAAATAGTAAATAAGGAATTATGTACATTTTAATTTTTGTTTTGTATACATCAAATCTTAATTAAAACTAAAACTAAAAATATTAGGTTGTCAAATATCTCCCTTCCGCCTTCTGGTCTTTTGAATTTCGCAACTATGTACAAAAAAAAGCGGAAGGGAGATACTTGACAACATAATATATTCATATCAAAAATGTCTTATACATTTTATCATTTAAAAAATTGAAATATTAATAGGTAATTTATTACAATTAATAGGTAAATAGTTGATTAAGTATTGCACTAAGATTGTTATACGTTTCAAAATATTTGATTAAAGTTCATTTTTTAGACGAGTACAAAATATTAGTAAATACAAAAACATAATATTAGTAAAATGTAATAAAAAATATATATTTCATTATACAAGACACTTCAATATTATTATGGTAGAAATATATGATAAAAATCTGATGAAAATATGTGCTACCAAGAATTTTTTTTACTAAGATTGATGTTTTTACTAACATTATATTAAATTTATTTTCGTACCGAAAAGATATACACACAATACTTCGTATTTTTGTTTTCGTAAAAGAATTCATTTAACGAATAATAAGTTAAGAAATTAAGATGTGCTTCAAGCGAAAAATAACTGAGAGTTATTATTAGAAAATGTTTTTTCTTATTCTTTAATTAACACCAATAATACGTAGCATTTGTTCAAGTGTTTTCTTAAAGTATTATTAAATTACTTTTCTTAGAAAATTGTGGATATTTATCTTATAATCGTATTTACTCTACAAATGTAAAGCCAATAAATAAATATATATATTTATATGACCTAATACTTATAACCGAAAACACATGAGAGCTAAAAATTTCAACTAAATCACTTTTAGGAAAATGTAAAAAATTCATATGAACAAAAATAAAATCATGTTTAATAGATTTATAGAAAAAGAAAATATATAGTTGAAGAGTTACTATTTCGAATAAGTGAATAAAATAAAATACTCTGGAAAATTTTTATCTTATGATGGTGACAAATGACTAGGTATTAAATTAAGAATTAGGGCAACATGCAGCATTTGAAAGAATAAATAATATAATGAAGAAAAAAATAACACTGAGATTGAAACAAAAAGGATATAACCAATTTGTAATACTTGTTTGTACATACAGGTGAGAAATTTGAACATTAAATGTAAAAATTAATCAAAATTTTTTGATAATTTAGCAAAATATGTGAAGAATAATATTTGAGATTTATAAACGTGATCATAAAAATTTTTAATGGCTATGAGAACAGACAAAAGCAGTTGATTTAATAGAACAAATAAAATTGATGAAGTGAGCATAGGTAAGACACATAGAAAGAAAAGAAGACATTAGATGGATAAGAATAATTGTAGAATAACGACTAAATGATCAAAAGAGACTAAGGAAGAGACTTTATCAAAGTGGAGGGATGAAATTGCGAAGATGAGGGCAGATTGAGATTATCTATAGACAGAAAACATTGAAAAATTTTTAGGTAAACACTTAAGAAGTTTTGATGACATTTTATGAGACTTTTCCATTAATGAACTGATATAGGCTTTTATAAAGATACGTATATATATATATATATATATATATATATATATATATATATATATATATATATATATATGTACATGTTAAACAATAATATTATATTATATAATAATGTGTAATTGTGAATAATATGTTGATTTTTGTATATTCTATTTTTCATGAAATATATATATATATATATATATATATATATATATATATATATGTATATATATGTTTGTAGGAATGTGTGGGTGTAGATAATAAATACTTGAAAAATGATAAAAAATCACGATGTGCTGTTCTACAGTAGCTAATTGAGCACGTCGGATGCTGAAGTATGTTAGTTATGAACTATAGTCACGGAAGTGATCTCTGCTGTTAGCGTCCAAAATTTTATGAGTGTAACTATCATATACTGCTCGAAACTTTTTGCCATATCATCCAGAATTAATTGTGCCCTCAAATTCTACTATTTTCCTATTAGTTCAACATAAAGTTTGTGTACTGGCATGATTTTTTCAACATTAATTATTACTTTTTTTATCATTACTATATATATATATATATATATATATATATATGAAATATACTTTTACTAAATAATAAAACTATCATATTATATTTTTATATACTGGGTCATCCAAATGTTACGCTTAGATTTGTGTTTTATTAAAAAAAACTATGCACATGTTTCCCTATAGACCTCCCTATACACACGTTTCTTTTTAATAAAACAGAAATCTAAGTATCACATTCAGATGAACATATATTATTAAAATAAATCAATGCTATATAATTGAACATAAGTAAATGAAAATAATCTACATATTAACAAATATTAAATAATGTGATAAAATTGATGCGATGTTATAAGCAATGAGTCATTTGTAAAAGTGAATTTTGTTGAATTCACGATATAATTTGAGCAAATAGTTATCGATTTTTCAATAAAATATGTTCATTTATTAAAATTATTCATAATGATTTTTTTGATTATTATACAGATGGAGCATTTCTTTAGTGTTACGTTTTGTGTAAGTAATTGAAATATTGACTAGCAAAAAATAAGCTATAAATAATGATAGATAATTTTATATAAAACTCTGATGCTAAAGAATGATTTATTTGTGTATTAGGTACAGTGAAGAAAAATAATGGTTTATTTTTAAATTAATATTTAGAAATATTTTTTTATAAAGATACACTTAAAAACTTTTGTGATTTTCAAAGCATGAAATTTATATCAATTATTTTCATTTTTGAAAAGTTACAATTTATATTAAATTTTGATCTAATTTACATATTTAAAAACTACCTTCTTAGTAATCAAATGTTTGTTCTGTATTATTAAAATATATTTCCTCAGTAGTTATACTACAATATTATAACGATTAAAAAACAATTTTTTTAATAAATATATTGAATCGTCAATAAGTGAAGATATAAAAACGTTGTATTAGATTTTAAATTAAAATAATGGTAACTGATATAATAATGAATAATGAAAATCTATGAAATGAAATAATCGTTTGTTTTTTAAATTTCTTTTTTAATGTGAGATTAAATTTCTGTATCATGTATTTTTTCAAATAATATAATATAAAAATATATTAATTATTGATTTAATTTAAAATTAACAATTTTTATTAATATTGAATAATATTAATAAGTACCATATTGCTATTTATATTTCTTCAATTAAACCATTTATTATGTATATGAAAAGTTTTAAAGTCAGAATTTGGTTGATCTAAGGAAAAATTTACGTTTATATCAAATATATTTCGACAGAATGTTTTAAGAAGGGTACTATTCTGTTAAGAACTCATTTATAGTTCAGTTAGAAACATTCTGTCGGAATAAATCTCAAAAATTACTGTCTCAACTTTACAATATTTAATTAAGTCAGGTATACTCAATCACAAAGTCCAATTGAGTCACCACTTAGTTAAATAACTATATAATAGTGCAAAAATAATCTTGATTTAAAATACTTTAAAATATCGCCATTCTGTTAACTGCGCATTAATTTCAGTGAGATAAAGAGAGTCAATGATATAAAGGCTCAAAAAGGTCATTATTTAGTCATTTGGTTGTAGAATATGGATGTGAGAGTAGACTGTAAACCACAAAAATAGTTATGAGTTCGTACTTGATACGTCGATTGCACGCAATGGGAAGGAGATTCAAGCAATGGAATAAATTGTGATGGATTCCTTTGAAGATTCGCGTGCTGTGAGGATAAACTAAGTAATAATATTTTACCAGTTTATATCTATAAATAAATTTATTTTTATTTTTACAAATCCTCTTAGGAGCACAGAATTGTTTGTACTTTGAAAATTTAAATGTGATTTTGAAATTTATATAATAGAATTAAAATAAACATCGAGCAATTATTGAATATTTGAATAAAGAGAATTTTGAGATCATGATTCATTTATAAATAAGTATATTTCACATTGAAATGTAATTAATATATATTTAAACAACAAAATCCTTTTCGAATAAATAAATGTCTGTCACATGTAATTATAACTTATTGTTAAATTACATGAAGAAAATATTTATTACAATAAATTATAACCAAAAATTCATTTTATCTAATAATAAAAATTGTAATAAAATATGATTTTATTGAATATCAAACTTATTACAACTTTGAAATTAAGAATATAATAATGATTGCTAACTTTATAGTCATATTCAGAAACAATTAACGTGTTCGCGTATAAAATGTATTATTATAATAATATATCGTCATAAGGAACGTCATATGAAATTGAACCAACGACGTGGAAAGCTTAATATCAAGCTAATGTAGGAACCATGACCTGCTGCAAAAGCAATTCTCTGTGGCAGCTTTCTTGTTGAAACTATATAATATTGTACGATGAGCACGCGCTGAATACAGCTTGATCAAGAGTAGGTATATACAGTTATGCCATACTAACTACAAGTTGTTAACAAAGTTGGCAGCATCGTTGTTGTCTCTCGTCATAACTAAACGAATATCGGATGTGTTATGCAACAGTACTTGTCAGAATAGTGAAGTTGCTTATGACGTTTATTACATCCTTTATTTGAAATTTAATAATTTATTCAATTTAATATACTATAATCGAAACAGTCTGTTCAACAACTTGATGCTTTCAAAGATATGTAAATAAATTTGATAAAGTATATTTAGAATGTTTCTTAAATTGCAAGAGCTTTTATAACGACAATAATATTTTATTTACATTAAGATACATCAAATGAAATGATGCATAGTATATCTTATATATATATTTAAATAAATAAAATCTTCAATTGAGGAAATAATATCGAAGCATAACATATGTAATCATAAGAAAGAAAGAAAAGATAAATAAAAATCAATATAGATATTCCAAAAATTACATAAATTGTAAAAGAAAAATATTTTAATCTAATATTTTTTATATTAAAAATATTTCATCTTTTACTCGAGATATCCGTTTAATTGATGCAGATATTCACCATCTGCAATCTTTGTTATGTTTATAATAGCTGTAGAAATAAATGTGGGTTACTTGGCAGTGATAATTGTACTGACTGGCGCCAGCTCTAGCTCTTCTTCACAAGTCATAGAGTTATTTACAATGGCGTTGTGAAAACGTGCTTAAAACTTGTTTATATTTCTTTTCAAATCAGTCACATTTGATGTTGAGTTGTAACGATTGAAATCAAACGCATGTTTTTCATTGTAGTAAATGTAGTGCAGTTATAGCTTTCATACGTATGTTTGAACATTGATATATTGGACAATACGTTATTAAGGCAAACTTTTGAAATGTGAAGTTTTACGTTTCTATATTTTTTTCTTTCAATAAAAAACAAATATAGTTGTTTGATTTTCTTCATAGTCGTACATAAACACGCACATACATACATATACATATACATATTTATATATATATATATATATATATATATATATATATATATATATATAATTCAAAATATATACATTTTTATTACTAATTTTTAATTTTAAAAATAAATATAAGCGTGAATAAAACTAAACAGTTGCAGAATGAAACACATTCAAGTTTTGAAGAGAGTATTTGATATTCATCTTATATTTTTATATAAAATCAAAGAAAGATACATTTTTTATTAAGTATTAACCTCATCAAAATATTAAATATTTAATAAAAATTAATAAAAACTATATTTCATGATGATTTAAACAGTTTTTTTTTCAAAGACTTAATTGTTATCAAAAATAATATTTTTCAATTCTTCTTTTAGAATATAATAACAATATGATTTAAAGTATACACATACACACAAATAAAAACATACACACACACATATATAATATAATTTTAAATATTAGTGAAAAATAATAATAAAGAGTGGAATAAATAAATAAGCTTATTTCAATACTTAAATATAGAATTATTCATACACATTAATAAATAATGAATAAGGGAATAATTTCTCACATCAAAAATAAATAAACATATATATATATATATATATATGTATTCATTCCTTGTTTGTTGAATCCATTAATGTTTGCTTAAAAGCATTGGAGTGGTATATAACAACATAAAAAAATATCCAATTTAATTAGAACATCTCGAGCCATGTAGGATGTTTAATAAAATATTAAAAAATAGTCGTCGTAAGTGAACATTTTACGAAAAAAAAATTGGAGAGCTTTGACGTAATATTTTCCATTTTAAAATGGATTATAATATTGTATTAAATAATAAAAACTTGCTCCTCATATATATATATATATATATATATATATATATATATATATATATATATATATATACTTCATTAATGAATTGATAAAATGAGAATTTCGTTTTAAAAATTCGTTTATTTTCGTTTTAATGATATATTCTTAAAGTATAAAATACAGAATTTCTGAAATTAATATTATGAAAAATAAATAAATCAATATTAACAATAATTGAGTATAAATTTAAAGATATATCAAATTAATATGTGTTTTTTATTTATTTATACTTTTCTATAAACAGTTATATTTTAAATATACACAAGATAGTCAATATATATGTAAAAGAATATAAAAATATTTAATGTATTTAGGATTTTCACATATAAAGCAGAAAAACATTTTATTTATTGTATTTAATGAAAAAAATGCACATAGGAAATAGTTGAGAAAGTAATATATTTTTTAATATTCCAATTATTTTGATTATTCAATACAACTATTATTAACTGTAAGTATTGTTATTTATTTGATTAAAAGGACTTTTATTTTAATTATATTATAAAATAAAACAAAAATGAAGTTTATTAAATTAATGTTAATTATTAGCCTTATTAAAACCATTTTTTTCTATTTTAGTTCCAAAAGTCTATTGAAAAGAAAATGAGAAGAACTGCTTACTAAAATTCATTGTATATACATTACTATAATGTTCATTACAAATTTAAAAGATAAAACATATTTATTTAGGTCTTTATATGTCACTATAAAATGATTAATGCGTTGAACAAATTTTACATATTAAGATCTGAAATATGTGTGTTACATATAACCGTTAACATCCGTAGAATTGTATGTTTGTATACACATATATATCATCATCATCGTCTCTTAATTAATTGCTGAATGAAGGTCTTTTAAAAAAAAATTCACTCTGACCGATCCAATGTCTTCTAGTTCATTCTGACGAATTTACTTATTTCTTATATATATATTATATATATATATATATATATATATATATATATATATATATATATATATATAAAGGAGATAAAAAGAGAGAAGAAATAAAATCGCTGAAATGGGCATTATGAGAACATATAGTAAAAAGAGAAGATAATAGATAGACAAATATAATATGGAGGGCAACTAAGAGCTAATATAAAATATAAAGGAATGAAATTCTGAAGTATACTAGAGGTGAGGGTTGGATAAGATTAACCACGGACAGGAATAAATAGAAAAATCTTGGAAAAACATTTAAAAAGATCTAATTATATTTGATAAAGCTTTCAACCAGCATTGAGCTGATAAAGACTTTTATGATAATGATGATATATATGATTTATTATAATATATATAAAAAATTAAATTAATTGATGAATATTTGGGTAATTTTAAAAAATATTCTTAAATTGAAAAATATTGTATAAAATCGTTTAATTAGACTTCATTTAGATGAATTAAATTATTTAATTGAGAGATTTGATATAAAGTTTTATAGACAATTTGCAATAAAATTTTATTCGTTCTAAAATAAAATTAAAAAATCTGTCGAATCTGTGCAAATAAAATAAATGTCAAGGAATATTCACTTAAAAATGTAATTAATATTTTTTAATAAATAAATTTTTCTTTTAAATATACGATATTTTATAAAAAATTATAATAGTCATAATTTCATTGAATAAAAAAATCTTTATGGCCAAAGAAGTGATTTATTTGTAAAAAAATAAAAAGGAAAACCCAAAAAGGAAAAATATTTAATCATAAAAAGGAAATTTAAATAAGCTTAATTATTTGATAATAGCGTACGTAAACGTTCCATTAATGTATTTTTAATTATTCTACAGATTTATTCATCAATATTTTTATTAAATATTCATTGTATACTAAAAATTAGTATATTCATAAACCTGTGAAAAATATTAAAATAAAATTAAATAATGAATTTAAATAGATAAATATATATATTTTAATTTTTTTTGTTAATGTAAACAGCGTACTTATAAACAATAATAAAGTAAATACCATCAATTAAAATATTATGTAAATTTAGTTTTATAAGAATTTATAAATCATATTAATGTAATACTGTACAATACACAAGAAAGTTCATATTATATTAAAAAGGTTGTTTTATAATAAGAATTATTTCCAACTTACGCGAAATCACTTTGAATATTCACAATGATTAAAATGAAAAAAACCTAGAAAGTTTAAAATACATAAATTTGATGTAAGCGTGAACCACGTTAGCGCTATTCAGTTTTTAAAAGAAAGAACGACCAAATTATCAAACAGTTTATTGTACAAAAGACAAGGTTAATCTCCAAGGAAATTAAGTTCGTGTTCTGTAAAGTACGATGAGTATGTGTGTATGTGTGTCTCTGTACAATTCTAAGGCAATACTAGTAGCATCCTTGCATCTCACTTTAGAAAGTTATGGGTGAAGGAAGGATTTAGTTGAAACTATTCATTCTGCAGTGAAAACAAATTAAATAGCGTTCTGTTCACAGTGATTTTGCTTACAAGTATTCATGTAACTATCGTTAGGATGCTGATTCTGTTACTTCCTCTATCATTTTATTTCAATATTTAATGGTAATTGATAGTTTATTGAAATTGAAAATATTTTCTGAATTGTAAGTAGATTGCAATCATTTCACAAATGATAGAGTATTATATTAAAATTGTTATAAACAAATTTTTATTCTTTTTTCATGTTACAAATAATCGATCAAGTCAAATTTTAAAACATATTTCATATTAAATTATTACCTTTTTTAAAATAACAATCTAATTATGAAATATTGTAAAGGAATAAAATATAATAAAAACATTTCCTTAAATAATAGGATTTTGTCAAAAAATGACATTTTTGTAAAGACATTCGTTAATAACATAAGATCAAATAATCAATTTTCTTCATATCAGCAGGTTGTCCGAATGATCTTTAATAACAAAAAATACATTTTGGTGAAGTATATATTTTCTTGACGTGATATTTATATTATCAGTAGGAAGTTTTAATAACAAAAATGAAATTGCTGGATAACTTTTCAGGAAATTACTTGTATAATATGTTCAGTAAAAATTCTTTTTATAAAAATTAATATTTAGAAAAAAGATTATTAAAACTGTGTATAAAAATGTCATAAAAATAAAACAATAATTACTTTTATTTATTATAATGTATTATATAAAAAAAATATTAATATGTATATAAAAAAAAATTCATGCTGTCTTTGTTATTTTTCTTCCCTTTTAATGTTACTTTTCCAAAAAAAATATTTACAATGTATGTTAATGTAAATTCATTGACTTTAATTAATATTTTCAAGTTTTAAATGTCATGTTGTATACATATATATATATATTAATTTGTTCATTATTTTTTTTAATGAATAAATTAAAATATAATTAACTAATGCACATTATTTAATTAAAATTCATATAAATATAACAAACTGATTAGACGCAACAAATTGTTGAATGTATGTTGTAAGAAATATATGTATAGTTTTATGGAACGATACTGTAATAAGACCTTGTTAATTAGAGAAAACCATAGTATTAGTTGTAAGATGGTCGTGGTATAAGCTAATTTACCAAGTGTTAAGCTAGAAATGAATCAACTCAAACCACAAATTTGACCTAGTATTTCAAGCATGTCTACACTGTTAAGAAAAATAGATTGTTAATTGTATGGAAATTACAATAGAATTTAAAATATAAAAAATATTGAACTTTAAATTATATGAATTTTATAATCGAACGATGGAATCGAATTTAATTATTAAAACTGATATTTGCAGAAAAGAAATTATTGAAAAATATATATGACAACAAGGTTAAGTTTTGACTGATTTTGTCCATCTATTGTTATATATACTCGTATATTGAAAAAGAATTGAAGTTTTTCAAGTAAAAAATTCAGTGTCTATTAATCAGTAAAACGGTATACAGTCGTGCAGTAAAAGCAATAAATTACTTACCCAATGGTCATTTGTCATTTTTGAATGTTTTGTCATTTTGAGATTCTGGGTTGACATTGATAGAGGGCAGGAAGCAGTAGAGGTAGAAAATTCAAAATTGTTTTTTCGATGTTGTTACATAATACGTCATTTGAACTAACGGTCATTATAAAGGTTACTGCAATAACGTTAACATTACAAAAACAATAATTTAGTTACAAAAACATTCAAATGGGTTTTGAATAATAATATTACCAACGTACATACCTATGTTTAATGTCTATGTGAATGTAAACGTACATACGTACATACATTCACATACATATAAACAAATTTGTATATATATATATATATATATATATATTTGTATGAATATATATTTTTATAAATGAATAAGTAACAGAAAAATAGTTATAAATAAAATAAAAAAATAATCCTTATATTAATATCATTTTTTTTTATTTTATATTAAATAAATATTATTTTCATCATTAAATGTATGATTTTAAACTATATTCAATTAATTTTAATAAAGTTTCAATAGAGAAAAATATAGTACGTACATATAAAAAATATGTGAAGAATTTGTAAAAAGAAAACTAGTTTCCAACATTTAATTTAAAGATATCTAAAATGTACTATTAAAAAAATTTAATAAAGGATATAAGTTATGTCAATACTAGTTATACATGAGTATTTTTTTAAAAAAATTATATAATATAAATTATTCTAAAAATGACAATTTACGTTTCAAATACAGATGACTCGATAAATAATTCATAAGACGTAAGTTACATCATTTGAATTCTTCGTACTAATAATAACTTCTCTCTATTGATAATAAATGATAAAAATTAAATAAATTCCGCGAAAAAATAAATTATATTTGATGCATTTTATTATGAAAATGTATTGACAAATTCAATAAACAGCAATAATCGAAACAAGTTACGATTTAATTGCAATTTGCTATGTCAAGCAACTGAATTTCAATGAACACTTTAAACTATGTCTCGTGATAGAAATTCAACTTCAATTGCATTAAAACTTAAAGTCTCTAACAACTTCGTGACAAGTTTTACAAAAGGACAATATAATGATGGCATCCAATATATTTTATTACGAACATTGTTTAGAATTGAATTTTATTTACAGTTCAATAAAACGAATAAGTTAAAATTTAAATATGATATTAATTTAAATATATTCACTCACACACATACACACACACACACACACACACATATATATATATATATATATATATATATATATATATATATATATGGAATAAAAAAAATATTGAAAGACACTAAATATTACAAAGTATATTTTAAGTAAAGAAAGAGTTTGTTAGATGAAAGGAAATAACATTGAGCAATAACGATAACTAAATCAAATAATTCGATAAAAGAGATTCGTAAAAACGAATAGAAATCGAAAGATTGTTAAGGAAATTAATCAACTAGTAGTACGACGGACGCAGGAGAAGAAAAATACCACAAATTGATGGCGAGAAAAAAGCCCATGAGATGGTGATAGAAGGATAGCTTTTGTCAAGGGATCCAAGAGACGTTGACATTATTAAGATTGAGAGCCGATAGAAATACCGGAAAATTTGTGGTATCTACGTACGCACTATATATATATATATATATATATATATATATATATATATATATATATATATACGTATATATATATGTATATATAGACCTATGAAAATATTGAAAATGAAATACGTTTATTTTTGGAATTATTAACTATAACCAAATATTTTTGTGCATCCTATTTTCTTACAAGTACATTTATTGACAATATAATTAGTATATATATATATATATATATGAAAATTGAATTTCTAAAATATCTAAATATTACAAATAGAAAATAAATAATTTAATATTTAGGTCCACTTGAACTATT
This sequence comes from Neoneuromus ignobilis, assembly GCA_029203775.1. NCBI lineage: Eukaryota > Metazoa > Arthropoda > Insecta > Megaloptera > Corydalidae > Neoneuromus > Neoneuromus ignobilis. The sequence goes on from CP092090.1 coordinate 16,496,821, forward strand.
GTCTACAAATTATGTTGATAGAATGATTTTTCTTAGATATTATTGTGATAGAAACAAAATATAAATAATATATGGTCATCCAAATGTAACACCTAGATTTATATTTTATTTTTTAAAAAAATGTGTGGTGTATAGGGAACATGTGTATAGTTTATTTTGTATCTTTTTAATAAAACACAAATCTAGGAGTCATATTAGGTTGGCAAATATCTCCCTTCCGCCTTCTGGTCTTTTGAATTTCGCAGCTATGTACAAAAAAAAAGCGGAAGGGAGATACTTGCCAACCTAATATTTGGATGATCTTATATATTTTTCTCAAAGTATCAAGACCTTATAATAATTTTAAACAAGATATTTTTTTTTGTAAATTAATAATCATATGTTAACACATATTCGTCGGGTAACTTTTTGCACCGCCATTCACCAAATGCCGGCATTTTTTGACACTATCTGTAGAAATGATATGGTCTATATAAAACTAATGTAACTTGTAAGAAATCATATATTTTTCAGTGAAATCTTGGAAAATGATATAAAACAAATTTATCTTTATACATAAATTTTAATATATATAAAAATCAATTTATATATATAAAAAAAAATTATATATATATATATATATATATATATATAAATCAATTATTCTCTGTAATATACAAATGACGAATTTTCATCATTTGGCTGTGGGTGATTCTCTGGAAGATGACGAATTTTCGTCAAGCGGACGAATATGTGTTAGTATTGTACTAATTATTAAAATATTTCTTTAGTCTGATTAGAAAGACATAATAATTACAATTAAAAAAAAAATTCAGAAATATTATAATTAATTTATATATATATAACTATTTATTTTAAATAGTTTAAATATATATATTTAAATATATATATATATATATATATATAATATATATTTAAATTATTTAAATAAACAAAAAATAAATACCATAATTCAATAGATGTTTAATATTTGATATGTAAAATATACAACATGATTCAGACATTTTTTTTAAAAAAAACAATTAGTATTTTAACATTAAATTAAATCAGTAAATAATATAATTGTTTTGATGACCTACGCCTTAAAATCTTACAAATCATTTTTAATATACATAATTGCAAATTAAATTTAAGATTACAAAAAAAGGTTCATTATTGAATTACTTATTTTTAAATGAATACATGTCAATAGTAAAAATAACAATTTAAATTTTTATAAATATGTAAGTATATAGTTGAATATGAAAAAATATATAAGTTAGTAGTTCGTTATTTTTATTATTCATGAAAATTCTTGACGTCAATACTAATACTATAATATCATGTGTATATTTTGTTTATTTACATGACTGAAGCATTATAAGGTAAATATATATTTCTATCAAATTTTCCTAGTAAATATATTTTCAAATTTATATTTATTGATATATATATAATATATATATATATATATACATATATATATATATATATATATATATATATATATATATATATATATATATATATATATATATATATGTTTTTATAAATGTGTATTAATTCAATTGTCTATTTCGAAAAAAATTCTTTACATATGTGAGCTTTTAAAAGTAGGTTGAAATAACTAATAGGAGTGTTAACTTTTAATCTGCGAGACTGTTTTGTACAGCATCCAAGCCTAATACATATTGTGATATACGTATTCGCATGTATTCGACCGAGAAAACAACATTAAAAAATCACGTCAAGTACAATAAGGACAAACAGACATATATCATATACAATCGAGACAGGACATAAAATAAAATCTACCCACACAGGTAAACAAAACCAGTGTATATTACAAACAGCCCCACAGATTGTGCGCGTAGGAGTAGAGAAGCACATCGTGTTATAGTAGCATGAGGCACCGTGGCGCGGCGCTAAAGTGGGCGCTGTGAGCTTGTGCTCCTAGAGCCGCCTGGCGGCCGGTAACCGTGGTAACCACTTGTTCTTAATTGAAAACCAACCTGATGACGAATCAATAAAGAGAGGCAACCTGCCTGGCGACTGCCACCGCCCGTTTTGTTCCCTCTGCAGCAACCACGCCCAACACACATCCCGACACATTCCTGGCATGTATACGTGGCTGTGTGATTATGGTTGTGTGCACGCATGATCTATGCACACGTGTTTGCACGTGCACTAGATATTCAATAGAAAATGCATCGGGATCTTACGACAAACAAGGGGAGAACTTTGTAGTTTTCCTTTAATTCAACATTGACAATGAAAATCAATCAATGTAGAGTTTATTTATTTCAATATGTAAATATTGAAAAATATCTATTTTTATTCGAAGGATTTAAAAATATGCTATCCATAAAATTCACATTTTATTTAATTATATAATTTTGTACATATTGTTAGTTTGGAAAATCAACTTAATAAATGAAATAATATTGTATGATATATTGGAAAAATTCTGAATTATAAACATATTAATTTTCAATTTAATAACAATATAACAACCTGAATAAACCAATTTTTGTTTAATTTTATTATATTAGTCCAATTTTCAACTTATGAAAATATCATATAAAATTAATCTTTTAAATTTGAAAAAATGATATGATTATGGTTACGTCATAATCATACTAATATAAAATTAATTGATTAATTTTCTTATAAGATTTTAATGATTGAATAATCTTTAGATTCTTGATGCTTCTGAAATAACAGTCTTCTTTAATCAATTTATTAATTAATTATATATATGAAAAAAATGGTTATATCTTTCTTAACTTCATAAATTCATTTCAGTGAGGAAATATATAATCCAACGATTATTAAAATTTATGATATCTTCACTCTTTTATATATTACATTAATCTGTGCGATCTGAAAATCTTTCTTCGTTAATAAAAATTATGTTTAAAGTAAAATTATGGCTACAAAATAAATAAATATTATAAAATAAATTAATTATAAACTTTGTAAATTTAAATGGCTAATATAGAGTCATCCAAATGTGACGCCTAGATTTGTGTTTTATTAAGAATAAACATGTGTATAGGATGGTTTATAGGGAAACATGTGTATATTTTTTTTGTTTCTTTTTAATAAAACATAAATCTAAGCGTCATATTTGGATGACTATTAATTTTATTAGAAATAAATAGAAAATACAAAATTTCAAAATATAATATTCAATTTGATATTTAATTTAAAAAATGTTTATGGTTTCATATTTTAGTCATATGATTGAAAAAAGGGGCTTACGTTTTGTAATTTTTTAGTAAAGCGAATGTTATTATTATATTTACAATAATAGTTTTTTTCAATCTAGACAAAGACTTTTTAATACAGTACATACTCAGTTGTAATTAGTTTAAAGTTATTAAAACTATGGAGGGATTGTAATTTAAAGTTTGAAAAATAGTAAAATATATCATAAATATATCTTTAATTCCTTAGTATGAAAATTAATTTATTTGTTAATTGGTCATTACTACATATTTATTAATTTATATAAAGTTAAGGACTGGAATTATCAATACTCTCTCTCTCTCTCTCTCACACACACACACACACACACACACATATATATATATATATATATATATATATAAATATATATATATATATATATAAATATATATGTTATTTTTAAAGAAACAATTCAATAGTTCCTTTTATTATTAGTAAAATATAAATACCTATTTCATTTTGAAGGGTGTATTAAAATTCATAAAAAAAATTAATTGAATATAAAAAAATCTGGTTTGTTAATGAATTTTATTATTAGTCCATTTTAATTGAATTAAAATACAAAAAATTCCTCAATATTAAATAAAATATTTTTAAAAAAATTATTTGCTTTATATTATTACCTTTATTCTTCTAGGATTTCAATAAACAATTTTTTAGTCTATTTAAAAAAAAATATAATGGAATAAACATTTATTTTCTGTAAAAATATTTTTTAAAACTTGATTATTTTTTTCAACAATCATATAATTAAAATAATTACTTTTTTATATTTTCAATAATTAATTAATAATTAATATATATATATATATATATATATATATATATATATATATATATATATATATATATATATATATATATATATATATATATATATATATATATAGAGAGAGAGAGAGAGAGAGAGAGAGTTTATTACAAAAATGTAACTGGTATTATTTAATTGAAAATATTTTATAGTTTTACAATATTTAAAAGTTGTTAAAAATTAAATTAACACATAAACAAATATATATATATATATATATATATATATATATATATATATATAAACATTAAAAAGCTATGTGTATGTGTGTGTGAATGTACGTATGTAAATGTAATACGTAGCTATTGATTGTTTTATTAGCCTACATACGCTTCTTCCCTCAATCTGCTGTCAGAAGCAAATAAAAACTGCCGATTTGTGTTTTTCTGTTTAACTTTTCCTAAATTAAATGGAATAGACACTAGAGCCAACGTTCATTAATCTGTCGCAAACAACAACATGTTCCTAATTAGTTGATACTTTTTAAATTTATTTTCTCGTAGACTAAGCCATTGTTTGCTATTAACGTCCTAACAATGTTATCGGAAATGAAACGATTATATTTATTTTTAAAACAGTAAAATACAACAGTGAAATAAAATACTTACAAAAAGTACACAGTTGTAAAAATAATTTGTAATAAAACCGTCACTGGAGGATTTTTTTTTTTGGAAGAAGGTTAAGCACAAAAAATCTGTTTAGTAAATATTTTGATGCTTAAATAAAATGTAACAAAATGTTATATAAGATTGATTTTATTTTAAACCTATTGAAAAACTGTCAATTAATTAACATAATTCATTAACGTGCGGTATAAAATCGATTAATTTACTGTCGAAATTTCAATTCGAGTCTTTTATTGGAACGATTTCTGTTTTGCGTTTTGAAAGCTGTTTGTGATTTATATATTAAATGTAATTTTGTAATCGAAATTTATTTACACAAAGTCATTACGGATATCAAAAGATAAATAAATTGAACATATATTCTGAACTATATAGCAAAGTTGTTATTTATTAATCGAGTTTTATAATTTTAGTTCACAATTTATATACGAAAGGCTGTCATTTGTACACTTATATATATATATATATATATATATATATATATATATATATATATATATATATAAATGAAATATATAATAACTTTACATTGAAGTAATTGAAATGACTGGATGATAGCAAGGATTATTTTTAGAAATTATTGCAGATTGATATAGGAATAATTGTAATATGCATTAGATTTTATAGTATCTATTATTTTTATTATTATTATTATTTTTTGGCAGAAAGTTTTTTAATACGAATAATATTGGTATTAAAATTAATTAAGAGTATAAAAGGATGAAGTAAACTCAAATATAATTATAATATATGTACTTCAGAATGATTTTTTTCAATATGAAAAATAATTTTCTATATTAAAAAGCTCATGATTTAAAATAATAAAATCTCATATATATATATAATATTGGCATGTAAATATATTCTAACACAAAAAATAAATTTTCTCAATAATTAACATGAGATCAATGGACAAACATTAGTCCCAAAGTAGATCTCTTGTTATTAGTCTCGTTAATGTAGTTAAATTAGTTCTAACTTGTCTGTAGTTCATAATTCACGCCTCTGTGAACATCAATCGAACAACTTGCAGAACTTCCATTACACACCTAAAGCGTTACGAAGACTAAACGGAACAGCCAGTGGCGCCGATGATCATGTGTTTGTTTAAGTTAAAATCACACGCTTAGATTAATCGAGACACTTACAATGTAATTATATTAAAGTCAAATAAATTTAAGAAACTTTATAAATCAATTTTCGTTTATGTTTTATTATCTTTCAAAATGAAGAACTAGGTAAATTTATTGAAAATAAAGTTCAGTGTAATTGAAAATAACGGTGTAGTTTATGACTGTTATAAATTTATTTAAATAAGAATTTTTTATATTTTTAAAATTTTTAATAATAGTATTTAAATTTTATTTATATTTTTAATTCAATAAATCTATATTATTTAAGTTTTTTCTGTGCTATTTTTTGAAAATATCTTTTGGTGTATATTTAGTTATTAAATAAAACATGTAATTTTATATGTTTAATATAATTTATACTGTGTATAAAACTGTATTAAATAAAAATATATAGAATGAAAAGTGACAAAAATATTAAATATTGTATAATAATAAAAAATGTATTTGTAATATACATAAATAATTATATTTGCAAAAATAAAAAAATGTTTCCAATAAAATTAAACTGCTTTGAAGAATATATATATATATATATATATATATATATATATATATATATATATATATATATATTAAAAAGTGATTATATGTAAAAAATAATTGCTTTTTTATTTATTGAATATTTATAAAAATATTATTTTATAAGTCAATATATAAGATAAAAAGTGTAAAAAAATCAGCTGAAAAGATAATTCAATATGTTTGAATTTATATCAGAAATTGTAATAATATTTTTTTAAAATACCAATAAAAATTCAATTTAAATGCAAGTCTTTATAAAATATATGAAACGAATAAAATGTTGCCTTTGATTCAGACAGAAAATATTTATGTATAAAGTACATATTTCAATATTTCAGTTTTTAGAATATAATATTTTTTGATTAAAATTAAATTTATGTATATATACTATATAATGAAATCAATATTGTTAAAATTTTTTTTTTGATATTTAAGTAGTAAATTTATTAATCAATATTTTTTGTTATTTTGTTTGAAAATAAAAATTATATTAAAAATAAACAATATATGTAATTTTTAAAAATGTATGTAATAAAATATATATTAATTTTGATATTAAAAAATTATTAAAGTTTATAAAATTATTCTCATTTAATTTAAAATTGAAATATACATATCCGTGTTATAAGTTTAAATTGAAAAATATGTCCATTTATTCAGAAATTCAGGTAATTAAGAAACCAGTGTAATGTTTTGAATACACTTCAAGTGTACATAAACAATTATAATTGAAATTTATTTTAATTACTGAAAGTTTTCAGTCATAAACATTAATAAATCTATTCTCTAACATCTGGTTTTTAGATGGTAAACAGAAATAAAGCAGTAGAGCATACCTCCAGTTTGTATTCAATACATTTCATTTTACGAATTCAATTCACAAGCAGTGAACTGAAATTTCAAAGTGTAAGGGAGAAGCACGAAAGTACATAGGACTAACTGTCGACCAGGACAATAGACTTATTAGGTAGAAGAATGGTTCCGCTAAGGGAGTATGTACCGTTACGTCCGGTGGTCTTACGTCCCCGACCGGAAGTAATGAGAGGCAGTACACTCTTGTGACTGGCTTCGAAACCTGCTTCTGTCTAATCCGTTCGACTCGGGGGAAGATAGAATCAATCAAGAAGGCGAATGAGTTGCTGTTTAGGTATCTGCTTGCACTGTCGATATACTCGAGTGTGGGATAAGAGTTTAAAGTTTGTTAGTACTTTGAGCATGATGGCGTCGATGATAAACGGGAACGAGTATTAAACATTTTGTAGAACGTTCAAGATTGAAACTTTCTATGCAATTTGAAACATGAGAATAAAGTGGCAATTTTTATACGGTGATTAAACATACAATTTAGCTCAGTTATTATGAAATAACATTTTAAAATACATTGTTATTAAATGAGACAGGTGAAAAATACATTAAATATATAATTAAAATAACATAGTAGCACAAAATATACGTTTCAGTAGGAAATAAAAAATGCAAACAAATTTAATCTTTAACTGAAGTATTTTAATAAGGGTAAACCCGAAATATTTAGAATTCTTTGCAAAATTTTAAAGAGATATGATTAGGTATACATTTTATCGAAGGATTATTTTTAATCATTTATGTAAATATTTTTCCAACAAGAAAGGTTATTGATAAATAAAGTAAGTGATGATGAATTCATTAAACGAATAACTGCTAATTTTTAATAAAAGTTTATACAGTATTTTAATATTTATTTTAACACAATTAAAATCTGAGCAAAAATTAATTTGAACGCTAAATACTAATTTTTTAAAATTGAAATTTGTTAATTTTAGAAATTAAAAATGTTTTTGACACGAAATAGTATCAAACATTTTTTGTTGACAAGATTTTTTTAATAAATAATTGAATTTTTATATATGTTTTTTATTCATTAAATGATTTATACAAAATAGTAATTTAAATTTTATATTGAAGTTTCATATATATATATATATATATATATATATATATGTGTGTGTGTGTGTGTGTGTGTGTGTGTGTGTGTTTGTAAGGATGTATTTATATATCTCTGTGTGTGTGTGTATCCATTGTGTTTGAAAACGTAACAAAGGATTAGATAGCATCAACGTTTATGCATTAAAAATTGAAAGATTATTGATATAGGACTATCTTTTTCCTGGAAAATTTGTCGATTCGTCGAAATATCCAACCATTTATTCATTCTTGCATGAACTCATTTGTCGACTATTTGACAGTTACATTTCACCATGACCGCTCTGCCACTAGTGCCTCGTAAGGCAATACGCAAACTTCAACGACCGTGCACTGACATCATTTATCATCAAAATCTTCTCCATCGTAGCTAAACAAACTCTCTTTCTTGCGTTGGTGTTATCCCAAACGGCCAGCAAAACTGATCTTTCGCCTTTGGACGCAGAATTGGATATCGTATGCGAATCGTTTGCTATTTTCTGACTTTCAAGATACAGTTGAGCCTCTATAATCAAATATTGTTTCACGAAAATATTCACGCACCTATAAAGAAACTTTATATGCATATAATCACCCGTTTATATATATATATATATATATATATATATATATATATATATTATTAGAATATGATTTATAAGTAGTAAACTCTATATAAATATATTATTATATAAATTTTCTTTCTTTATCTATTTAATTATAAAAAACTGACATTTTTCATTTCCGATTTTGATCACAACTTTTTATCTTACATTTTTTTAAATTATTCTCTCGATATAAATTTATTAAAAATAACAATTAAAATATGTTTTATTTTCTGATTATTTTTATTTTATTTTCGAAATAATTCTTATTTGAATTATTCTTTTCTAATTATAAATGCTTATTTTTATTATTTTTTATATTATACACATATTTTTGATATACATATATGTATACATTTATATATATATATATATATATATATATATATATATATATATATATATATATATATTTATATATATATATATATATATATATATATATAAGATATTTTATTCATTAAATTTATTGTATCAAATGAACAGATAATAAAAACACCTTTATGAAATACTTGTTGCAAAAAGCCATAAAAATAAACAAAATTGGGATATAAAAATGACATAAAGGCACTAAAGATACAATACTTTTAATGGAGTAGAGTGCTTGGTACAAACAAATTAAAGCAAATATATTCAAGAAATGAAATCTATCCTCGAAAAAAAAACGTATAAATAATGATATTCATATTCGAAAAACAATTCAGTGTATAATATTTCATTACCGTTAGCAATGTCAAACGTATAGAACGTTCAATAATTATTGACAATTTTTATATTTCAAATGATATGTACGGATGTGATGAAAAATATGTACCAATAAAAATTCCTCACGTGTATTCACGAATATAATCAACAGACCGTTACAAATGACTACAAAAGGTTGCAAAATAACTGGAAATATCCATCGTGACATCAACATAATAAACACGATATTACATCACAAAAGCAATTTTAGTTATGTTTGTAACTTTAAGGTAGAAATTATGTAGCCTACAAGACAGAATTTCATTTAAAAATTGTATCCGTCAACATAACCTGAATTTCGCAAAGGCAGAGAAAATGTAGTAGTTATATACGGTTTCCTGTTTTAATATGAAACAGTTCTGGAAGATTGTTTTTGAGTAATGATATGACAGGCTTAATAAAGTTTGTGTATTTTTATTTCATTCTAACAAACATAACAGACACACACATACACACACACACACACATATATATATATATATATACATATATAAATTTAATAATCTACAAATTTTACGCTTTTTAATGGAAGTATGTTTTTATTTTTATGTGAATATTACAATATATGTTATTAAAGTGTAATTAAAAAAACAAGTATACACAGCATTTAACTCTAAACAAACATGTAATATTTTTTTGTAAAGTAAAAAATTAAATACATTCTAAAATATATTTTATACATACATATATACATGCATATATATATATATATATATATATATATATATATATATATATATATATATTTATTTATATAACCTTATTTAAATTTCCAGTTTTAAATTTCCTTATTTTTATTTAAATTTCCAGTTTATTTTGTGTAATATTTTCGGAACAATACTTTGCATTAATTTATTGACGCTAATATAATCGAGTATAAATATAAATAATTAGACAAATAAACATTTTAAAAGAAATAAAATGAATACAAAAACATATTAATTATATTTCAATAATTAACTCTGTCTTCATACAAAATGAAGTGTAATGCATTATCAAAGTGACCAATCATGTTGTATACCACGAGTTATCATTACATTTACTATTATTGGTAATTAATGGCTTTGATTTTGGTTGTTGATATGAAGATACACCGATAGAGAATTGATGTTTGATTGGATGTTTACATAGCGTAATAAATAGAAAATTAATTAAACGAACATAACTATTAAATAATTATTGATACTCTAATAAATTAATCTATAGTATTTACTTTTATTGAAATATGTTAATATATCTCAAATTAACATTCATACTATATTTTTTATAGGGCCAGAATTAGTTCCTATAAATACAAATAAATATAAAAACTATAATTATATATAAATAGTAAATTTATCATGTTATTTATTTTCAAAAATAAATGTAAATAAAAGAAATATATATTTTTTAAAAAATGTATTCATTCAAATGAAAAATCTTAATATTTAAGTAGACGATTCATTCTATTTATAAAGAAAAGGATTTAAATGTTGTTTTTATTGTCTATAGAAAATATTGGCGATTGAGTATAAACAACACAAACAAACATAGAAGATTAAAGATAGGAAGAGATAAGAAATAACTTACAAAAAAAAGTGTTTGTAATAAAAATAGAAACTATTTTTGTGGACAATTTTTACTGGAAATATTTTAGAATAATTTCAATAGAAATATAGATTATTGATGGAGATTCAATAAATAGGATTTTTTTTTTGAAAAAATACTGAAATGAGGATATAAAATATGTTTAATTTTTGTGGAAAAAAGGTTATTTAAATATTTAATTCAGAACGATATAGTTAAAATTGAAATAATTGAGAAGTTTTCATCTAAAATTTTATTATTAAAAATTAAATAGCAACTATAATGATATTTAATGTATTATAAAAAAATGAAATTAATGTTTTCTTTCGATCTCACTCATGAAAGATAAGTGTATATCTAAAACCAATTATTTTTTTTATCTCTTCACTTTATAATATAATAAAAAGTACATTTTACAAATTTATAAAAAAATAAATTGTATAAACATAGCAATATAAATGTAATGATAGTAACTCATCTATTTTGATTTGATGGACCGTTATCGTATTTGCTTTTTAAATTATAATATATGTCATGATGGACAACTTGAAAATGTGTTTTTAATTTCATCAATCATTCTCAATAAACTAACGAAATATATAAATGGTTGATATCTATATAGATCTGCAGTGCAATAGTCACTGCGATATTCTTGATAATAGAAGCAACAGACGCAAGTGTTGGACAAATATTATGACTGTGCCTGCCAAAGGGAATAAATAACATATTACGAACGCGCTTTCGAAGTCCATGTAACTAACATACCGCTTCCGAGGTAACATTTCATGGCGCGACGATCGACCAACAAATGTAATGAAATGAAGTTATTCTTTACTTTAAGTCTCTCGAGGCTAGTCTGCAAATTATGTTCGTTGAATTCATCGATATGTTGATTTTTCGATGTAATTGAGTATTTCTCGTTCGTTTTACTGAACGTTTATTAAAACCCAATGAGAAAGAATGATTATACGATTTTAATATAGATTTTTTAAGAAATACTAAATACATTAAATCTAAATTACTTTTAAAATCGATCCAAATAAACAATTAAAAAAAATAATTACAACACTATTCCATTACAATTAATGTCATTAATTGATGACAATAATTATATAGGGCTTAAAAATTAGGTCAAATTTTAATAACTGTTGTAGATCAATAACACCATAATTATTACTGAAACAACATTCTACATATTATGCATAATAAGGAGTAAATGTAATGTGATCAGTACTTCATTACGAATGCATTTATATCTCAATATCTCTATGCAATGAACCTTAGTTGAAGTACTTTGCATGCTTTAAAATTAATTGGAAATTCTGGAAATTAATTGTGAGATAGAATTTAATTTGCATATTAATATTAATATATAAAAGTAAAATAAATATCAGAAAAGTAAATTAAAATGATTTTTTATAAGTATATGAAATAAATTATATTCATTTAATTTCTTGATAAAATGAAACTTTAAATCACTTATAATTAAATATATATATATACATATATACATACATAAGAAAGTGGGAGATGTTTTATAATATTCCACAATTAAATTGTGCTTCGATAAAATTGTTGAATAGACTGAAGAATTTACTAGAGAAGATTTTAATTATCATAAATTTGTTCAGTCAATAAATGTACATTTTAAACGATTTACTTTTCATGCATTTGAGGAATTTTATTGAAATTGAGTTTTTTTACATTTTTTTATTTATTAAGAAATAGATTTTATTTAAAAGCATATTAAATGTATTTTTATTTATCTTTATCAATATTATTTTCAACACGTGTACTTAATTTATGTAGAATATTAATATGTAATAATATATTTATTGTTAAGCATTGTTATTTTACTATATGTGTATATGTATTTTTATTTTAAAAAATTATTTCCTATTTTACAAATCAGATGTTATGTATTAATATTTATTATTATTATACTTATTTTTTTTAAAAAAAATAAACGAAGGAAAATTTCTTTTTACACTTTCTTTAAATTTTTTCAAACAAAACTTTTTCCAACAAATAAATTGTAATTTTAATAAAATTGTGTTCGAAACTACGAAAAATATTATGAGTAATTTTTTTTTAATTTTTCAAAATAATTTTATTTTGGGACATAATTGAGTAGATTAAAAATATATTAAATTTTAAAAATATATTATAGTAGATACAATTTAATGCCAACTACAATACATGTTTAAAATTGATTGATACATAAAGAAAATTTATTTATTTTTCAATAATTTTAGTAATTATAATAATTTAGAAATTGAATAATTATATACGATCATCCAAATGTGACGCCTAGATTTATGTTTTCTTAAAAAGATACAAAAAAAACTATACACATATTTCCCTATACACATATCACCCTATACACATAGTTCTTTTTAATAAAACACAAATCCAAGCATCACATTTGGATGACCCTACATAAATATGTATATGTAATTAAATATTTAAACGGTGAATTTTACTTTGACATTAAATAAAAATAAACGATTTAATTGTTGTAATCAAGATGAATTCTATCAAAACTCAATTAGTTTTCTTGAACAAATGAAAACAACGTTCTGATCAAGATACTACCTTTTTCAATCAAGCCATCCAATGTGAAAATCGATTTAATTTTCTTTTAGTATCACTGTGGATGAAAAAAAACTTAATTTAGTTTTTATACAACATTAGAAACACAATCAGTAATACGATTTTATTTGTTACTTTTTGGTAATCTTGTGTAGACTAATATTATATATATATATATATATATATATATATATATATATATATGTGTGTGTGTGTGTGTGTGTCTGTGTGTGTGTTTGTCACTGTGAAAAAAATATTAGAAAAATCGAACAAGCCTATCGTTTTATGAAAATGTGAATATGTTTCTATGATATTCTACAGTAGTTAAATAGGGTGTTAATAAAATCATCAACACTTAGAAAACATTTTCTTACGAATCTTTTCATTGTTTGTTCAGTTTATAAACACTTTTTCGTCAGAAATAGAGTGGAAAAAAACAACAAGAAACGTTTTTCAACAAACCGCCGAGAAATTTACTACAACACAACAATCCGAGAGTGCTGACACTCACTTTAATGGCCTGCTACCTCCGTCATGGGGGCGTCTCTCCATCCCACAAACTAAACTCTGTAGCGGCCAGAGGCAAAGCTCTCAAACTATGACGAGAAGAATGGCCGGAAGAGGGCAGTACAATTCGGCCATACATCCGAAATGCAAGGCAAGCGATGGCAGCGGCCCGGCAAAAGCATCACGGACCATTTTCGCGGTAGTGGGGGATCATTGCGGATTTTGTTTTTTGTTACTTGCCTATTTGTTTTTTTCCTCATTGCTGTTCGACCGAAGAGAAGTGTTTTATGTGAGGTTAGGTACAATGCCACCTTGTACTCTCTACATGGAACAACTTCTGAAAGACTTACGACGCTACGTTTGGTCATTTGTTAGAAAGTAATATGTTTCAATGTTCATACACGCCAATTTAATTGAATTCGTAGTTTAAATGCTATATAAAAGTAATGTAAATTTAATTACAGCACAAAATGCAAATTAAATAACACGAATAGTTGAACATTTTAAAAGCAATTGTACAAAATTCTTCAAAAAAGTCTTTAAATATTATTTATATTTATAACCAAAAAAACGTTAAAAGCATACCTGCTTAATTTAATTTACACATTTACAATGTTGAAATTAATTTTGTATTATTTAAAATCAATGTGTTTATAAATATTACACACATACATACAAACATATATACATACATACATACATACATACATACATACATATATATATATATATATATATATATAACCAAAACTATTTTTAAATGAATGGTACACTGGTTCAGAAAAAAATGTTGTAAATATGAATGAAATAAAATGTTGCATATACGAATATCATGTACAAATTTTCAAAAATATATAAAAATTTATACGCAATGAAATACACATAATAAAAATATGTGAACGTTATAATACATACATTTATTGTGAACTTTAGAATTCTAACAATTTAACCTCTATGTAAAGCGCTTACGTAAATCATCGCCATTTTGCGTTATAGTACTCTTCGGTAGGATTATATATATATATATATATATATATATATATATATATATATATATATATATAAGAATGCGACTTACTAAAAAAAAACAAGGGCAACAAATATTATAAATTTATAACATAACTTACGAAGAAATATCTTAGCGGACGAAACCCGATGGAGGGTTGTAGCGCTAGAAATGAGTAAAAAAAGACATCGTATTTTAACAAAAAAAGCAACAACAAAATGACACGGAGATGGTGGAAACAAACGACGGCGGTTGAATTATAGGTACCGCCGTTACGGAAAATTAAAATTGAGATATAAGTCATACAATTTTTGAAAGTTATTTATGTGAATAAAGTTTTCTTTAGCTGTTTTTAATACGATGATAAATTGTTTGCAGTGTTAATTACTAAATTAAATTATTGAACATTTTTAAAGTCCAGTTTTGAATTTGTGACTACTAATTATAAATAAAATAAGTATTTTGTTGTATAAAAAGTGTTTATCCTATTACAATTTTTTGATTATTTTATTGATTACAAAAAAGTGTTTTCAATTATTTATACATATTAGGTTGGCAAATATCTCCCTTCCGCCTTCTGGTCTTTTGAATTTCGCAGCTATGTACAAAAAAAAAAGCGGAAGGGAGATACTTGCCAACCTAATATATAAACCATTTCAAAAATGAGATTTATCTAATATAAAGATGAAGCTTCAAGCACTGATTTTACTAGATTCTTTTTTTAATGTAATAAACTATTCTTTTTACATAATTAAGATAATATTAAAATGTATACACAGTTTATTTTTAAGAGATATGAAACGAATATAGATATGTTTTTAAAAACAGTTTAAAATGATTTACAAAAGAAAAAATAAAATCTAATAAAAAATATTTTAAATAATTTTTTTTCATATTTGACTATACAAAATGTAAATTTAAATGTTGAAGATATTATAAAAGATGTTTTTTATAATGGACGATTATTAAAAGAAACCATTTTAAAAAATATCAATTAAATTTAAATATTCTACTATAATTTTTAAGGTTATGGAAATTTTACATTAATTAAATAACTTGACAATAAGTGACAGTACAAGACATATAGTTAAAATTTATAAATTATCCATTAATATAACATTATTTACGGTATGAACTAACATTAAAAAAAATATAAAAAAGGAACAATAGATAATCAAAAGAAGTAACAGATATAACCAAAAATCAGTTGGTAGAAATAATTTTCAATAAAAATATTAAAAAATATTTATATATGTACATATAATCAACCTCTTTCTATTCATCACTCAATAAAAACCCCTCCCAAAACTTTCCACTTCGATCAATTCAATATCTTTCTCTTCCACTCCATTTCGACAAATTTTCTTACACTCCTCTCTCCTAACATTCTATATATATATTGAAAAATTTAACTAATTTTTCCATTTTTTTAAGTTATAAAATGTTTTTCAGCATAAAATATTTGCAATTTGATTTAATACAATTAAATTAGAAATAAATTATTATAATTTTCTGTCATTATATATATATATATATATATATATATATATATATATATATATATATATATATATATATCTTTGTGTGTATACTCGCTTTTGAAACTTGTTGAAGAGTTAGCTGTATTAAATGTCAGTTAATACGTTGTAAATTTGGTATTTCTCTTCACGAACATAATTAAAGTTTTAAAATCACATTTCTGTCATAAACAGTTTTACGAAAATTACCTGTAGTTTATATAAGGTGTGAGTATAATCGTTTTGAGTAAGACGAACAAAGACTCATTTATATAGTAGGATATTGTGGTCAGAATTAGACGATGTAACGACATAGGAGACTAATTATTGCTTGTGGTAAATAACGATACGGTATTTCAGTGCGACGTGCTAGTGCACAAAAGTGTATTTAAACCTTTAAGTTTTCTCCCGAGAGTAGTTTCAGCTAGGTTCTTGTGTTAACAATTTCACTTAAGTAGCACTTTAAATTTATCTAGAAATGAATCTATTGAATTTTAATTACAAATTGATGATATTGATATGAATTAAGAAAAAAAATATCGAAAATTTAATTTTTTAAGCATTTTAACCGGGTATTTGAAATCATATAAATAATTATACTTAAACACTACAAATAAATTTATAATTTATATTGTTTTTTTTTCTATACTAAGTAACTGTATTTTTTATTAACATATTTATTTTAATATTAATTTAACATAAAGAATACTTCATATGAATATTTTAAAATAATGTTGTTTTTTGACTATATTGTTATTTTAGTTGAAAGAAATATAGAAAAAAAATCATTTTTTTCTTAATTAATATTTTAATCTAAAACAATATTGGTAGTATTGCATTTTTATTAATTTGTGTAGGTAATATTTTTTAATATTTATTCATACATATTTGAAAAAAAAACAGTATTATTCTACTAAATTATTTTTATTTATTATTACTGTATTTGAATTACTATTTGAGAATAAATTTTATGATTTAATATTATTTATTAACAATTTTAGTTTTTAAAAAAGGTTATTTGTAAATTCGATGATGTAAACGTGGATGATATTTTTTTGAAATATGAATAAATATATTAAAATAGACAAAAAAATATTAAAATCTTTTAAAAATAATTATTACCTTTAAGATAATAATATATTTATTATTTAATATTTACATAAATTTCAATTTTTAGTCTGTCTGTTTTTATAAATTTAAATTTATCGACAAACTAAAATATTAAATGTACTGTAAATGAAACAAAATTCATTTAATTAAAATATGTATCAAGCTTTAATCGATTAAACAATTTAAAATGTGTCATTAACAGAAATATTTCCTTCATATAAAGAGTGAAATTTTTGGAATTTATAAACTATATAAAAGTTTATATTATATTTATTTTGTGTTATAATATATAATTTCCGAAAAACAGTTTTAGATGACAGAAAAGGTGATAATTATTTAACGAAAGATTTAGTAAATAAAGTGGTTGTGGTTCAATTTTATAGTTCAATACAGTTAATATAGAATAGTTGTTTGTTAAATGTGGGGTCGAATGTTGTCATGTGGTAGATTCAGACCACACCAAATTACAAATATTGGTTGTTTGGTGATTCATTCCTGACGCATAAATTGAATTTGTTAATAATATGATTCTATTTGCATTATTTCGGTAGATTAAAAAAACAACATTTTATTATTTTTTCATATATCTATTAAAATTTTGTTCATTATTTTTCCACAATGATTTAATTTTATTTAAGTGATAAATGTTAAAATATTTTTGATTTATACAAAAAATAAAAATGACTTTGTCGATAACAATAATATTGGTATTCATTTTAAAAATATATATATATGTAAATATGAAATTTAAATACCTATTAAATATTAATTGAAAAATTATTTATAAATATTATTTTTTTAAAAAGTCTTCTATATTTAAAATATAAAAAATATCATTTTCCATAAAAACTGTTTTAATGTATTTTTTAAAATATCCATAGGAAATAAAATTTGTTTTCTATTTTCAAAACAAATTTTTACTTTAAAATATACATTTATTCATTTATTCATATATATATATATATATATATATATATATATATATATATATATATATAATGTGTATGTATGCATGTCTACCTCTTTAAATAATGTTTCATATATAAAAGAAGAGTATATGTTCAGTGTTTAATATTATAAAAATGAATACACGAAAGAAAGGTGCAAGTGCTTTGAACTCACGATGCACCATACTGCGCGAAGAAACAACGTGAAAAAGTATATTTACAAAGTATCTCATTTAATATTTTCACGATATCAGAATATCAAGGAAAACCAAGAAGTGTAACAAAGTATAGCAATAAAGTAACATGAATATATTGACGCCATATAATAATATGACAACACTATGAGTTAGTTAGTAAACACGTGTAAAATAATGTCGGGAACTGGTATCAAACGAGTACATGGCATTTTGTTGATATTATATTTGATACATTTTATTAATTTTATGACAATATTAATTTTGATAATGTTTAAATTTTCATTATATTTAATGAAATATAAATTGCTTTCAATTTTCTGAGAAAGACTGAAAATATCAAAAGATAAAAAAATATTCTTGTGAATAAACAAGAGGTATTTTGTATTAAATATATTTTATGTATATATATATATATATATATATATATATATATATATATATATGAGTGTATCAAGTAAATTAATGAAATAAAAGTTACTTTGAAATAATATAATATGTGAACATATTACATTGTTGATATTTTAAACAAAACAATTCAAAATATAAATGAATAATTGTATATTTGTTCAAAAATAAATAAAATTAACATTTATGAGAAAAAAGCAGCAACAAAATATGATTTGAAATTTCTTTTCAATTTTCTTATATATTAAAAAATACCAAATATTCATTTATAAATAACATTTCACTTCGCAATAAACATTTCATTAAGAAAATGAAAACGTTTTTGTTGAAAGTACACAAACGACAGCTAGAATAATAACTGGAACAAAGCAAAATATAATAAAACTAATTAATTCTAAATATAAATATCGACGGGATAAATTCGAATTCTTTCAAGTAAGTAACACAGAGTTCATTTCAGAGCAAATGTTTCTAATTTGGCACAATAATATAATTATAAAGTTCAACACAGTTATATTGTCAAAAGCACTCTAATCATTGTAAAAACAGTTAATAGTAAATAATCGCTTCCATTATAGAACATTATTGTGTTGCCACCGTTACAGGACCGCAAATGCGGGTGGTGACCGCAAAAGCTCCAAAACCAATCATATTCAGGCTCGCCATTGTCCAGCCTGACACATTAGCGGTTTGAGATGACGTCACAAACAGGTTCTTACATACATACAAATATATATATATATATACATATGTATATACATATGTATATATATTAATATATATATATATATATATATATATATATATATACATTTATTGTATACATACATATATTATATTTATGTGCATGTATAATATATTCCATGTTTAAATTTATTGTTATAATGGTGACAAGCAAATATTGAAGTCTATTGTATATATATATATATATATATATATATATATATATATATATATATATATGTATATAAATAGAACGATAGATAAATAGACATATATACAGATAGGTAGATAAATATGAAACAGTAAACAACAATATTCATATGCTCGTGAAATTGGTCACATTACAAAAATAATAGAAAAATGTTCAATAACAAAAATATTTTTCATTATTATATGTGCAGAAAAAAATTTGAAATTAAATCAAAGGAAATTGCGTTATATATTTTTTAATATTTTTTCAATTTGGAATTTATTAATTTTAATTTAAATAAAATTTATTTGTAATTGTAATTTTAAATGAAATTAAATTTATTATTTACGTTTATATATATATATATATATATATATATATATATATATATATATATATATATATACGAGTATATATATATATATATATTTGATGATTTTAGTAATTATTATATAATTTGATTAAAAGATATTTTCAATATAAAGATCATTTATTTAAATAATTTAAAATAAAAGAAAGGAACAAATAATATGCGAAATCATAATTATTTGAAACGATATAATTGTTTTCACGGATATAAATTTTTATTAAATGATTTAATTATTTATTTTCTGAGTAATATAATCACTAAAAGTTTTTATTAAGAATACATAATTTAATTTTTAACTAAATAAGTATTTGTAACAAAGATATTATTTTATATTAAAATATTTAAAAGAATAAAATTAATTAAAAGAATAAACATAACAATAAGGAAATATCTAAAGCGATTTGAAAAGATAAAGAAGAAGACAATAATATTTTTTCATTAAATTTATGAAATTATAACATCAATTAATAAAATAAAAAAATTAATGAAAATGTTATATGAAAATTTTATGAAGTGTAGATTAAAAAAAATTAATCACTGATATACGAGGTCAGACAATTAAGTAATGCGACAAAATTCAAAAATCGAGTATATTTAAAAATTAAGGTACATCGCTGCGATCCCCTTCAAAGTAGTCCCCTCCCGCATCTATACACTTATTCCAGCGAGTTTTCCAGTTTTCGTAACAATTCTGGAACACTTCTTGTGGGACCTCTCCGAGTACCCTCGTCACAGATTCTTGGATATCTTCAACGGAGTCAAAATGTCGACCTTTGACGAATTTTTTCATATGGGGGAATAGGAAAAAGTCGCAGGGTGACATGTCCGGTGAATAGGGCGGTTGTGGTAACGTTGCGATGCCTTTAGACGCCAAAAACTGAGAGACACTGAACGCACTGTGACAGGGAGCATTGTCGTGATGCAGAACCCAAGTCTTCGCGATCTCTGGACGCACTCTGAGCACCCTTTTTCGTAATTTTTCGAGCACATTGCGGTAGAATACTTGATTTACGGTTTGTCCAGGTGGTACGAACTCTTTGTGAACCACCCCTTTGCTGTCGAAGAAGCAAATCAACATGGAATTGGCCTTCCGCTCCGCGTCTCGTCTTTGACGCTCTCACGGCCTTTTTTAAAATCGGCATGCCACCGAAGCACCTGACTACGACTCAGGGCATCCCTACCATACACTTTAAGCACTTTTTCATAAGTTTCTGTCGCGGTTTCGCCGAGTTTTGCACAAAATTTTAATTTCTCTGTTCCATTTTCGTGACATGCACTACTCGCGCGTTGTTACAAAACACTAAACAGCTGGCGAAGAAATGATCGTACGAGGGTGGTCAAGGTCTCAATCGAGAGAGTAGGGATCTGCTATTACGGTGGCGGAGTTACAGGTTCGCAGTGTTACCACAGGCCGAGAAAAAAAATCGGTCGCATTACTTAATTGTCTGACCTCGTATATATATATATATATATATATATATATATATATATATATATATATTACAAAATGGTGAATTATTTAATAATTTATTACGAAAAGAAATATTATATCAAATAAGATTCAATAAATAGAGGATGAAAAAGTACATGTCCATTTTTTATTATGTTAATAATGAAATGTTAAATATTTTTTGTTAAGATTTATCTTTATTTCATTATTTATATTTGTTTACTTCATAAGAAGAGTTATTTAGTATTGTAGGTTTGTAAAAGAGAGTATAATTCAGAGATTGTATGAAAATCTCATATAAAAAAATCTAAAAAGTATATTTTCATGTAAATTAAATATTATAATTGTATGTTACTTGTTTTTTTTAATTATAAATATTAATATTTTTAATGGTAAATACAAAATTTATTCGTTATAAAAAATATATAATTAATTTTGAAAATGACAGCATTTAAAATCATTTTTTTCATTGATATTAATTAATAATTTTTAAAAATTACTAAAAAGGATTGTATAAAAGCATAAGAACTTTTGATATTAATTTGAATTCAATTTAATTTATTTTTTATAATAAACTTGACTATTCTTCTCTTTAATCTAACCAGATTAATTAATTTCTTTTGATTTTGAATTACATATGCAAGATAAAACCGATCAGAAAATTCAATTACAACTCTTTTACCATATTTTAAATTGAACTGGAAACCCCTTTAGTTCAATTAAAGTTAGCGAACAGTTGATTCGAATATATATTCAAGTCATTTAAGCCTTACAAATATATAAATATAATTTTCAAGTTTTAAATGAGATATGAAAATAAACAGTACTTCAAAAACATCTCTCAACACAGTTACATTTTCAACATATTAATAACAAATTAAAATACGACCATCATTATATTTTAATGTTGAAGGGTTTTCATATAAAGAGTACTTTGAGATTGTACAAAAGAGAATCAATTTCAAAAAGAGACCAGAAATCGCCATTTAACATCACTAGTACACATACATATATACGTGTGTTTATTTTGTAAGCCAGTACGTTCTTTGCAAAAGGAAATTTATAAGCATATATATATATATATATATATATATATATATATATATATATATATATATATATATATAACGAATGGATACGTGAACGTTATAGTTAGGAATATTTGTCTTTGATCTTTACGGAATAAACCAGTTATGTAGTTAATTTTTGTGTTATATATGTTATTAATTATGGTTATTTGATAAAATATATTATTTTAAGTAGCGTGGTTAATAGAAGTGCTAATCATCTTATATATAATCTTTAAAGCACATTAATTTTAAAACACTTTTTTTTTATAAATATTGAACACAATTATTTATTAACATTCGAGAGAAAAATAACTACGAAATTATTTATAATAGTAATAAATATAAAATGTAATAAAAGATTGAAAAATAATGTATGTTATTTAATTAATATAATAAGAATTAAGAAATATTTTTTTAATATAAAATTATATATATATATATATAATGAAAAAAATTCAGTAGCATAATTATGTTATTTGTATAAGAACAATTAGATATAATTTTACTTTTTTATATTATTACTTTTATATTTGTTAGTATTAAATAAAAGAATTTATTTTTTTATACAAATTATCATTTTTTTCTTGATGTTTATGATAAAAAAATATAATACTTTAATTATTTTTTGTATACAATATTTTTTAAAAATATTTTTATATAAAGAAATTTTTACGACACTAAATATTAAACAAAATATTAAATAACTTATACTTTCATATAATTAATAAAATATTTTAATACTAAATATTTAAATTTAAAAATTTAAACTCTTTTAATAAATTATTTAAAATTATTAAAATTGAGGATTAGTTAAGTAAAAAGCTTAATTCTCTCTTTCTCATTTTTTCTGTCTTTCTGTCTCTCTCTATGTATATATGTATAACACAATTATCATATTTTGATAAATATGAGGTAGTTACGTTTATAGTTTAATAACAGAGTTCGTTAGCTATTGAAAAT
Source organism: Neoneuromus ignobilis (assembly GCA_029203775.1). NCBI lineage: Eukaryota > Metazoa > Arthropoda > Insecta > Megaloptera > Corydalidae > Neoneuromus > Neoneuromus ignobilis. The sequence goes on from CP092090.1 coordinate 16,521,044, forward strand.
TATTGTCGGGAATTGTAACAGTGTACTTAAGTGCTTTACATAGTGGAGTTATTAGTTAGTTTAATGTTATAGTTTGAATTTAGAAGTTATTTAATTAAGGTTCATTTTTGTTAAAAGCTCGAGATACATTTATTTTACTAGACAGTAGCATGAAGCATTGTTAAAAATATAAAATGTTCCTAATATAGATTTATGTATTACAAAACGTGCCTAATATGAAATATTTTTTTACAAACGAATAAATAAAATAAATTTCTTAACTTTAAAAATATCCCTTATATATAAAGGATATACATAATTATTTTCAAACAAATAGCTCAGTGGTATTAAAAAATCATTTATGTGTATAAAAAAAATAATATAGTTCGAACTATGAAATAAACAATCCTATTTTCCTACATATTCAAACTTAAGTTATTAAATTGTCACTCATATTTTTTCTCCAAAACGCGTTGCGCACAATAATTGATTTTATAGGTACGTGCAAAATTTCAACTCGCTAACAACTAAATCCTTCGAAAAAACACGTTTTCTTTCGAAAATCTTGTATTCAACAACGCCGTTACGCTGTTTTATATGCTTTTTATAAACGTATTTCGTTTTCTGGTCCGTGTTTAAGTATTAAGAGCGAACAGATACAGTACATAGATAGATCTTTTTGTGCCATGCGCTTTCCTTTATTCGTCCGTCAACCCTCATCTCATCACACACATCTACGCACAGGGCAAACCCGTAAACAAGATTTCCTTTTTTTCTCCTGTTATCCCTGTTTTCGATCTGTTTAGAGAAGTGACTAGACGCAAATAGGTAGGTAGATAATAGTAGTAGATATTTTAAGATGGGAGAATTTAAGCAAAGGCGACATTTTTTTTTGAATAAAAATATTACTGACAGAATTATTTGAATTACTATTGTAATAATTACAGTAAATAAGCATATATATATATATATATATATATATATACATATATATATATATATATATACATATATATATACATTTAATAACGCTATACTATTTTAATTGTTAATTTGTATCTATAAACCCAATTGAGCTTCTCTGTACAATCATTATAATTTACCATTAAAATATTATATCTTATCAAAGATGTATATTTAATTTCGTTTTTTAATAACTATAATAAAATTAATATTTTAAATTAACAAATATATAAATGTTTTTAATAATTTTCAATTAAATCATATATTATATAAAACTAACTGTTTTTTTAAAAAAATAACATTGATTTTTAGTTTTATAATTTTTATTGTTTTTAGTCTCATAAGAAATTGTTACTGGAATTATTATAGCATATTTACTCAAAAATTATATATTATTTTTGTTATATATATATATTTAAAAAATATTCATTTTAATTTAATTTTATATACTTATTTTACCTATCAATATGTTTTGTCATATTTATATTTCTTATAATTTAATAGATAAAAATTAATTATTAACTAATAATGTGTAAATTGAAAATTAAAAATAAATGAGAATTATTATTTACATTACTTTTTATCATAATATCACAAATAACATTTATTAATAATATTATATTTTTCTATGAAATAATGTATAAGTTAATTGAAAATATATTTTATAACAATTTATTATTTATTCAATTATATTTTCTTAAAAAATAATTTCACTTCATTGGTAATTCAATTATTATCAAAAAAGATTATTAACAAAGAAACAATATCATTCTTACATGTTTTAATATTTTATTAACAAATTAATTTAAATAATTTTGTATTAGAAAAAATATGTGAAAATTTAAAATAATATTCAAACATATTCCTTTGATAGCTTTAAAAGCAAATAATTATATGTTTCATGTGATTCCATTTAATTACAAATCAATAGAAATTAATCAGTAATTAAGTGATAAATTGTTTACTGAGAAAACAACAACTTATTAATTATTTGTTTTAAATATAAAAACATCAATAAATCAATGAAAAATATTTTCTTTGTATATTAAAGAATTTTACAATAAAATATTATTTATATAAAACACATAATTCAATAGAGGGTTTTTAAAAAAAATATAAATTAAAATTTATATCTATTTTAAAAACATGATTATTATTATTTTAAAATTAACTGAAAATCAATAAATTTATACAAGATAATATGAAAATAAATTAAACTGTGTTATTGAATTAAATCAATAAGCTTCTCCATAAAATAAATCATTAAAAAAACCTCATTTTATGTGATACTGAAGAAAAGTAAATTCCTATGAATGCAAAATCTAATTTATACAATCTATAATTTGAAAGTTTACTGCATGCATTACACAAATCAGAATTGGGAGACAAACGTACAGCGCATATATGTCTAACGTGTTTCCCAAGAAACGAATGGATTTTGTTTGTCCTGAAACGGATATGGAATTGCTAGTGAAACACCAATCTTCCGGTAATCGCGTTCCAATCAGTAGCCAAGCTCGCCGTTGTTAGTTCAACAATCTACCGCACGTTGTGCTTTATTTACGATCAATCCGCAAGCGAATTTTTTATCAATTGAGATTTTTACAAGCGCTGAGATTTAAAACATATTGGAAGATTATTTGTTACCTTATTCCGGTTTTGATCAAATATACTGCTTCGAATATATTTCGAACAAGACAACTATATACATAACATTTATATACTTTGTTACAAAAATATTTCTAACAGAAATATATTGTTATTTCAATTCTTCTATCATTATAATTTTATTACATTTTTATAAAATGTAATTAAAAATACTTTTATATAACAATTTCATTAAAAAATTTATGAATAAAACATCTCATTTTTTTAAAACATATAAATGTTAATAAATAAATATTTCTAATTAAATTATTCAGATTATCAAATTTTCAATTCAATTTATTAAATACATACTAATAATCTGTATTATATAATTTTATACAAGATTAATATATATATATATATATATACGAGGGTTCTTTGATAAGTCCGTGTAAAAATAAAAACTGCTTCATTTTTTTGAATAAATCGTTTTTATTTTTCAACATAGTCTCCTTTTAGGCTTATACACTTCATCCAACGCTGCTCTAGTTTGTTGATCCCTTCCGAATAATAGAATTTGTCTAAGTCTGTAAAATAGTCATTCGTTCCTGCAATCACCTTCTCGTTCGAATAAAATCTTTTTCCCGCGAGCCATTTCTTCATATTAGGGAACAAATAATAGTCCGATGGAGCCAAGTCTGGAGAATAGGGGGGATGTGAAACGATTTGGAACCATATTTCCATTAGTTTTGCGGCCACAACTGCTGAGGTGTGAGCTGGTGCGTTGTCGTGATGAAAGAGGACTTTTTTGTGGGCTAATCGGGGACGTTTTTCTTGCAACTCGGTTTTCAAACGATCCAATAACAATGAATAATATGCACCTGTAATGGTTTTACCCTTTTCCAAATAGTCGATAAAGATTATTCCTTGCGAATCCCAAAAGACAGTCGCCATAACCTTCCCGGCCGAAGGAATTGTCTTCGCCTTTTTCGGAGCAGATTCCCCCTTGATAACCCATTGTTTAGACTGCTCTTTGGTCTCAGGAGTGTAGTGATGTATCCATGTTTCATATACAGTGATGAAACGACGCTTAAAGTCCTGCGGATTTCGCTGAAACAGCTGCAAACCGTTCTTGGAATACTTCACATGACCTCGTTTTTGGTCGATCGCGACACCCACCTGGCGGATAGCTTTTTCATGTCCAAATGTTGGTGCAAAATATTATGTACCCGTTCACATGAGATGCCTACAGCACTAGTAATCTCACGCACTTTCACTCTTCTGTCATCCATCACCATATCATGGATTTTATCAATGATTTCTGGAGTGGTGACCTCAACAGGGCGTCCAGAACGTTCAGCGTCTCTTGTGCTCATATGGCCACTCCGAAAATTTTGAAACCACTTATAAACCGCATTAATCGAAGGTGCAGAGTCACCATAATGTTTATCAAGCTTCTGTTTAGTCTCCTGAGGCGTTTTGCCTTTAATGAAGTAGTGTTTAATCAACACGCGAAATTCTTTTTCGTCCATTATTTAACAATCACTCGATTTCCTTGATTCCAACGATTGTCAAACACAAAGGAATAGACCGATATGGCTGAAACTTGATGTGTGTTCTTCCAAGAGGTGCTACTAATTAAAAATAACCTCGATATGCACCAGTGGTGCCATCTTTCGGAATTTACACGGACTTATCAAACGACCTCGTATATATATATATATATATATATATATATATATATATATATAATTTGCCTTTTTCTATCCAATAAAGGTTTCTCCTAAAGTCTCCCCCTTCGAGTAATCGAGTAATTTCTTTTCCATTCGATAAAGACGAATTTTCTTATATCTCTATCCTATCAATCCATAGGTCTCTTCTTGTGTGTTTTTTTTTTATAATTCTGGGTTTTCAATCAATATTTTCTGTTGTTTATTAGTGATCTTTTCCTCTTGCTATATGAACAAATTATTTCTATTTTAAATTCTTTATTCTACTTACAACATCTGTAACTCTTATTTGTTGCCAAATTTAATTGTTGTTCTCCTTTTCTCTACATGTTATTTCTAACATGTGTCTTTTCATGTTGAAAACATGCATGTTAGAAATGTATATTATGTATTCTGTGTTGGCTGGAGTCAATAAATTATTCTAGCAATTAAAACACGTTTCGCTAACATAAGTGAGAATATGTACACACACACACACACACACATATATATATATATATATATTTGTGTGTACATAATTAAAAAAATATTTTTAAAAGTTTCATTAAAAATCTATAAATTAGTTCATCCTCTTGAAATGTAATCATTTTCGGATTTTATTTTCTATTTTATTTTTCTCTCTAAAGTTTTTTTATTTATCCTTTCTAAAATGTCTCCGTTTTGTGGCTCCTAAATATTTCAGAATGTATTCCTTTTGGTGTTTTTTTAAGAATAAAGTTACATAGTAATAATAATTTTAGTATATAAGATGCTCTTATTATATTTTTATTTTGTATACTAAACGCATTTGTGTGTATTCGAACTATTAGGTTATGTTATATAAAATGTCGGATTTTTCAGTTAGAAATCAAAGAGAAATCCGACATTTCATCTTACACGACCTAATAATTCTGTTTTTTCTGATCGATATTTTTTTATAATTTTTTTTAATATAAAATTTATTTCCTAACAAAAAAAATATTTTTGCTATATACACATTTTTTTGTTGATATTAAAATATAAACAAAAAAATGAATTAAAAATAGACTAACAAATAAATTATTTTTTTTAAAAAAATATAAATTTTATAATCAAATAAAAATATAAATAAATCTTTTCAACTAGAATTTTTTTAGAAACTTAATTTAAAATTAAAAAAAATAATTTTATGGTCTAGCTAATTAGAAATATTATACAAAAGAAAATACACTGTATTTTTAAAAATATTTTTTTCAAATAGAACATTAAGATTTGTGTTGAACGTTTAATATCAGTGATGCGAGAATCATAAAAAAGCTTCATTCATTTTACGAGTAATTACTATAACACGAATAAGGATTCACAACTAACACTTGGGAATTATGATAGGGTGGGTCTGTCGGCAATTTCAAAGAACATCGTTGAAAATTACTACTAAGCTACCTCCTATAAAAGAATGGTAATGGTGAATGTCGTTCTCAAACGGAATTGTAATTAGCGTATGGAGATGTATAGCTTGCCGAAAACATTATATATGGGCATTTTAATTTTGTTTTAATTAATAATAAGAGCTTTATAACTGCGATAAAATTTGAAAAATATCATGAAATTTCACACGAAGTCGTACAAATGTTTTTTTTCATATGTATGATATTGTCGTAAGTGATTTATTACATCTAATAATATTAGGATTTGAAATCTAGTGTAGATAAAAAAAGTATATTTATCGATATTGTGTACAATGGATACACTAAATTTACGAATCCATAAATAAAAACATACACGTTTGAATAGTTCACGACGACGAAACAATATACAATATATGTATGTGTTTACCACAAGCATAAATATATAATAAATAGTTTCCGGCACTGACGTAAATCTATTGCGCATTGTAAACTCAAATACAAACATCATACAAAAAGTTTGATCATGGTAGCGTACCATTCTCTAGTTTCAACAAACGAACATCAAAAAACATTTACACAACATAATCTTTGTGTGGCATTACTGTACGGTCGACATGTTGTCTATGTTTGTATATTGCAAATGGCGGCGGAGGACGCTTTGACACGCAGCCGTGTGAGTATTGAGACTATTTGTATATATGTTGAGTGACGTCACGACGCCTTAGCAATGTGCATCTATTATTCACGCCGAGGTGGTGTGTGTCAGTCTAAAAGATTTTTCTAGGTTACGTATATGCTGTTTGAGAATATCACAGGAGTTTTGAATCGTGCTGGGTTTTGAAATTTGTAAATATGTATCATTTTTTGTGATTTTACATTTCACATTCATATATATATATATATATATATATATATATATATATATATATATATAATTTTTACACAGTAACTGTTTTACAAAAATTGAAAGAGTATAACATAAAAATAAATATGCAAATATTTTTTCCCTTTATTTCATTTAAATGATCATTTTTGATTAGAAATACTTTAAAAAATTGTAAATTATTGCATTTAATATTTTTAATAATTAATATTCATTTTAAATGAAATTTCATTTAAAATGAATTTTATTGTTTCTAATATTTTTAAAAAACAATACAAAGAAAATAAAATAATGACAAAGTATACTATTAATAAATTATATTTTTTATTCATTTTAAAAGTGAAATTATTTTTTATTGAAATATTTTATACTATATTTTATTGAATTTAATTTTTCATTGAAGATTATTTTTAAACCTTTTTAAGAATGTCATATATGATTATTACATTATATAATACTTTTAAAAAAATTAAACTGGAATGTTTTTTTTAAAGTGATAAATTCTATTGGTTATTAATTTTTGATACATACATACATACATACATATATATATATATATATATATATATATATATATATATAATTTTTACACAATAACTGTTTTACAAAAATTGAAAGAGTATAACATAAAAATAAATATGCAAATATTTTTTCCTTTATTTCATTTAAATGATCATTTTTATTAGAAATACTTTAAAAAATTGTAAATTATTGCATTTAATATTTTTAATAATTAATATTCATTTTAAATTAAATTTCATTTAAAATATAATTTTATTTTTAATTTATTTTTAAAAAACAATACAAAGAAAATAAAATAATGCGAAAGTATACTATTAATAAATTATATTTTTATTCATTTTAAAAGTGAAATTATTTTTATTGAAATATTTTATACTATATTTTCGAATTTAATTTTTCATTGAAGATTATTTTTAAACCTTTTTGAGAATGTCATATATGATTATTATATTATATACTACTTTTAAAAAAATTAAACTAGAATGTTTTTTTTAAAGAAATAAATTCTATTGATTATTAATTTTTGATACATACATACACACATACATATATATATATATATATATATATATATATATATATATATATATAATTTTTACACAATAACTGTTTTACAAAAATTGAAAGAGTATAACATAAAAATAAATATGTAAATATTTTTTCCCTTTATTTCATTTAAATGATCATTTTTGATTAGAAATACTTTAAAAAATTGTAAATTATAGCATTTAATATTTTTAATAATTAATATTCATTTTAAATTAAATTTCATTTAAAATGAATTTTATTGTTTTTAATATTTTTAAAAAACAATACAAAGAAAATAAAATAATAACAAAGTATACTATTAATAAATTATATTTTTATTCATTTTAAAAGTGAAATTATTTTTATTGAAATATTTTATACTATATTTTATTGAATTTAATTTTTCATTGAAGATTATTTTTGTGTTTTTAAAAGAATGTCATATATGATTATTATATTATATACTACTTTTAAAAGTTTTAAACTAGAATGTTTTTTTAAAGAAATAAATTCTATTGATTATTAATGATTTGATACATACATATATATATATATATATATATATATATATATATATATATATATATATATATATATATATAATTTTTACACAATAACTGTTTTACAAAAATTGAAAGAGTATAACATAAAAATAAATATGCAAATATTTTTTCCCTTTATTTCATTTAAATGATCATTTTTGATTAGAAATACTTTCAAAAATTGTAAATTATTGCATTTAATATTTTTAATAATTAATATTCATTTTAAATGAAATTTCATTTAAAATGAATTTTATTGTTTCTAATATTTTTAAAAAACAATACAAAGAAAATAAAATAATAACAAAGTATACTATTAATAAATTATATTTTTTTTTCATTTTAAAAGTGAAATTCTTTTTTATTGAAATATTTTAAACTATATTTTATCGAATATAATTTTTCATTGAAGATTATTTTTAAACCTTTTTAAGAATGTCATATATTATTATTACATTATATACTACTTTTAAAAAATTTTAAACTGGAATGTTTTTTTAAAGAAATAAATTCTATTGATTATTAATTTTTGATACATCCATACATACATACATATATATATATATATTTATATATATATATATATATATATATATATATATATATATATATATATATATATATAATTTTTACACAATAACTGTTTTACAAAAATTGAAAGAGTATAACATAAAAATAAATATGCAAATATTTTTCCTTTTATTTCATTTAAATGATCATTTCTTATTGGAAGTATTTTCAAAAATTGTAAATTATTGAATTTAATATTTTTAATAATTAATATCCATTTTAAATGAAATTTCAAATATAATCTAATATTTTTAAAAAACAATACAAAGAAAATAAAATAATGCCAAAGTATACTATTAGTAAATTCTATTTTTTATTCAGCTTAAAAGTGAAATTCTTTTTTATTGAAATATTTTAAACTATATTTTATCGAATTTAATTTTTCATTGAAGATTATTTTTAAACCTTTTTAAGAATGTCATATATTATTATTACATTATATACTACTTTTAAAAAAATTAAACTGGAATGTTTTTTTAAAGAAATAAATTCTATTGATTATTAATTTTTGATACATACATACATACATACATATATATATATATATATATATATATATATATATATATATATATATAATAAAAAGGCAGCAATATACATACAGATTAAAAAAAGTTAAGAAATTAAATGTATTTAATATTTGATTTCAATTTGATTGCTTTATCTATTTGAATAAATTCATAGTTATTAATTTAAAAAAATATTCATGTTTCTTATATAACAGACACACACGTACACACACACACACACACACACACATATATATATATATATATATATATATATATATATATATATATATGCATATATATATATATATATATATATATATATATATATATATATATATAAACGAAAATATTTAATACAATACTTCGGAAGTTTAAACATAATTGTAAACTTTAAAAGCTTTATACGAAATGTAATTATAAGATGAAATAATTCAATAGTGATTTTTTTTCTATTCTCATCTTAAAGCAATCGATTGTTCCTAAATTTTTATTAAGAATTATTACTGAATCAATACATTTACTATTGTTTAAATTTAAAGGTATAATAGAATATCATCAAAAGTATTTCCATGCATAAAACATTTTTTTTAAAATATTGAAAACTTCTTTGATGTAATCATTCTCTTACTTCGTCTGTCTTTGTATGTATTCGATATTTGTGATATAAAAAAATGTTGAAAGAGAAAAATAAACCCGAAGTTCCAAAAGGTTTCAATATAGAGGTTGTAAGGTGATGGTGGTGGCTACCCCTGATATGGGATCCAAGCACTTCTAGATGAACAACGATGTAGAGTGGCGTAGAGTAGATATTCGTGGGGTTGGATACTTTACGAAGTGACGTACAATGGAAAATTTTAATTTTCTCTTCAAAGGAAAAGTGTCTTTTTTCTGAAACAGAGAGCTTTTAGACAATACACTCTATCGGATGTCTATCTATCTGAAACCATCACTCGGTTCCGTATTCTACATCCTCTCTTCATCTGTGACATTTCGTTCGCTCGAAGTTATCGAGATCTAAGTCGATAAGTTTCTATTACACGAATGTAATAAAATATTTATTACATTATATATTATTTATTGCATTCATGTCATAGACACATACATTTTAATATAAAAAATAATTGGTATAACCAATTAATACAACATTTATAAGTTTAATAAATCAAATATAATACAAAATTACAATATTTAAAAAAAACTATTAATAAAATAAATAATATATTTATTATATTATAATCAAAATAATATATATATATATATATATATATATATATATATATATATATATATATATATATATATACAATATGATATCCTATAGAGAAATTGAAAAATAACACATTTTAGTGATAAGGTAATATCCGTTTGTTTATATTTCATTTGATAAATACTATATTGCAATAAAATTTGAATAATGTCACATTTCTAGAATAGAATAACAACTTTTATTCAATGAAAATATATTATTATTTTATTTTTAAAATTAGTGAAAAATATATCCATATTTAATTATTTTTTACAAACTATAGTTGTATAGGTTATTATTTTTATAATTAAAAAGAATTGATAATTGTAATACGTTTTGAGTAAAAGGAATTAAACGTAATTTGTTAATAAAAAAATGTTTTTTTTATTTTAACAGAAAATTTATATATTGTAGAGATTAATACAGAATTTCTAGTTAATCCCTAAAATATATTTTAAATGGATCACACACAACTTTGATTTCATTTTTTTAGAATCATACGTAGGTTTTTAATTTCCTGTATATTTAATATCAAGCTGAGTTTTAAATGAAAAATGTAAAATAATTTATATACAAAATTAATTATTTACAATTCAATCCAATTTTAAAACATATACACGTTCTGTTACATTTATATAAATTGTGATATTTTTTATTTATAAAAAATAACATACATGTTTAATATCAAAAATATATCGGCAGAATTTTAGTAATTAAAAATATAAGTAATTTGAAATATATGTATTATATATACGTATATATATATATATGTAGGTGTGTGTAATAACAATTATATATTTATTGATTGATAAATGACGCTATAAATATGAATGAGAAAGAAATTATATATATATATATATATATATATATATATATATATATTAATGTAATATATTAAACATTTTCATATATGTTCTTAAAAGCTCTTTGTTTTTCCATTCTTCGATCATATATATATATATATATATATATATATATATATATATATATATATATATAAATATATGTATGTATATTTAATAGATGTGTACAATAAAAAGGAAGAAGCTTTTAGAAACTTAAATATGAAAATGTTTAATGTGATATTTTCAGAAGCGACAGCAAATCAAAATTCTCATGGGAAATTATGGATAAACATACAGAACGTTGAAATAAAAATAAAGTCTTTTATAATGGTGATATGATGATACAAACATAAGTAGCTGTTGTGTTTAAGAGAGTATTTCAAATAATTTGTCGTGTATTACAGATTTTGAAAAATGAAAAAATGTACATTCCCTACTTTTTAGTTTCATTAATTATTCAAGTATCAATTCTTCGAAATTGTATTGATATTATTATGTTTTATTAAATGATTATTTATTATGAATGTAGTTTATTTTTATTATTTATACACAATAATTTGTTATTTAAGGTAAAATAAATTAATAGTTTTCTTGAAATTACGTCTATTTAAATGAATTTTATATAATATATTAATTTTTATAGTAGTTAAAAAGTCCAACATTATAAAATTAAAAAAATGACTTAATTATAGATTTATAAAAGATGTGAAATATTTTTTTATATATGAATTGATATTGAATTTTTTAAATATCATAATAGTAAATAATTAACTGATTTATAAAAGGAAATTATCATTCAATTTCATTCCACTTTAGTTTATTTTTATTTAAATCATATACACTTTTTTATAATATTAAGTTTTTATATTTGTGCAAAAATTACTAAAAAAATATATATAACAAATAAAAAAATATATATTTACAAAATCTTACTTATATTTTGTTTATATATATATATATATATATATATATATATATATATATATATATATATATATATATATAGCATACAGTCGACCATCAAAAATTCGACATCGTTGGGATTTGTGTGATATTGAATTAGTAAATTTACCGGATCATCGGTGGTTATATTAGCAGATTACCACATTCAGTTCATTTAACAGTTACCTCAATTTTTAAAAAATAAATTTTGTATAATAAACTTATGTAAAAAGGGTTTGTAAGCCATTGTTAGTGCTGTAAATGATATTTTATATAATACATTTATAAAATATGTGCATGACTCTAGAATATAGAAGATGTATAGAATTAAAAAGTACTACTGTAGCATAGAAATAAGGAACATAAAAACGTAACATGTGCAGATATTCAATCCATCTCAAACAGAATTCACAAACTTAAAATTTCAAATACTTTTGACTGAAAAGAAATATGCAGTGGCAATATGTCAATTTAGTATTTTTTTTAAAAAAAAGAGATACGTATTCAATACTCGAATCGTGTTGTAAAAAACAATAAATAACATCTCTTCACTTAAAAGTGAAAGAATTCTTAGATACACATAAATAAATATTCGCAGATACGTATTGCATATATATAATAACATAAAAAAGAAAGAGTTCATCATTAGTTGGAGATGCATTGAATAAAGATATAAAAATATACATGAAATAACACTCGCAGAAAATATGTTGGAATTGACAATAGAACTGGATTACCGATGGCTTGATTAAAGATGGTATAAAGGGTCGAGTACATATGTATTACAAAATGAAAAATTTTCAAATATTTTTTATTATTATCGTAGATAAAAATATAAATTTTTCATTTTAATGGCTGTAAAAACTTTTTTCATATAAAGTAAACACTTATGTCCTCCTTACAATTTGTCGTTTTATATATTTGTGTATTTATATTAATTAAAAAATCAAAATAAAATTACAATAAAAAATAAATATTAAATATCAAAACACAATCAAGAAAAAAACAATTTAAATATCCTCAGAAATGAAATCTTAAAAAAAATGAAATTGGAAATCGTTATATTATAATAAAAACCATATTATATTTATCGCGAATTTTTACTATAACGCACAAGAAATGGTAAGTTTTATAGCATCAAGTTGTCAAATTATCTGGTAATAAATGATGTCATCAACAAATACACATTTTGTGCATATCTATAGGTTGTATGTGATTGAAAGACATTTCAATCACGTTCGTTTAACGTCTTTTTGATATTGATTTTAACATTTTCCTCATTGGAAAAGTGTTGAAAACATAGCTACTCCAAACTGTATAAAAGAATTGACATTAATGCTGATGACAGAATGAAATTTTGACAAAATCATTGTACAAAAAAATGTTATTTCAAGCCAGAGGAAATTGATGTGTGTTTATATATATATATATATATATATATATATATATATATATATATATATATATATACGCTTATACGCATTTTGTGTTAAAAATAATTTTTGAACAATTTTTTATCTCTATTTTCTTAAATATGTTACTGTATATAAAATATTACTTAATGCAGAATTATTACATGTATAATATGTATATTTTAATTTTTTTATATAAATATATAAAATTATAAATTATAATTAGATTGTTCATTCTTTCATTAATTTATAACATATATATATATATATATATATATATATATATGTGTGTGTGTGTGTGTGTGTGCGTATAAAATACATAGGAAATTTTATTAATAATATTTTTAAATTATAATTTATTGATTTTGAAGAAACTTGTTTTAAAATTTTATGTTATCTTATCTAATAGTTTCTATAAAAAAATGAAAGATATATTTAAGAAAATAATTAATCCAAATAAATACAAATAATTATTACATTTATATACAAAAATAATTTTTATTGTAATATTATAAAATTCTGACATTTTTTAAATTCAATTGATTTAGAATTATTGATATTATTTGATACAAACTTATAGATGAATGACTTTTTTTAATATACGTTAAAATAATTTTAATTTAATTGATATGTATACAAAAACAACCCAGAGAATCTTCAATTAAGAAAACACACAGTACTAATCGTCAGGGATTTTAAAACATGTCGAACACAATGGCACTATCAGCGACCCAATCTAATATCAATTATGAAATTATCCCGCGTGATGTGGGTGCTTTTACGGACTTCACCCTCTCTAACAAACCACTACTACTTGTGTACCCGGCGTTCCTATAATTCCCGCTTGATGCTTACAGAGCCTAGGCGTCGCCGCTAATGGATTCCTTAAGACACGGCTTATGTCGCGGCTGTGGGCTATACACACACATATAAACCACTCATTCTATTTCTACGTTTCTTTTTTCCTTGTATTTTTGCACAGTAAGAGAATGAAAATAAGAGGTATAAAGTTTAGGTGTTTTAAATGTTGGTAGGTGGTAAGCAGTTAATTTTATTGTACGGGATTCGTACTTCTGAGATTGGGTTCTTAACTCTGGTTAAATATATGGGATAGAAAAAAAGTATTTAAACGAAATGGAGAAATATATACTAAAACGAATGGTGTGTGAAAAGAAAATGAGAAGTTCAAATTCAGTATTGTTGAATATAAACAATCTCGAAGAATTCACTGGTTTTGCGAGAATGAATAAAACAAATTTATTTTTTCCTTTCCTTTCTAAATTACATTTACTACTTTATTTTTTATTTATTTTATACAAAGTCATTTCAAATTCACTTAATAAATTTACGTTTTTTTACAAAAAACAGTTCAATTAATTAATTTATATATATATATATATATATATATATATATATATATATATAATGAATAGAATATAACATCTAATTATAGCATTTTTTATAAAATAAATATTTTAATTCCTTGTAAAATAATAAAATATTTTAACGTTTTTTTCTCTTTATAAAATTTAATAGATTTATAATTTATTGAATAATCAATTTCAAGTATTCAAAACAATTTCCTTTATATAAAATAAATGTGATTATTTTTTTACTAGGAATTGTTATAAATTAATTTAGAATTATGTTTAAAAATAAATTTGAAACAAGATCTGATTTTAATTTCTGTATAGTTAAAAATGTTCATAATGAAATTTAGAGAGAAAAGTGATATTATTTTTTAAATAAACTCATAAAAGTAATTCGATAAATAAAGAAAATAAATAAATATATAATTAAATTTCAATCCCAGATAATTAAATGCTTTATAGTACTTTTTTCATATAATGGCATGAGAAATGTAAAAATTATTTAAATTTATAATTAGTTTAGAATCATTCAAAGACAAAAAATATAAAATTATTTGTGTTTGCAATTTTATATTTTTTGAAATATATATGTATATTATATACAATATATAAAGAATCCATATTTTATTTCTTTAAAAAAAATTAAGTGTTTATCAAGTTTTCTAAGAGTATAATTAATATTACAAAAAACAAGATTTTTTAAATGATGTTTAATTATAACATTCAATCATTTTTTAATAAATGTAACTTATTTTTGTTAAATTTTTAATAAAAAGTTATAGAAAAGGTTGTTAAATGAAAAAAGGTAAACAAAATTTATAAAGAGTATCTCTGTACTGTATAATATATCAAATATTTGTTATAAAAAATTAATATATTAGTTTTCAAAAATCGATGTAATTAAAATAGTTTAAAATTTCTTGCAAACTTAATAATCGCTAACGAGTGAAAAACTCTTTATTGATTAAAATATTCAGAACTTTATGAAAAGTTGAGAAATATAACAGATATCTATTTGTCTTTTATTGTAATTATAGATAATTTTATACATACATTTGTGAGCTTAATCCTATAATATATTATATAAATATTTGTATAAATTTTAGAATAGTTCAAATCATAACACATTTTCAGAACTTAAAATTGTATTTTTAGTAGAGGTTAATTTTTGAAAATTTATGTCATTTTTGCATATTCAATATTGTAATAAATTTTCCTTTTTTAATAATTGTGGAAATGATATTTTTACTTGTCTAAAAAAATATCACCACACTATCAAAGCCTTTCATATTTATTTATTGATTATGGATTTAGATATTTTCATTCAGAAGATAATGGAAGAATAAAAAAAATTGTAGAAATAAATTATTATATATATATGAATAATATATTACTGTATTAGTACGCTGATTTATTATGAAAAATGAATTGCTTGCTATGACAAATTATAATATAATTAAAATAATAACCAATTTATTATTATGATTGAATTTATTTTTAATCATACTGAAATTGTAATTAACATAATTAAAAAATCAATGTTCTTTTCAGAGATATGAACATTATGTTAAGAATTTCATTAATACATTTTTCGGTTGAATTTGAATAATAAATAATAGTAATACACAGTAAACAGAAAATTATATTGAGAACGAAGAGTATATGTTAATTTATCTTATATTTTATGACTATTATAGGTAGCGAAGATAGGAGTAGCACGTGCACTCGATGGTGTGTCGACGATTTGTAAACGATATTTAAATGCACGCGTGGCAAACACGGGGCTATACATACATATATTCTAGAAAGCGACAAAGATTGTAGATGAAATGAACGGGGGAGCAAGAACACACGGAATGCTCTGTGAGAATCGTGCCCTTCGGGTAGAGGTAGAGAAAGTAACAACCCCGCAGCCCAATCGAGTAACCATTGTCAGAAGGTTTTCGTAAGTAAGTGTGAGGGTAAAACCGTCGGAGCTTTTAGTTTGCACGAAATTAGCAATTTAATTTCCGCAATAACAGCCGGGAGGAGATATTGTCGTCGACGTGGAGCACATGCCGCTGTTGCCGCGACGATGTTTTATCAGTTCATATGTAAACGTCTACCTATACATTTATATATATATATATATATATATATATATATACAAATACACACACACACACATATATATGTATATAAAACAGATAAGATACCGTGTTCAATTTATGATTCAACATGTTGCTATTGTATCGTGGATTTTTGTATGAAAACAAAGATTTATTTCGTCGTTTCTAAATGAATACAATAAATTTAAATATAATTTGTTATAAAAATACATAAAATTATTGTTTTTTTTAAACTTCAGAAAAAAATATTGTTATTTCTTTCATTAATTTTCATTTTATTGTCGAATTACAAAAATAATATTCATTCTAAATTTAAACAGTTTAAGTTAAAAAATATATAATATTGTGTTGTGAAATAAATGAAATGAAAAATTCATGTAAATTAGCTAATAAAAAAATATAGATTTTATCAATTTTATATATGCTTCTGTAATTTCTCGAATTTATATTTTATTTTAAAATATTGTCGGTATTTAAAATCATGAACTTTAAAAATTACAAATTTTAAATCATAATAATCTTTCGAATTGCAAATTAATTTTATTCAAGTTGTTAATTCAAATAACTGTGTTATTTCATGTCTTAAACAAGATTTCTGGCATTTATATTTAAAGTAAATGATCAATAACTTTGATGTACCTGATTTTAACAGAAAATATTTCAGTTGAGAATTTATATTAAACGTTGGGTAGTTTTAATAAAATACCGATGATTGTAATTTATAATAAATAATGTATTAATTGAGAAGAAAATTTTAATTAATTAAATACAAACAGATATGTATATATATATAAGCGGAAATTAATATTTACCTTTATAAATTTTATAGATTATTAATACTTAAAAACTTACGAAAAGAAAGTTACTAAAAAATATTAATAAAATATTTATTTTAAACATATTTTTACTATAATTTATGTTTCAAAAGACAACAATATCAATACTAAAAAAGTAATATTTTTTTGTAAGTTCTTGTATACACTTTTAAAAAATGTTTGTTTTTTATATTAAAGTAAAATTTGATAAATAATAAATCTATCAAATTTGAATTACTTTAATATAAAAAAATAATGAAATAATGTATATTATTTATTAATTATTAGATAAAAATATTAGCAAACATTAAACATTTTTAATATAGGAATAAATATTCTTGTTAAATATTAAGTAAATATTTTTCATAAATTTCAGAGTTATAAAATAACATTTTTAAAAACATCTCTGTTCTTTTTTATTTCAAATAAAGTTCAATTTAAATTTTATATGTACTTAAAATTCACTTCAATTTCATGTCTGCCGTAGAATAATTTTTTATTCAAATTAAACCTGATGTGAAATCATGACTAGTCACAATAATTTGAATATATTATTGAAACTGTTTATCATTAAATATAAATGAAGATTATTTATACAGAATGTAGATATTATTAAAATATATACTGTAATATGAAAATCTAATAATAATAGATGTAAATAGACGATTTTTTTATATTAATTAGTCAATATTATTCTATAAAAAATCATAATTACAAGCTTTTTAATTAACAATATATTTGTTCAAATAATATCTGGTAATTTACATGATTTTGAATAGTATTTAGTAGTTAATGTGTAAAATAGCTATATATATATATATATATATATATATATATATATATATATATATATATATATATGCGTGTATGAAGATAATTCAAAGATCTCAATTATTTTTTTTATTAAATTACTTCATTTATGTTTTCATCTAAAAGATTGGTATCTAGAGAATACATCCGTTCAACAATCAAAAAGAACAGTGACTTCTCATATTTATTGATCACTGAACATCAGAAACCACTACAGTGGACAAGAAATAAAAGATAATTAATGGCACATCAACAACAGAGCAATAAAAAACTGTTACTGTTATAACGACTGTTAGAAAAACCACAATATATGATATAAACCTAACAGAGATGGGGTATCTCTAGCGACATTTGCTTCGTTTACTGGCATCTTTATTGAGATGGTTGAAATATTATTTGTATTTTTGTCTTATACATATATAGTATATGTACAAATACATATATGTATGTATCATTATATATATATATATATATATATATATATATATATATATATATATATACATAAATATTTATTGTAGATATTTTATATAAATCTGACATTACTCAATCCTACGCTTAACCAATCTTACGCACTAACGTTTTAAAAATCATTTTTATTTCTCATCCTCTAACTTTTTATTTTATTTTTATATAAAGCTCGTTTGTTTAAATATTGTTTTTTAATGATAATGTTTTACTATTTTGAAAAATAGTAAATAATGTTTTTTAATGTATTTGAAAAAAATAATGGAAAATTTGTATATTCTGTAAATTAATTCCATACAAAAGAACTATTACTCTATCACTACAATAAATCAAAAGAATGTTGAATAATTGTCTATTGTTTAGTTTATTTATTTAAAATTTACAAATACTTCGATGGAAATTTCAACATCATCAAAGTACTATATTGTAAAATCTGTAAATTAATTTATACGAGATCGAATGTGATGTATATGTTACACAAACTGTTTTAAATATATACAACATGTTTAAAACGTATAGGGAAAATAACTGGAGATTACAATAGTAATTTAAAAAATTGAAATATTGTATGAATTTGATTCAAAACTATTTTAAATAAATCTTATTTACAGGGTATAAAAATGGACGTATTTTTATTTTATCTTTAAAATATATTTTTTTAAAAATTATATATATATTTTGTTAAATACCAATAAAAATATTTTCAATGTGGATGGTTAAAATAATTTATAATATTGTGTCTCTTTGTACATTTCATTTAACAAAATTGCTAAAAATAAAATATTTCTATACATTAAAATAAAATTTCAGTTTCAAATAATATTTGAACTTCAAATATTTTATCACTAATTTTTTCCATAAAAATACAAATTCCATTCTCAATTTATATTTTTTTATTGAAATTCACTATTGATATTATTTTCCAGATCATGGAACAGAGATTGATTTCATGAAAATATAAATCCTATCTTTCATATATTTAGTTGTACTTATCTAAAATTTTAATATTCATTTTATAAAATGTGCAAGTTGTTTATAACTATGTTCTAATTTTATATTGTATTAATCATATTCTTTACATACTATTTTTACTATGATAAAATCGTGAATATGCAAAGTTTATATTTTTTATCTAAATTTATTATAGATACGCTGTTATTCTCATATTTTTTGTTGGTATGGACTGATTAATAATTAAGGATAATAGATTTTTTTAAATATATATTTTAACAAAAAATATGAATTTTCAACAAAATTGATTTTTTTTATTTAACCAACAATAGCGTTTTTATAAAGATAATTAATTAATTCCAATAAATATAGAAATTTTCTGTAATTCGAAATATCGATATGTGTTAATTGGTTAGTTGGAAAAATTAAAAACTATTTTATTTTTTCAAATTTAACCTCACGATACTTAGTAACAATGATTATTGTATATTGTAAAAATTATTCAAACTAGTAAACACTAAACAATTTTGTGATTTTATAATTTCATTAGTTTTTGAAGATATTATTTTTGATTAATTAATTTATTTTAACAAATAAATAATTTATTTGAAGAAATAAATAAGGTCGTAGTTAAAATAAAACTCATGTTTTCTGGAAGAGTTTTCCTGTGTGTTACCAATTCATTAACTTCGATGACTTACTTATACGAGAAAAAAGATAATTGAAATAAATCAAAAAAAGAAGAAACATAGAAAAACTTACCCTCGTGCGTCCTTTTGTACTACCGCTACCGCTACCACTACCGCTACCACTACCGCCGCTCTGGTAGTTCCCGCTGTCGGTGCCATAGACACGCTGCGGGAACTGAAACAAAGAGTGCGCGTCAGGACGTCACACAGTGCACATACACATGCATCCATCACATACATACATACACACATACACACACACACACACACACATTCATGTTCGTATTCACACATCACGGCCTAGTGGATACATGTATAGTACTGAAAAAAACGGCTGTTTTTAATCCAGTTTGTAGGTCACCGTTTGTGACGTCACTGTGCAAAAAAATTTCCAAAGAAATTTTACGGTTCATATTTTATCTCGATTTCATTACAATTTGAATGTCGGAAATGTGTTGTTTTTCCACCATATCTAATTATAAATTGAACTCGTTTTGACTATAATGAATAACAATAAATAATATATATTTGTCATCGTTATATTCGTTGGAGCCTATTAATTATAAGCAATTATTAACAAGGGAGAAATATTTTATTCTTATTGTATAAACATGCTACTCGAAGACTGAAAATGTGTGCAGAATTTAAATTGTATTCTCGTTTCTCCATAACAAGATTATGTAATATATGAAGTAGTTATGTTATACCAATCCATGTTCATATTTGCACATATATTGAAATTTTAATTGAAATTTAGATAGAAAAACTCTTTACTTTTCAATGTTTTATGGAAAAATCAAATACATATTTCATTCGAAAATAACTTTATATTTCTGTTTTACTTAGCTATTGAAATTTCATTTTACGTTTGACGATATGGCACATTGCTGTTTGTGACTTTGAAATAAATTGCAAAGAAAAACTAATTCAACACTTTTCAAACTATATAATCGACTATTCTTTGAATATATAATCGATTTAAAGTAAAAAATTCAAGTAGAAAACTACGGCTTTTCTCTACAATAAAAATAAATTAGTTACTTTTTTCATATTTACATATAGTTAATAAATAAACCAAGCAACATTTTTCTTTTGATGCTTGTATATATTTTAACTTTTAATAAGATTTATAAAACAAAAGACTTTTTAATTTATAACAGAACGTAGAAATTATTTCTGTTTAGTAAAATTAATACATATTATATGTCTGTATACAATTTTCTTATTAATTATGATAAATACAAATAAATATTTTTTTGGAAAAAATCCTCATTGATTTTTAATATCAAAAATCATTACAATATTATATATATATATATATATATATATATATATATATATATATATATATATATATGCACTAATTTATTCACATATATGTTGACAATAAAAAAGATTTACATTTTAATTTGATAAGTAAATACGTTTTAGAATTAATTAAACCTTTAGTAGGCCTTCCCTTTATTTGATTTTGTAATACAATCGATTGTATTGTAACTTGATAGGTTCACATTATAATTCCCGCATCGAATATTGTACCTAAAGGTTTTCGTAATTATCTTAGACCCTCAAGGTATATTCAGTGATAATTCTAGGAAGCACCAATAGCATTTCAAATACAAATTACTTGTTTTAGAAACTATATTGACTATTTCGACAATTTACTTAGTTGTTGAATAGCGTGTTAAATTGTAAAAGACCTTCAAGCCAATTTGAAAATAAAAATGTAGTTTATTACTGAAAAAATCTTTATAATATGAAAATAACACCTATTTGTATTTATGTGTATATATATATATATATATATATATATATATATATATATATATATATATATATATGTTTCAAAGAATAAAGGATTATTTTGGATGTGGAGATAAATAATAGATTATGGAAATATATTTTATGATCCTGAAAAAATATGTTATTTATAGGTCAAAGTTCATTTTTATAATGTTTTACAAAATTCAGCCTCTCATAACAAATATTATTTTATTAAGAGGATGTGTATAAATGTATATATATATATATATACACGCATACATATTTAAATAAATTTTATACATTTTTAATTCTTTTTAATAAACATTCATCTATATAATTACATTAACTTCAATGATAATAGGATTTGGTAATGAGTGAATAAAGGCAAATAACATCTTTAAAATAATTGAGATTAATAATTTTTGCAAAATTGTTAAAAAACTATTTTTTTTTATTTGTATCATTTTATAAATTTATTAGAAATTATTATTATCTATGAAGAAAATAGTTCATTAGAATTATTATAACTAACAATAAAAATTTCTGAGAAGAAAAATATTTTATAAAATTAATTTTTACATATATATATATATATATATATATATATATATATATATGTATGTGTGTATATGTAAAAATATAAATAATAGAAATTATTTATGGATTATTTTATTCTGGAAATTAATACTACTATAAACTTAATACTTATGGTACCAAAATTATACATTATTTAAAATATTATTTTTACCAGTTATCATGTTTTTTTAAAAAAATACTTCATACTTTAATTAATATTAAAAGTGAAATATGTTTATCATGAAAATTATTTCTGTTATTTCTATATAAATTATATATTAGTAGCATTATTAAAGAAAAATTTTTGTATACTTTCAAATATTTTTATGATACTTAATAAATATTAAAAATTTAAAGTCCTTATATACTGAAAAGTTATATATATATATATAATCAATATAGTAGGTTCTTAAAAAATCAGTATAACATGATACTGTCAATTTAGGTCATCACACATAAGAATATCATACTTAAATATACTTGGCAGTGAAAGTGCGTGTGTTTTTTTTATAAAATATCGATTATCTCGTATCATCCATTCTTTATTCTCATGAATAAGTTAAAAAGCATCTTCAAAGAGGTAAACATTAAGATAGCTGCGATCAATCATATAGCTGAAATGAACCAAAAATATACATTCATCAGACTCAAGACATTCTCATCAATTTATTATTCGAGTACCACATTCTACGAAACCCATTAAATTTCTAAAAAGATATAATGTATTTGTCAGAATATAGTTGACTGTAATGCATAGGATGTTATTAAAAATTTGTTTTTAATATTAACATATATATATATATATATATATATATATATATATATATATATATATATATATAAAGATAGATAGATATTTAATAAGGGATTACTTATGTAGTTTAAAGTCGAAAGAGACCAATAATATTTATGCGACGATTGAACAAATAATTTTTTAAAAAGTGTTGTGTGAACTTTTTTACCATGCCATATAATGTTTTACTAAATAAAACTATTAAATTGAATCATAACAATAAATTACTTTTGAACGGTTGTAACACATAAAAAGTTCAATTTCATGAAATTGACTATAAAAAAACTCCTACCGGTTTTGAGATTTTTATAGTTTTTTTACTTATATCAGTAGCATGTAAAAGGGTTGTAAATTGACATGAAATTTATTATAATGAATTTCGTTACGGAAAATTATATATTCTATTGTCTATAATCAGAAATATACCTTGGTTCTATCATCAATTTAAATAAAAAGTTCAGTATGATTATTGTTATTTCTCGTCGAAAAGAGATAATAAAGCCTATTTGTAGCAAATAACTTTATGTTAAAGATATTTCTTTCGAATTTCATTTGAAATACAGATATTACAATCATATTTTTCATCAACAAGATGTTTTTATTAGTGTACACTTATTTGAAAAAAACATAGTAATAAAATAATAATTTAGATGCAAAAATTGAGGTATTAGATTAATTTATAAAATAAAAAAATATAATTATAACAACACAATTAAATAAGAGAAAATATTATTATTTTTTATTATGATAATTGACTTTAAGTATTTAGAAATCAAATATTTTCAATAATTAAAAAAATCATACATTTTGTACCAAATTACAGCAATTGTAATGGTTTTGATTTGCAGTTTTTTTTTAGAAGATATATATGTATATATATATATATATATATATATATATATATAACAACGTTTAATAGTAAATAAATTGATATTTAATGGAATAAGTAAATATTTAACACTGATATAATTGTTGTGTTGCTTTGTTTGTATCCCAGACAATGTTTAGTGCATGAAACAAAATGACGGTAACACCTCAAACATTTCAGAGCTGGATCTCGAATAGCTCAAATTGTTAAACAGCGTTCATGTGTTCAATGATTAGAGAGATGCTTGGTAGCCGGTGGTCAAGTAGCTTTGTTAATGCAGTGTAACGCACCGCAGCTTCTGCGACATGTGCAACATGAACTGCATGTTAAGGGACAGACGTGATCATTTGTCGCCTACTGGTATTATGTATATAACATGAGATTTGTATAGTTGGATAATTTATTTAAAATAAATTATATATGTAATATAATTCTGAAGTTATGTAATTGTAATTTGCTAAATTCGGATATATACAAGTTAGAACTTAATATAGTGTTAAGGTTTCTACATTCTGCTTCAGACATATGTAGTTAACATTAACATATGTTATGTCTAAGAATGATTTTTAGAAAGAGAATTCTGAAGATATAATATAATTACCTTACTTACTTAAATGAAATAAAAGAAAATATAACAAGATTTATAAATGAAAGGCATTACCACAATGCATATGTAAAAAAATGAAATAATGCATCAATTCTATTCTCTGTGTTAAGTTTTTTTAAAAAAAATTCAATGTGAAAAGTTCTATAATAAGAATTTATCGTTTACTAAAGAATTCAATTATAATGTAAATTATAAAAAATGTTTCTTAGTAGAATATACTGCTTTATATATATATATATAATTCATTCATTAATATCCATACAGAATTATTGATTATATTTAATTATCATACATTGTCATACAACATAAAGAAATCACTCACCTTAATACCAAAATGATTTATAAAAGTGGTTTTATAATACAATATTCTGAAATGATGAAATGACAATCAAATTGTGTGTCAGTAAATCAAGTGAATTATAAATGATTATTGAACATATAGAATATTGTAATACAGAAGTGAGTTGTTTATTAGTTAAAATGAATTTGCTACAGTCGAAAAACAGATAATTACTGATCTATTTTTATTAAATATTAATTTATTCATTTCCTTACGTCGATTCCATTATATTTTATATTTACATTATAATAATTTTTAATAAAATTGTATACTAGAAAAAGTTATGAATTTTAATAATGTATTCAGTGATAAATTATCCGAACGCAATTAATCCTTCAAGATATTCTGTTTTAAATTTCATATATATATATATATATATATTTATATAATCATCACCAGTCTCTTTATCCATTTCTGGATGAAGGTCTCTCAAAAAACATATATATACATATATATATATATATATATATATATATAGTTATAGAGTCACTCAACATAAATATTAATTTAATACTGTTTATAAAATTTATTTTGTTTTAAAAGAAGAAATGTTAAAATTGTGGTGTATAAACTACAACAGTAACCAAAAATAATTTACATACTGAATAATTTATGTAAGTTAAATATTATTATTTCGTTGTAAAAGTATGGTTATCTTTGCTTTTCTCAGGGAAACTGATAAAAATATTTATTTAATTATATATATATATATATATATATATATATATATATATACAATTAAATATGTACGTGTCTATAATATATTATTCATTATATTATTTCAATAAATTTCTACAATGAAATTAAAATATTATTTCTTACTATGTACCTATATATAATAAAAAATAATATAAAATTAACTTTAATATTCAATATTCTACTATTAAATATCAAAACGTCTACTTTTTATAGCTTTTTTATTAATAGACTGGTTAAAAAAATAAAGTACTTTTTAAAATAAAGAAATAATATATAGAAATGTGATTTAATTCGTTGCTGTTAAGAAGACAGCTTTATTATGTTTTTAAATTAGAAAATATATATATATATATATATATATATATATATATATATATTATATTATTAAAATTAAACTGAAATAATTTTAGTTGATACTACAGAATGATTGATAATTTTTTTAAAATAGTAAAATTGAATAAATTGAAGTATAAAAAAGAAAAGAGTATACAATGAGATATTAATTCAGGTTATATCTAAAAAAAAATTACATTGTACTATATTTTTATCAATAATTCAACACCATTTAATATTTAATGATTCATATCAAAATAATAAAAATATATAGGCACAAAATAGGAATGTATTATTGGAATTCAAATGGTACATATATATATATATATATATATATATATATATATATAATGTATACTGGAATATATACATATATGTGAATATCCGTGAGAAATAATTCAATAATACAATTAAATTGAACCGTATCTTATTTCTCCTAATCCACTTCCCCAAAAGTTTTACAATTACGAAGTTAACAGTTTATAAACGTTTGTTTGTTAGCAAAACCAATCAAGATTAATATGCTCGATTCATATTTTGAAGAGCTTTAATACAATTTGACTATAAAATTTAAATATTTCCGATCAGTTTCAATTTATTTTAAATATAAATAGTTTCTATTATGTTTACGTTAAGTAAATTTAACTTTTTATTCTGTTTACGTTAAGTGTATTGAATTTATTATTTTTGCAGTTTATTTTATTTCTAGTTATAGTTTTATAAAAAAATAAAAATATTTTATTTCGTAATAACTTTTTAAAAAATAATAAAATTTAATAATTATTTCATTTAAGTTTAAATGATATCTATCTTTGAAATAAAATATTTTTTTCAAAAAAGTCTCCGTATTTCATATAGCTCTTTTTTTGATCTTTATCAATTTAATTTCATAACTTACTTACTATTTTAAAATATATTGTTTTTAATCGATATATTTAAGTTAATTAAGAAAGAAAATTAATTACTGTAAGGAATATATTGAAAATTTTATTTGTGTTATATTTTATAATTATCAATTATTTGATATATATTTTCAAATTTCATACCGTGTTAAACTTTGTATGCACTCATATATATATATATATATATATATATATATATATATATATATATATATATATATATATATATATATATATAAGTGCGTAGTTTTCAAATATTTGATATTAAATGAAAATTCAATATAAATTGTTAATTAACTATTCTCTTACATTGATGAAACATTACTGGTTAAAGATAAAACACAATTATCTGCACAACGTCTAAAACACACATTTCATTATATTTGATAACATGGTTTGCGATATAGAAAGTAAATATTTGATGTTAATGAAATTAATTAAAATTTCAAGTAAGTGATATATATATATATATATATATATATATATATATATATATATATAACATGTAAATATGAAAACGTGATTAATAAAACATATGGATTAATTTGCTACCAAATTAAATATAAAACTATTCATTACATAAGCGATATAAGTATGAAATAAATCGAGATTTATTTATATAAATTCGAGAGCTATAATACTTGGTACCACATCCTCAACCGACATATAATCTCATTCCATATTTGCGCCCATTTCCGACAACACACTCTTCCGGCACCGCTTTGGTCGTCTTTGATTACGCTTTATAGTACACAGACAATGGATAACGCAAGCAGCACCAAACAACACGTACGTGCTGGAAAGCACTGAACAGTACGGGAAACACAATTCACAAACAAACTGTTTTACAACTTCCTGTCCGGTTTAGTTACCCTTTTCTATACCCAGTGGACTGGTACCTGGTGTACATATAGGTGTGGTACCCGTCGATAAACTCAATGTGGAAAAAGAGCACGCAATGTGAAATGTGTATGGAGTTATACGCATGGCTTACGGTATACATGTCTTTTATCGAGTTCTAGTTCTACTCCAATGTTCACTTTAATAATAACAAATGAGGAAACATTCGAGTGGAGTTGTTCGTAGACAGGATTACAGGTAAACATATGTTGAAGTAATGTAATATATGACTATGCTCGGATAATTTGGAAGATTGCTGTAAATCGTCATGATTTCGACATTAACAATTTTGCTATTGTACTTATATACATATATATATATATATATATATATATATATATATATATATATATATATATATATATATTGTAGAATAAAATTACTCTATTTTAATACTTAAATATCAATAAAAGACTTTTCTGGAAGACACTAAGTTTAAATGACAAATTATCTCAAAAATATATATACAAAAAAATCTGAAATTAGTTTGTTAAAAAGTTTCCTCATTTTTTGTAGAAATTAAATAATTCTAATTTAATTATTTTAGTTTCTTACGAATAAATTAACTAATCTACTGATTATTGGCTTTATTCAAAATATGGTGGAAATACTATGGTTGATTTAAAATAATTTATACCATTAAAATATTTTTATTTGAAAATATTTTCATCTGAAATTCTCTATTCATCAAATTGAAAATTAAATAATTTTATTATATTTATTAAAATTTAAAATTTGTGATTACTATTATTTAATAAAATATTCAGGAAATATTTGTGTAGATAGCAAATGTGAAAATTAGGAAGAAAATAATTTTACAAAATATGAAAAAGCAGTAGGGATTTAATTAGACATATAAATTTTATCTAATTGTTTGCTTTCGTCACTAAAGATAATAATATTATTTCAATTGGTTTGGAAATTAAATCTAAAAAGAAAATTCTAATAAATATTCTTATTACATAATAATCTAAAATATTATTTTATAAAAATGTAGTTTCCAATATTATAACCATTTAAAATTTTTAAAATTTCTTATACACATTTTTATATTTAGATATAAGTATAATTTTGTAGAAATATTTTATAAAACCTATATATTTTTAGTTTTTTTTAAAAGTTTCTTTGTCAATAAATGAGCAAAATTATTTTAAAACATAAAATTAGTATTGTATTTTAATGATAAAAAAACTAATTTGCAAATAAGAAAAAGAGTCAAACTAGAAATTAATAAATAATTAGTAAGCGAATTTATTTTTTTACTGAAAATAATAAGACACTGGAATTTGCCATTACTTTATAATATAATAATCAAAAATGTCTTTCTTCATTTACTGCATTTCGTAGTTAATTACGAAATTAAATCGAAGGTATTTTGAATATTAATTTAGGAAAAATTTGTCAAATTTCATATAAACTATTTTATTTCTAATACAAACATAAAAATCAAACATCAAATTATCTAAATCATCAATCGTACAAATATGATTCAAGTTTTAAACTGTTATTTCCCATATGAGTAGTAAAATTAGTTAATTTATAAATGCAAATTGTTCAGTAAAATGTGGCTAGCTTCTACCTGACCGTTTATAATTCCAAATTAAACAACAATATTATTGAAACTGTATATAACAGAGATGTACTGTACCCTAGAACATAGTGTTAGAATTCAATGTACTCTTTCTATAAGATGAAAATGTACTGTGTTATATATTTTGTACCCAAAACATGTCATTGTTTGGTATTTAATATGGGATGTGTTTAATTTGCCCAGGCATGTAAATTAGTTTGGTAGTGTTGCAAACACGATATTATTAAATTGTTTGTGTACAACATCGTCATATTCCAAAAGAAAAAGACACGATGTTCATGAAATTTTTATGACATGAAATATTGTACAAATAGTTACAAGGAGTTTATTCTGATCAAATATTTATAAGCGATGTTTTTAGAAAATTATAATCAATTATTTATTACAAATTCTTTATGTATCAAACGGTATAAAGAGCAAATATTTTCATAATTTTTCATATATATATAAAGAAAGAGGATTTACAATTTTCGAAACCATTGTGAAAATATTTATCAATAAAAATATTTGAAAAATAAATAGAAATAAAGTAAAAAGAATTAAAAGATATATACACATAATATTATTCATTTCAAAATATATTAACACTAAGATACAATAATAAATAATTCAATTAGTCGAGTTCTTGGACCGATATCATTATCTGAATATTTTATTGAATGTGAAATGAAAAAGGTAAAATCATATATTATTCATCTTCACTTAGTCCGTACATACGTACATGTAATGTTTTAAAACATTCACTGTAATACATTTTATAAAAGTATAGAATATAAGATAATTTGTTTTAAAAATATATTTTCATTTTTGTAAATTTTTCAAATTTTATATGCATACATACATACACACACGCACACATAATTATATATATATATATATATATATATATATATTTAATTACATTTCAATAATTAAATGAACCTTTTTGTAAGCTGACGTTTTTAAAAATGTAAACGATTTGACACATGTTTATTTTCGAAAATATTAAATCAGTGTGATTTTATTGAAAAATTCAATTAGATTTTCAATGCATATTTTTATATTTAATTATTATATATTTTATTTTTCTCTCTATCTTTTATTCTCTCTCTTTATACACACACACACACACACACACACACACACACATATATATATATATATATATATATATATATATATATATATATATATATATATATATATATATATATGTAATTTGCTAAGAAATATTCAAGATTTAAGAAATCAGTTTTTGATTTATTTTTTATTTTTTTTACGTTGTCTAAGATTAAATTTTGTTACATATTTTATCTTCTCTTTATTAAGAGAATTAATAATTATAATATATTTACTTAAGATAAATGTATTGATTATGGACATAAGAAAAATTATCTGAATAAAAAACTTTACTTACAAGTTTTTAATTTTTGAAGTTCTTGATTTTCGTATTCGTTCTATTGTAAATGCAAAGAGTGAAAAATAATTAAAATATATATGGGACGAAAAAGTATTAATGAAAGATAATAAATACAATATTTGAAATTTATAATAAAAATGAAAGTTTTAAAATTATAAACATTCGACACAAAGAAATTCCAAGGAAAAAAATTAAAACATGTCGACTTGGTATTTATTATTCTTTTTAAAAAAGTTTTTTTAAACAATCAATATTCTATTATTTGTTATTCTAAATAATTCTTGAACTGATTTCAATAACGAAACAGAATACTGTTCATAGTCACAATATTCGAACAAATATAGAGACGATTATAGATTTTCAATAATTAATAAGTGTAAAAATTCACTTTATGATGAAAAAAGTTAGGAAATAATACATAAATATTTTTAATAGGAAATTTATATTCTAAAGAATTTTTTATACGACAAAAAACATATAATACAAAAAATTAATGAAAAGTTAAAATGAAATTGTTCATTATTTTTCTAAATTACTTCCGTTGTTTTGATATTTTTCGTGTAATGATTTTTTTAATATATGTTTGTATTTTATAACTATTATATATATATATATATATATATATATATATATATATATATATATGTATATTTTTTTATGTACAACACATATGTATAAATGTGTGTATGTATACGTGTGTTGCGGTTATTATTTGGAGGCAAAAACTGTTTACTTGTCTATTTAAGTGACTTTACAAGCGGTAAGTATTTGTAATATAAAAAAAATTGCACAATTTTCTTCCATTCTTCTACTGTCAAACGCATTCGTCTGAAGCTTTTTGTTGTCACTATCGAGTCAGCAAAAGCATGAACTGGACGGTCTCTTGTATGCGAATGTTGTCTTGCTAATGTTACAGGGTATGACACAAGAACGACAAAACTTACAATCGAGGGTGTTAGTAACCCTCGTCATTAGACGACTATTACTACTACATTCTCGTTTGACTACGTTATATGTACATGTACACTAAAAAGGATTGTGTCAGCCGGTAGTTACAGTGCACTGATGTACCGCAACAATCACTGTTGTATACGTTAGTGTCATCTTGTATATATGTAATATGTACGTGCGTTTGTATATGTGTATTCATGGCAACAATAGGAGTGGTATGGCATCAGTTTTGCCGTGCTAGCCTTTGTTTTAAACAGTGATGTTGCAGAACACTATGTTCTACGTAAATAAACAGACTTAGACAAAAGTTAGCTACTAAAACTGTAATTTTAATTAAAATTAAATAACGCTTATTATTCGTACTAGACGACATTACATAAGAAGATATGTTTTATAAAATGGCGTATTTGAACGCAGATAAAGTCGAGTCGAACGAACGAACAATCGCTAATTAAACTAAACCTTTTTGTCTACTCAATAATATTATATCTAGTCGAATTATTACAATGAGCTATAATATTATTCATTCCAATTTGATAAAAAATATAAATAATAATAATGGTTATATTTTGTTGAACTGAATGTTTATTTTCCATTCATTTTTATTTATCATTATTTGTATACGAAAAAAATACAAAAAATAAAATATTTGTTTCATGTAGCCTTAGCATATGTAAAAATAAATTCTGAACGTTTTCACTATCTTAAAAATAATTTCGTTAAAAATATTCAAAACTAAATTCTTGTATTGATTTACCATTACAATGTATTTTATTTTCATCGTACAATTGTAAATGAAATATATAAAATATATATTATAATTTCTCATCAGTATAGAATACGTTTAATACAAAAACGATATTAATTGTTCAATAAATCTTAAATGAATCTTTAAAAAGTTCAAATGATAATAAATATTAGGGACACTTAACTTATTTACTACTTGTTACAAGTGTTTAAATATGAATTAACTGATGTAAATGTATTAAAATTAAGTTGTTGACCACAGGTGATGATGTGATTTGAAGTATTTAAGGGAATTATAGAGTTCATGGTAGATAAACTTATACTTCCACCCTACAGAATTGTGAGAGTGAGATTTAGATCCCCTTATTTTCAAAGTTCCTAAGTTGTGAACACCTGCCATATTGTAAAAGCATTATAGATGTTTGCAATTTAATATGAAAACTTGATATACATTTTTAAAATAGGATATATTAATATTTCAGCTTTCATATTTTTTTTAAATTATGTTATGAATTAAAAGGCTTGAAAGGGCTAAATTAATTTTAGAAATAATCATAAAAAATATATATAATATGATATCTACAAGAAAATATTTAACATTATATTTTATTAGACAATTTTTAAAATTTCTTTATATCTACATTTTATTCTATTGAAAACATTTTACTATATTTTTTACTATATATAAAAATGTTGCTATGAGTACAAGCTGTTTAAATCAAGTCTATTGAATTTGTTATAAATATGAACAGAAATGGTTCTTTGATTATTAATATAATAATGAATTAAAGAAAATTTTATTTTAGTATAATTTGAAATTAAATATATATGTAATTTTATATACATATATATATATATATATATATATATATATATATATATATATATATATATATAATATTTTTACTTACAATCTCCTCGAAAGAATTTTTTTATAAATTAATAAATATTCATTAGATATTTATTAAAGTTGTTCTTCAATAAAAATAAAAAAATATATTAGTATTATTTCTAAGAAATCTATCTAAAAAAACTATTACTACTAAGTGTATTTATATACAAAAGTGAATTATTACTATTTTAAATGTAAAGTTAATTTTATGTTTAAAGCAAATTTTTTGTGTACTCGTTGAAAACATTTGTATGTTTCTTTGTGGAAATGACAATGGGATGATAAGAGAAGAAAAAATTATAATTATTTTTTTATATTTGTTAGTAATGACAATGAAAGGTTTGTTTTCAAAGATTTTGTTTAATGAAAATTGAGTTGAGTTGAGAAAATATTTATAAAATTAAATAAAATGTATATCTGTATATAACCTCTTAACTTTTATTTTTATTTTTTGTGATATAATTTGTTAATTTAAATCAGAATTTATTGTAAAAACAACCATTTTAAATATAAAGTGAATATTTTTCATAACGTATAAACTATTTGTTAGTTCTTTTAATTATAAATAGAGGTTATATATGTAAAATATTCGATTGTCAGAATTTGAGTAAATATGTGTAATAAATGTTTAATTGCATGATTATATGAAGAAGAAATATTGATAAGAGAAGAAATATCGAAATGTTTTAGGAAAACAATTACAATTAAATCATTTATTTTTTAAATTTGTCTTTTTTTGTTTAAAATAGTACTTTATTAAAACGTTGAGATTAATTTCTTTACATTAATTTTGTATACAAATAATGCAAATATATATCAATAAATTAAACTATCTAAATAAATAATTACTCTGAACACCATGATTTTTTACAAATATTCAACAATTATTTATCTTGTCTTTAAATGTATGATAAACTTTAAATTATTTAGATGTACGAGTAAAAGTGAAAAATTACCCGATTTTCTATAGATAATATTTAATGAATAAAAAAAATATTATCTACATTTCAAAGACGATACCATTGTCATTGCTTGATAAATTAATAGAACAAAGTAAACAGTAAATAATCATTGAACAATTTGATTAACAAAAATATAGTGTTTGAGGTAGAAATTTATTCAGAAAGTAATTTTCTTGGAATAACAAATTTTAATTGTATAATAACTATGTATTTTTGTAATTTTTATATAGACGTTATATATTCATATAATTAAAAACATGTGTTTTTAAGTAATTGTTTGCCTTAAGAAAACAGAGAAAGAATTAGAATAAGAAATATAGAAAAAGAAGAAAGTACGAGTAGATATAATTTAAATATAGAATTTATAGTATTATCAGGTTCCATTAAAAATAAAATGTTATAACTATTCATTTGACTTAAATACAAATAATTTATTTAACTTAACATTTTTTTATTAAAATGTAATTAAAATTAAATTTAAATAATCATTTGAATAGTGTGTATGCAAATAGAGATTGAAACGAATTAAAAAAATAAAATATAATGTTTATATAAAAAATAAATAAAAGAAATTGAACAAATTCAATTTTATTCATTTTCTTAAACAATTTTTCCCAGTTAAATTATTTATATATCTCATTAATGTACAAATTGTAAAAAGAATAAATATTTTAACGTGACATATATGTATAATTAATTACCTGATATTACTAATTTAAATATAATTAGTAATGAAAAAGTATGTATTAAATATATAAATAAACGTTAGCATAAAAATCATTTTAATTAAAAAAATATTTTTAAGCAAATAAGTATATAATATATATATAATTGTGAAGTATACAATAAAATAAAATGATTTTTATACTAATATTTTTTTTGTTTACAGATAAATAAAAGTATGTTTTCGAATGATTGAATAAAAATTAAATTAATGAATAAATATGTACAGTAAAAGAATCTATGTGTATTATACAGTGATTTTGAGATCTATTAAAATTATTATTAGAAATTATTATTAGATATATAATATATATATATATATATATATATATATATATATATATATATATATATATATATATATATATATATATATATATATATATGTATGAGTGTATAGATGCGGTTATTTCATACAGAAGCATGATTATTATTAAACAGGAAAAAATATGTGGCTAGAAGTTTGTTTAGATGGAGTAAATTCTTTATCAAGATCTCAATAACCATAAAGTGACTTACAATGTACATATATTAGAATATTATCAGCAACCATACGAAGCAAAAACTAAAAATAAATATTTTTTGGAGATCAAACATATTATTTTTATGTTATTTATTTTTATTTTTAAGAGAAAATTCATTACAAATAGAAAATTGTCTTTGAAATTGAAACGTATAATAAGTGAATAAAAAAATATTTCGTATTTTTATTTAAATATACATGAAAAAATATTTAAAAAAGACATTTTAATTGTCATTCTTATTTAATTTCTTTTAATTATATATTTAATGGAAATTAAAAAAAATATACACATATATGAAGATCAAAGCTTATAATTCTTTTTTATTTATGTGCTCCATCAACGTAATTAATATAAATCAAAAAAAGTATATAAGAGTATAAATTAATATTTTTTTGTTTAACATATGCTTTATATATTTAATTTTTTTTTCAAATACTGCATTAATATCTCAAGTTGTAAAATTTTACTTTACAACTTTATTTCAGTAAATTATCTACAAACTTTTTATTATCAAATAAAATATTTTAATATTCTCTGGTAGCTATTTATGTTAAAAACACATTTTTAATAATTCAGAAAAAGCAATGATAGGCATAAAATGATATTTTCAAATTTATTGTAGTAAAATTATAATAATTTTGGTTTATTGTAATGAAGATATCTTAAAATATTTAATAGTATACATAAATATAATATAAATATCCTAATATTATTAACTTAATAATTAAACATTTTTATTGTTTTCATATTATTATAAGACTTATAGTGTTTTTATTAAAATAATTCAAAATGTAATAAAAAGGGTTGTGATATTTTTTTAGGTAATCAATAAAGTAATATATTTTAAATAAACAATAATGCAATATTTGAAAAGATTCATTAAATATATTTAAATAAACTAAACATGTACTCTAAAATATATTAATATATATTTTTAATTTAATTTAAATGAAATAGCATACGTTTTTTTAAATATCAAAATATCATTAATGCAGTTGTCATAAATGGAATATGTATTCATATTTAAATTATTATATGAATCGTTGATATTAATATTCATATTGAATTTATTTTTATTATATATGTAAAACGAGAATAATAATATTTCATTAAATAAAATTTGTTTCCAATGAAATAACTAGTGACTGATTTTTTTCATTCTTAATTACATATTATTTAAAAAAGTATTTTAAATTGGATATAAAATTATTATTGACATCATTTTATATATTTGACTAATTTCAATAAGCAAAATAATTAAAATAATACTGTTAAATTATAATTATACGTGCAATGGTATATGTGTATATTTTTTAATAGAGCTTTATTGAAAAATATATTTGAAAATTAAATATAAATAATATGTTTGTATATATATATATATATATATATATATATATATATATATATATATATATATATATATATAGGCCAAATGAAACTGAATGATTTAAACAGGATTTACATATTACATCATTTAGTCTCATTTGGACCACTCGGTATAACATCTAGCAGTGGTGTAATGTTAGCATCACCGTCTGTCATTAGGTTGGAGATATAGGGCAGATGGGGCTCTTTTACTGAGATGAAAGCAACCTATTTAAGGGAGTAAATCTTAAATAAAAAATTCTTACCAACTCACCTGGTCAATTTAGTGAGTGTAACTAAATATAAGTGAATTTTAGCAATTATTGAGACTAAATATATATATATATATATATATATATATATATATATATATATATATATATATATATATATATATATATATATATATATATATATATATATATATAAGAATGTAGTGATTTAGAACTTAAACTTATTGTTGATTGAATCTCAGTTCTATTGTGTACAAAGATACCTTATAATTGACTTTTGATTAATGGACATCGATTAAATTAACAAATTGGATGAAAGAGTAGCGTCTGCTCTGTATCGTTGCTGAGAATACTTTCAGCATCTTAGGAAAGTGCTGTGCATCGAAGTGTTTTTACAATAAAAGAGAAGAAAAGAACAAATGGTCATGAATGAAAAAGACAAATGTAATGAAAACGAGTACGTGATGCATGTGAGTGTGAGTGAGACATACCGAAGTGGCGCGCGCTTTGCGTACCTTAGGCGCCCCTATCTCGCGCGTAGAGATGCCCATTTTCTCGTGGTGGCGTAGCTGCACCGGGTAAATAATCTGGTAGTAGTGGGCGCCAATGTTGCGCACCAACTCCTGGTTCTGGCGATACTCGCGCAGTAGCCGCTCCACCTCGCCTGTAAAATTACATTTGATTTTAATTTAAATGAATAGTTCTTTTATTTAAAAGTAAAATAACATGTTATAAATGATACAAGGATTTTAAACATTACCATTTTCTATAAATCTTTAATGTACATGTGCAAGTATTCATCAGATACATTAGAAAAATTAAATGTGATTTTCTATTGACAATAAATAAATAATAAATAAATATTATTTATGCCATTAAATAAACAATTAAAATAATATATATTTTCAAGAATACGATTGAAATTGATATAACTATTTTTTGATTCTGATCTTTCAAATGATAGGAACAGATGAGTATTTATTTTTAAAAAAATATCATTGAACGAAATATTTTTTTTATTTTAATTGTTTAAAAATTAATGCTATTTTAAACATATTTATTGAAAAGTTTTTGTTGTAAAGGAAAGAATTAAAATTTATTGTAAGTTTTCTTCATTCATTTCCTACCATAAAATCATAAAATTGTAAAGCTCATAAAATCGTAAAGTTTTTGCAGAGTCACAAATTATTATAAAGATTTTTAAAAGTTTGAAAGAACTTTGGGTAACATAAAATAAAGATTTTGAAATTTGTGCTTCTTTAATTCTTTTTTTTTCTCTCTCTCTCTTTATATAAATGTGTGTGTGTGTATGTGTGTGTTGTATATATCCATTTTCTTAATATTTCAATATCAAGCATAAAGACCAATTAGTTTAAGTGCACTGTGACAAGTTCTATTGCACAATAATTAATTCAACGTCTAAACTAGTATTTGATGTAGTAACTATAGAGTGAAAGACTAATCCAGACATGAACCTCAGATAATAACAATTCTATATCACGATCTGTCAGCGTAACTGATTGATCATCGCAGACTGGAACGATTCACGTTTTCCATTCTTATTTATTTTTCATCTTCAAGACCATTTTTAGTACGATCTACCTGCAACGAGTACTATTTCTTTTCTCTCAATATATCCGTGTGAATATGGGTTTGTTTGTGTACGTACATACGTACATACCATATGTGTGTATTTTATCCGTTTCCAGCATTTGTTCATTTTCGTCAAAATATTATTTCATCTAGAGCTGAATTGAATGAAAAGCGAAATTTTTTTCGCGTCGTTTTTCTCTGCCACATACCGATAAAGATTTCATAGGCGTTGTATATATTTATTTGTAAGAGTAAGTAAATGAAGATTGATGTTAAAATAAATTATTTATAGAAGTGAAAATAAACTTGAAATAAAACATTGAAAATGGAATTTTTGGTCATTTTATTATATATATATATATATATATATATATGTAAATAAAATGATAATTTAATCTAATTGAAGAAATAAAATAAAAAATATTTAATGCAAATAAAAAAAAACATCATAGATAAAATCATGTATTTCTATGTATAAAAATATACTCTTAACAGAGAAATAAAATTATTTTTGAAATAAATAGATAATATAATGATTAGGAGTAAAATATCAATTTTTTTTAAAGATTTGAATATATGATGGGATATTTAAAATAATTTATCATATATCATTAATATCACATTTTTTATAAATAAATTAATAAAATAAATTAACAATAGAAAATAGAAATAATAATTCAAAGATAGTTCATTATTAAAAAATTAAATAAAAATGATTTTTGGTTTAATTGTAAGTAAGTAGCATAAAAACAATTAGTTAATTTAAAATTAAAAGTTTTTATATTTGTTTTTATGAATATTTTTATTCAATATACCTTTTCAAATCAGATTATGTTATATTTGGGGAAGTACTTTTGTATTCCGAATATTTTATTCTAGAAAATCTACAATAAATTGCAATATCGATTTTTAGAATTAATTTTCTGTATTGTAAAGAGACATTATAATGTCTAAAAATATTTAAATTGTTATTGTCAAATAATTTATGTTTTAAGACTATAAACAGTACAAGTTAAGTTTTCATAAAATTAATGTTTTCTTTAATATATATATATATATATATATATATATATATATATATATATATATATATAGACTGTTATTTATTAGATGACTTATAAAATATATTAGTATAATAATTTTAACTATATTGTTTTCTTATATAATAATTTAAATATAAAATGTATGAAATGTCTATTTTCCACATAAAAGAGCAATGTAAACAATAAAATTTAGCAGTCATTAAATTCAATTTGTATTTAAATATAGATAAGTATGATAATTTATGAACAAAATACTTAAATATAATTCTTACTTTACATGTATTTTGATAAATTATATGTAAAATCGAATTATAACAATAGAGCTTTCGTTATTTTACTATTATTAATGTCTTTAATATGTTATATTTTGACAAATTTAATATTGTTTTAAATCATTTAAAATTTAATAAATTTCTCTCACAAAAATATTGTATTTTTTAGTAAATATTTATTGTTTCTATCTACATTTTAATAAATTAGAACAAATGCAATATCAGAACGAATAAATATTTTGTTGACGCTCATGTTTTATTATCACACATTACTTTTCAAGATGACATATACAGAACGATGAATCGTCAGTATTCGTAGACACAGATGTCTACATATTTTGAAAGCTTTCGACAAAGGAAGATATACACGTCATTTTTTAGATTTCCAGTTCACACATTCTATTTTTATAATATCACATGTGCCATATAAGAAATTCAATAAAACCAATCAAAACAAGAAATATTTAAAAATAACAAGTTCGATGCTCGGATGCAGTAAACATATTTTGGGTAATTCTAAATTTATAAAAACATATTACATATATATATATATATATATATATATATATATATATATATATATATATATATATATATAAAGGAAAGATACA
Organism: Neoneuromus ignobilis; assembly: GCA_029203775.1. NCBI lineage: Eukaryota > Metazoa > Arthropoda > Insecta > Megaloptera > Corydalidae > Neoneuromus > Neoneuromus ignobilis. The sequence goes on from CP092090.1 coordinate 16,562,574, forward strand.
TATTATGAATAATACGTAGAAACAGAAAAAGTTATTAGATCAGAAAGAGTAAAAATGAGAAATTTAAAATGGAAATTCATTGGTCATATGATAAGAAGAGATGACCACCAATGATCAAGAGAATTGATTGATTGGGAATTCAGAGTTATAAAAAAGCCTATGAACCATGGATATCAAAGACAGAGACATAAAAAAATTTGTCAAAATGGAATGAAAGACATTGAATTATTTGAATCGAAAAATTTTAAGAGTGACTTTCATCTAGCAGATGAAATTATATTATACATACATGATGATGATTATATTATACATATATATATATATATATATATATATATATATATATATATATATATATATACATATCCACTACTGGACGAAAGCCACAATGAATGCTACCATTCATTGGTATTTGTGTGACCAGGCGGATTGGTGAAGATTTTGTGTGTGTCCTTTCGACAGTTATTTTTAAAGATGAGGTTGTCGGCCTTCATGCTCAACCCTCGACTTGAAAACGAGGGACTCTCCGACTGGGAATCGAACGCAATCTCCCACATGACACGCGGTGATGCTAACCACTGTACTATAATATATATATATATATATATATATATATATTATATATATATTATATATATTAGGTTATCTCCCTTCCGCTTTTTTTTGTTATAGCTGCGAAATTCAAAAGACCAGAAGGCGGAAGGGAGATATTTGCCAACCTAATATATATATATATATATATATATATATATATATATATATATATATATATGTGTGATGTGTTTAAAAAATGGCGACGCCATCATCGTCAGAGCTTTTCTGTCAGATTATCTCTTCGATGATGGCGTCGCCATCGAAATTCATCAGCCGATATAATTATAGATTATATAATTATAAATAATAAGTGAACAATAAGTGATTATTGAACACTTTAAATTATTGTGGTGTTGGGGTTAAAATTCATTTGTGTAAAGTGAATCAGCCACAGTTCCAAAACAACAAATAAATAGCTTTTTATTAAAGTAATAAAATGTCTTCAAATGTTTATTTTAGAATGTGTAGTTAAAAAAAATAAATATAAAATAACAATTGATAATTGTAATAATTCATAAAACACATTAAATATTTAACGACAGCTAAATAAACAAGTCTAGCTTGTTAGAAAATATCTTGTTTAAAAAAATATGTATACGAAGTAAAACTGATTAATTCTGTTCGAAAATTGGAGAATTAAATCTGTAATGATAACAAGTCTTAATAAGACTTATTTTCTTGTTTATGTTTATGGTAGTTGTTAATGCAGGAATGAATAACACACAATAAGTAAACAAACGGCTGTGGTTTGTTTTTTGTGGCTGAGAAATTGCGTATGGTTGAATAAAGATATTCCTTTTGGTGCTCGAAGGTTGCCATAACGCGTGTCTGTGTGTTTGTATGTTGCGTTTGTGTTTTATATCTCCGGGTGAGTGAAATATGATTACAAAATGATGATACCTCTCTGGTTTTTACTCGCGTATTTGTTGTATATACATGCTTGGATGTAAAAGTAGTTGTTTTGAAACAATATACAATACGCCGAGGTGGAGAATTGCAATATATATGTTGAATATATCACGTAACATACAAAATAGTAAGCGTTTCTACTCACAGAATATATGTTGTATTGAAATATATCATACTGATGTTGGAAAGTTCACCTCAAGATAGGTTTTTACTAATTATACTTCTGAAAATTATTTTTATGAATTCGTTAAAGAATTATTTAATAAAATGAAAATAATCACAATATTATTAATTAAGCACACATTTCTGTTCAAATAAGTGGCATATTTTTAAATTAATATAATATATTGTATTTTACAATAACGGAAAATTATTAAATTTAATAGAAATTTGTATCTGAAACATTTTAAATAACATAATTGAAATTCCATGACAAAAAAAATAAATATTTTAATTGAATAATGAAATGTATGAAAAACTTAGAAAATACAGGTTATTTACAAATAGCTTAGGTAATTTATATTTTTTCTTAAAAAAACAAGAATTCAAGATTAGTTTTCGAAACATAAAAGAGAAAATCAATAAATAAGATGCAAAATGTAAAAGTTTTCAGGAAAAGAATGAAAGAGATTACCGCAGGGTAAAAATAAATGGGAAATCTTTAGCACGTTTGATATACAATGCAATAAAAAAATGTTTATATATACATACATACATACATATATATATATATATATATATATATATATATATAAATATATATATATATATATATATATAGACATTGAACATATTTAGAGAAATTTATGTAAATATCTAGACCATATATTATACATTTGTTTTATATTGAAATTTAATGTTTTGATATATACAAAAAGAGAGAGAGACAAAGAGAAAGGTTGATCCAACTAGGACTGAAAAATAGTAAAGAATAATAAATTATAGTAAGGAAGTAAATGTATGACTAAACCCTTCAGTCTTATTTGTGCCGCTCTCTTTCTCTCTCTCTCTCTCTCTATATATATATATATATAGAGAGAGAGAGAGAGAGAGAATTGTAGAAGATTTTTATGTATATAAAATAAAATTTATTTAGGCAAAATGAATAAAAGCAAAATAAATATAAGAGGAAATTAAACTTTTTAATAATTTAAAATTTAAATGATATATGTTATATTACTTTGATAAATAGATGAAAAATTATAAAAAAATGTAAAATTAATAAAAAAACATTTATGAGAGATAATTTTTTTTTTAAGAAAAATTATATAGAATATTATTATTCAAGTTCCTTTTTTATTTCATAAATTTTTAAAATATGATTATATGTATAAGATATAATGACATTTAAATTATTTATAAAATAAAAAAAACGCCGAAAAATATAAAATACATAGATCGATATCGAATTAGAATAAATGTGAATATTTTATTAAAAAAATTACACTCGTATGTGAACATTCGAGATTGTAATCGAAGTTCAGACCATTTTAGGTAATCATTTGCCGGAATCGAATATCGGCGACAGATTAAGACGAATGTGAATCTGAATCATCTAGGTTTGCAGCAATGTCACGCTATCGTATCAACAGTAACCCGATACCCTAGAGACTCTTCAATCAAGGCATTTTAATAGAAACCGCCCATACACACCGACACGAGAACGTTCAATCAATGTATGTTTATAAGCAATTTTTCACTGATATTTTTGATGTAACTGATACATTGACAAATTTTATATAGTGCTCACATATTTTTCACTGAGCACACAATATGTACAGAGAGCTGTGAAACACAAATTTCGAAACGACACGGAGTAAATTGGTCGGTCCATGTGCAATCAATAAGCAATTTAATCGGATTATATGTACAATAATAATTGGATTTTGAAATTCTGCGGCCGTTCTCCTTCTGTGGACGAATACATTTCATCCCCTCTCCGGTTCAGTAAACCCCTCGATTTTGTCCTGTATTACGCATAGCTGATTGCAGTAAGCGTAGAACCCACATCAACATTTAATTCACTTGATTGATATTCGTATTGAAGCGAGTTTGTATCAGTTAGTGTATTGGAATGCGACACAAACAGAAGAGAAATCGATTTTAAAATAACCAACGCCGTTCGAATTCCTCTGATTATTTCATTATTTGAAATGGTTTTGTATGTATGTGTGCGAATCGAATTTGATTCATGAATGTTCTCGATAACGACGAGCACAGTTTTAGAAATGAGTTGAATTTATAGCCGCGTAAAATATCTATTATTTTTTTTTGTCGTCACAACACGTAGACGTAGTGATGTTTTATTTATATGTACTTTTTTTGAAAAATAAACTCATTCTATACACATCTACTTCAATAAAGTTTATATTCGACCGTGCGTTATATAAGAGCATTTTTTTAAAAGGTTAACTAAAAAAGATTTTTTCAAAAATAAATTAATAATTTAATATTATTTTAAAATTAAAAAAAAACATATTACTTATCAAAAATTTAAATTTAAAACATCTTAATCAAAAAAATCTTTTAAAAATATGTTTCTTATCTTAAATCTAGTATTATTCGAATTAAACTTTTATTCTCTTAAATATCACTTTATTTTTTTAACAAATTATTGTTTATAAATATATAATGTATATTTATATGCATATTATCAAACTCTCTCCATCAATTTCTGGATGAAGATTTCCCAAAATTTTCTATTTTGGCCAATTCAATGTCTTTCTGTTTGTTTATTCAGACGAATTTACTTATATATATATATATATATATACCAATATTTACAATGAAAGTTCTATAAAAATCTCATATTTATAATTCAGAAACAAAATAGATTCTTTTTTCTGTCGTGTTACTTTATTAAAAGGAGTAACATGATCTTAATGAAACCTAAAACATCCCCTTTTCTATATATCGATGATACTGTAACTGTAGACATATATAAAACAATATTGCAAGATATCATTTTATCAAAAATTGGAAATTATCACTAATGGTATTTCTACTCGTTGTGAGTTATCTGTAAGAAATTCGTTTTATAAAAGACTGATAAAATAAACTGGAAAATAACTGTATGGATCTCAACTTTTCTTAAATTTCAATGTAAGTGAATATTGAAAACGGTACAATTTTATAGAAGTAAAACTTTAATTCAATAGAAATTCTAAGAATGTTTTTTTTAAAAAAATAAATTCAAATAAAGAGTTAGATCAGAAATTGTATATTTATAGTTTATAGACTGGAGAATTAAAAGTAATGAACAAAATTTTGGTTTTAAATAGTAAAAAAAGTAGTGATTTTTATTTCAAATATTTTTTAAAGTATAAATTGTTGTCTTATATATATATATATATATATATATATATATATATATATATATATAAGAAATAGAATTGTCAATTCATATTCTTTAATATTTCATATTTATTACAAAACATAATATCGATTTACTTAAATATTCGAAAATTACAAACTTAATTGAATGTTATATAAAGAAAATTAATTAAATGAAAATATTTTTTGTATTTTCAAGGTACCAAAGAATAAATGATTGTTTTATTCTGTATACTGAAAAATGTTTACATGTATATATATATGTATTTATGTGTATGTTTATATTTATGTATGTAGATATTGAGTTGTATGTAAATATTTTAAGATTTTTTTAAACTTCAAACGAAATTTTACAAGAATTAAATTATCTCTTAGGGTACGTGTTTTTAAGTTATCGTTTGATGTTTTCCAACATCAAGGATTTTCTTAATTAAGCTCTTTAACTTTTTCAAAGCAGCCAATATAAAAAGTATGTAAATGAATAAAATAAATAGAAATCGGGAAAACATACCAGTTGCAGAAATAAAAAAAAAATGTTCACGTTGCAAATATTCTAAAAATATTCAACACATTTTTCAAGGTGTGTATATAAAAACGAAAAACACTTCAATGAACTGTAAATATACTTGAAATAAAATAAATGAAAATAAACAAGACAACGTCGATGACGAGAGACGAAGACGTTGTCTACTCAGTGAGAAAAAAAATAAAGAAAAAGAACATAAAAAAACCAAAGCGGAAAATAAAAATTTCGAGATACACGGGAGAGAACGCTTTTTATATATAGGTGTGCAAAATATATGTAAATATACGATTGCCGCTATAAATCTGGATGCTTTGCGCAGACTATGACATCGTAGTGAACCTTCTAAACAAACATGGATGCCGACGAATCTGGTGAAATCAGGCAGATTAAGCATGCAAGAAGAATTTTCAATGCAAATTAATGAATAAACATTTAGTGAAAACATTCTTAACTATTATAACCTGCATACAATTATCAACATTTGTGAATGTATTTTAGCGAGAAAAAAATAAATAGCTAAGTAAATATAAATATTTATATATTTTGTATTCCTTACTAATCCTCACAGAAAATTATGTAAAAATATTTTACTTGAAAATGTCTTACGTGTTATTTAACGAACGTTTATATATTTTTATTTGAGAGATTTTTAAGTTTACTAAACGATCTTGATAGAATTGAAAAACACTGAATGTATGCTTTCTTATTGATTACTATTACAATATATTAATTTAAATTCAAATTAGTAACACATTTACATTTTTTTTTAATATTTTAACGTTTTTTTTCAAAGAAATATATAATGAATATTTTTTTATAAAATATATATTATTTAATATTGATAACAAATCAATTGTTACTGTTTTTTAAAAAATGCATATAATAAAATGTACTTAATGCATTTGTAAAATTTTAAATTTAGAATAAAAAAAAATTAAATTTAGTAATAAAATATTTTATAGCAAGATAAATCTTTAAATTAAAACAAAAATATTATATATAGGTGAACCAAATCTGATTGAAGATTTTATACATATTTACTTGGTTACTATTATTTATTATTCTTCAGTCTCATTTAGACAGCCCTATACTACTTTTTGTTACATTTATTTTTGATACATTCTATAGAGTATAGAATATATAAATTTGAATAATCACACTTTTATACTAAGTATACAAAAAGTATACAATATGTTTTTTTCTACTATATAAATAATTTTTTGTGTAAAATTTTATTTTGTACTATTTTTCAAATAAATTGGATATAATTATAAACAATATTTAAATTATATTTTTTAATATTAATTCATATATATATATATATATATATATATATATATATATATATGTATATAATTTTAATTTAAAACGTAATGTTTGACTGAACACCAAAGTTAATGTTGATATATGATTGTTTTGTTATCATACTCTTATTTGTATAGGTGTGTATGTATATATATATATATATATATATATGATATATTTGATTTTGCCGTTATATAATACATATTTTACTACATATGTAAATTTCGGTTTCGATTACAATAGAGAACGTTCACAAATATAAATATTGACATTAGGTGCTATGCTTTGAAATCATTTATGTTTATCGTAATACAAATCTTTGTATGAAAATTCAACGCAAGCTGTAGTTACGAGCGTTGCTATTGCAAAAGCGAGAAAATATCGTTTACAGTTCAGAGGATACTAAGAAAAGATTTTCAGTGGCCCGTGCAGTTTTTGTTGCAGCTTGCACGATATTGTTTTGCGTTTCTTTGAAATATTTCAGATTTACAATATTGTGGCTTTACTGAGAATTTCAAACAAACATATTTCGAAATACTATTTGATGTGCCTTGCCTTGTATTTGCGTGTTCAATTCCGCTTCGTTGTTTTTGTCAGCAATGTTTTCTTTCATAAAGGTATCAGCAATATTATGTTTTATTTAAAAAATATTTACAATACAACCTATTTCACACACACACACACACACACATATATATATATATATATATATATATATATTATATACAGTATTTATTTTATTACACTTCTTTATCTCCATTTCAAAGAATCAACCTATTAAAGAAATATTCATTACTAAGAAATAATAATATAAAAGATACTTGTTATTGTTGAAAGATGATTGAAAAGAATTTCAATGTACAGTAAACGTCTCATTTCTGTAAAATAATTACTTTATTATTTATCTTAATTAATTATGAAGACAAGACTGTAACATTTCAGAGAACAAGTTTGTAATTGGAAAATATAAAATTATATAATTTTCAAGAATTATCGCATAGTAACAAATGTCAATATTTATATTGGTGAAAGTTTTCTATTATAATTGAAACCAAAATTTATATATGTAGTAAAATATGTACTATATAACGACAAAATCAAATATGTCAATAAATATATATGAATGCATTTATACAGATAAGAGTACGATATCAAAACAATCATAAATTTTGTATTTTCGCAATTTTTATTACATTTAAATATTTTTTTAAATAAAGAATTTATATATCTTCAGAATTCAATATTATAAAATATAACTTGATATAACTGCACGTTGAAAATAAAAATATAGACATCGAAATACAAGTTACAAAAATTGAACTATAAATAAATATTAAGTATTTATATATAACATTATGATGTGGAAGAATAAATCCTTTACTTTACTTATTTTTATATTTTTATATTGTCCTTCCAGGTTTTTAAATAAATTATTGAAAAATTCAATGATTAGCTAGAAATAATATATTTTCTACTTAAAAATCATATTTTAACGTGAAAATTATATTTAATACCTATGAACGATTTTCATATATATATACCAAATACACGATTCAATATTATATAATTTTTTATAAGAGTAGATATTTTAATTAAAAAAATACATTTAAAATTTATTAATCATCAATAATTATTAAATTATTAACCAATATTAATTAATTTTGTTCATTTTCATTTGCAGTTAAGAATCAGCAATAGCTTGAAATTAATTAATAACACTGTATATCATAGTCTGATAAATTATAATATCTTTTTTAAAATATAAAATAGATTCATTTAACAACCCTCAATAAAAATGAACATGTAATTAAATGTAGTATAAAGAATAAAAGAGAAATATTTAAATTAAGTAATATAGGGTCATCCTAACATGACGTCTAGATTTGTGTTTTATTAAAAAGAAACATGTATATAGGGTGGTGTGTAGAGAAACATGTGTATAGTTTCTCTTGTTTCATTTTGATAGAACACAAATTTAGGCGTCACATTTGGATGACCCCATATAAGAAGGAACGCAGAAAAATACAATTGTTCTGTTCGGTAGAAGCTCGTAACAAAATCACTACAGTGATTGTCAATGTTACATAGATACTTATATATATATATATATATATATATATATATATATATATATATATATATGTATGTATGTATGTTTGTATATAAATGTGTGTGTAAAATGTACGAGTATAAATTGAGCTTGATATATATTGAAATTTTTAAAGAACAATCACGAATTTTGCTGATATGATAAACGTTCATTGTTTCCAAAAAGAAATATGAACAGCACACGAAAACAAAGTTTATGCGTTTCTGTGCGTACTTATAGCCCACGATTTTCATATTCGTGGCAATTGTGTTTATTTTGATGTCGAAATCACGCAAGAGATACCAGCTGTGTTGATGATGAAAAACTTTCCGTATAGTCTTTGAATACAGTTAAAAAAAAGAGACAAACACACCCTTAAGATAACCGAACGAATAAAGATATGTGAGTATTTTTTCCTATCGTCTTTTACAACACGCTTCGTTTCCTTGGTGATTTCGCATTCGCTTGATTGGCTACGTTGAGATGATGACGTCAAACACGTGACATTTTCAATATTGCTATACATGGTGATGTTTTCTTTACCTTGATGATGGTTTTTGTTCGAAGAATACGTGTAAGCTGTCGTTGGAAATAATTTGAAATTTTCGTTGTCCCATTAGTATTATGTTTTATTGTGACACCTACGTAAGAACAGAGAATGAATGGATTGGTTATTAGAGGTAATGTTTTATACTCAAACGAATGTATTATGTGTAAGATGAAAAGATCACAAATAAATACTCAAAAAATAAAAAGTTATTTTGTTTTCGTTTAAGCTTCTTTTATGATACTTAAAACATAACATCAAAATCCAATGGGGACAATTTCATATTTTAATATCGTTCTATTCTCACATTTCATTCTGTTTAAAATGAATTATAACTGACTGAATATATATGTATTAAATAAATATTTAATTTAAAAGTAACTATTATTATATCAATTATTTATATAATATTGACTTATTTTTAAAAATAATTGTATTAAGTCAAATAAAATTTATATCAATTAATATTTGCTTAGGACTGTAAATTAGTTTGAAAAAATTATAATAGATAAATAAGACTAATTTTTACTCTTTCCCCTCTTTAGCATGTTATTAAAAAAATTCAAATAATTAAAATGAACCTATTTCATAAAAGATGACCTTTTGGTATTTTAAATTGGTATTTGAAATCATTTTTTTTATAAAGTTTTAGACACACACACACATTAATATTATAGTAAAACTCTTAAATTGATTAACAAATTTATTAATAATTTTTGAAAAGGAGTATTTCTTGGGTTTTGGTACGTTTGTTATTTTACCGAATAGAATAGAGGTATTAAAAAATTCCATATCCATTAGATAAAAGAATATTTTTCTGTAACTTTTTGCAAATTTTCTCAATAAAGGAAAAGATGATAAATAGCTATTTTGCAGGTCTACTCCACCCATACCATCATTGTAATCTAAAACTATATTAGGTTTTGTAATGTTTCCATTTTGGTCTGTATAATTTCTACATTTTTTCTTTTTTGTTATAATTTTTTTGCTTTGGAATGTTTTGAAGAAAGTAAATATATATATATATATATATATATATATATATATATATATTTGTCCTTCCATTTTACAGCTAAGATACCATTGTAAGATCTTAAAAGAATTTAAAATGTTTTTAATTTTGTCGCTGTGAGATCTTTTAGCATATTCTTTCTATTAGATCTGACTGTTCAGATAGTATTAATTTTTTGCAAATATAATTTCCGATACAGTTTTGGTGACGAATACCAGTTATCTAAAAAATGGTGTGTACAAAATCAACTAAAGGTATACATAAATTCAGTACAACATTTTCTGATGCGCTATTATCAGAATAAAATAGTTCTTTGATAAAATAGTTTTTTATAATAATAAAAAAAATATTATGTTTTGTAATTACTTGATTATTATTCAATAAAAATATGTAAAATTAATGAAGTTCTACAAAAAAGCACTTGTATGCCTTCAAAACAGAAGTGTGACATTTGCTAACTGAACTCCGATGTTATTTTAACTTAGCAAAAATCACACGACGTGCTATGTACGTCTTATCGACATTTGGTACAGATAGCAGTTGATGTACATAGCACGTCATTCCAGCGCAACTGGTTAATAAAAGAGACATTTGATGAAGATTTTAAACAATTAATATTTTGTTAATATTAAATTTTATTTCTTAGTGTGTAATAATTTGATTAAAAATGTTATTGATCAAAAATTTTAATAAAAAAAACCAGAACAATTTAAATTAATTTGAATAATTATAAATATTATTATTTAATAAAAATTAAATATAATTATAATTTGTTGTATTATGGAAGTATTTGAAATATTTATCATAGTTTTTTCATTAATAAAATTAATGAAAAAACAAATATTTATATTTTTATTACTATTTTATTACATTTCACATAAAAAATGTATTATAAAAAATAATGTAAACAATCGTATTATCAAACAATTTTTATCAAACGTAAGATAATTTGCACCCGGTCGACAATTATGTATTGTTCAAATAACCATTTGCAACCAAAAACACCGGCGAACAATAAAGTTAATACACAGTGTATTTTTCTAATATGTACGTACATATCGATAATTCCGTAATGACAAAATGTAACACTGAAATGTCTGCAGTGATGAACATAAAACGTAAATCATCAAAACAAATGGACAATCGTATGTCAATATAATTGAGCATTTTTTAGCGAGGGAGTGCTCGTTTATTTCCGCGCGTGTGTGTGTGTGTGTATGTGTTTTTGCAGAATTTTTTTGATACGGTATGTGTAAAATATTTCGATCTTTTTTCTATATATATATTATATATATATGTTTATAAAATTTCCATTTTAATTCACTTAAATTGATTTCAATTATTATAAATGAATACCTTATATTTATATAATATTTATTTCATAGAAAATCAATTTATATTTGTATTTATTTCAAAAATAATTTCAGTATATTAATAATTTTGTATATACATTTATATTAATAGACAGGAGAATATTTCATTATTGATAATTTATTTTAATTATAAACGAATAATATAAATGATATATGAAAAATGTAATGTAGTAATGTAAACATGAGATATGTTTTAAATCATGATAGAATCAATATATATATATATATATATATATATATATATATATATAAATGATCATTATTAATAATTAAATAAATAATTAATTTATATTAATAAAATTTAATCCCATGGTATAATAATTACTTTTATTTAGACAACAAAAAAAATGTAAGTTTGTATTATTTGTTTGTTTCATATATTTTATTGTATAAAAATAACATACAAGAGAATTATCTCAAATTATGTAGGATATTTATTTGATTGAAATTTTTATAAGACACGGCGATCATGGAGGTAAAACTCCCTCGTCATCATTACGATAATAAGACCAGGATAGGATATTATATGGCTGTAGGATGAGAGAAGAAAAATAGAAAGAAATCGTTGGACAGAGGAAATCAGGCAGACATTTATATCTGATTAGCTACTGTCGCTGTGCCAACAGATTCTCAGTATGTGTATATATGGAATGAGTATGTGTGTGTGTGTGTGTGAGTACGGATCACGAAAGCGCTGATATATCAATACTTGCAGACTCCGATGCTGATCCGAAGAATGGATAGTGCACAACAGGAGGCATGAATTTCGTACTGTTACGGTGTTGAATATACGTTTAGGTGTGGTTCTTGACTCTAGTATGTTATTTTGTTAATTGATATAATTAGAGGAATTATTTACTTTGATTTAATAAACTGGTTTTTTATTTTATATCCAATATTTAAAAAATAAAGAAAAATATATAAAAATAATATAAATGTTTAATGAAATAATTTATAAAACTAAAAAAAGGTTCTGAAATTTATTATTTGCAATTATAAAATTGAATTTGTATTTATTTTTTTAAAAAATACAGGTTTCAAAAAATATATATATATATATATATAAATATATATATATATTTATATACATGGAGATAATAAAATTAACTATTGTTGAACTGTGAAACGTCAATACAATTCTAAATACTACGCTATAATAATATAGAGCAATATAAATGAGATAAAGAGACGAAATATCCAATCAGACTAATGGGTCTTCCGTTAACTAACAAAATTTAATTAGTGCTAAATCAGATCAGTCAAATTTCCATTAAATAGTACTCTAAATATCTCTTTCTCGTTATATATATATATATATATATATATATATATATATATATATATATATATATATATATATATACAGGTATATATTATTATTTCATATTGTAATTAAACAATATTGAATTGATTACTATTTTATAAGCAATAATATAAGATATAAAATAAATTAACACAAATTAAAATTAATATATTCTAATGAAGGGTTTAATTTAATTGATTTAGAATAATATTTTTAATAGTATAATTGAAACATACGATGGAATTTTTGAATATTTCAATTATAAAGAAACTGTCGATAAGATGATTGATTGATTTGTTTTCATATTAATTAATTAATGTTTTTTGAATTAAATATTTCAATAAAACAGTTAAAAAATAGTTATAAAATAAAAAAAATAATTTGTGTTCTGGTTAATAAAAATTGATAATTGAAAAATTTGTCCGTTTTATTAAAAAATAACTAAAATATGATTCTAAAATCAGAAGATCTAAGGTTTTTTTAATCTTAATAAAAAAGTAATACTTAGAAATGTAAATAAAATAATATGTAAAATGATTGATTTTTAAATAAATATATATTCACTGATGGATGATTTTTCCCAAAACTTTCTACTTCCACCAATCCAATACCTTTCTCTTCCAGTCCATTCCGTTGAATTTTCCTAAATCTCTGTTCCATCTACCCATGAGTCTCTTTCTAGATTTTCTTATTATATCTCGATTCCCAATCAATAATTTCCCTTGTTCATTGGTGGTCTCCTCTTCTTACTATATGATTGGTCGATTTCCATTTCAAAATTTCCACTTTTGCCATAATATTCATAACTTCTGTTTTCTTTGTAATCTATTCATCTTTCTTCGTATCTTTTCTTGTTATTTCTAACATACATCTTTTCATATTTTTTTATATTGTTTGAAGTCACGTAATTATTATAGTATTCAAGACACATGTTTTAAATATGTACATATATATATATATATATATATATATATATATATATATATATATATATATATATATATAATTATATAGAGTGGCTCAAATAAGATTGAAAGAAAATAACGAATCATTAATAACAGTGATCAAGTAAATAAACGTTTAAACCCTTTAGTCCATTTACACACCCTATATATCCATAATATATATATATATATATATATATATATATATATATATATATATATAGATAGATAGATAGATAGATAGATAGATAGATAAATAGATAGATAGATAGATAAAAAATATTTGTATAATCGAACAAAAATTTTATACAATAAATCATGAAGAACTGAAATATTAAATGTAAAAAAAAATAAAAAATATGAATACATGACTATGCATAAATGAGTTTTAAATTACAATTCGAACTTATAAATTGTGTTCTCTTTTTATTTTTTGTTGATTTAGAAAATGTTTATATAGATATTAAATATTTTATGTTCTACATAGGTATTATGGATTTTTTAACTTGATACAACAAAATTGTGTAACTGTAATCAAAATTTGTGATTTTTTGATAAAACTATATATATTTATAAATAATTTTATTTCAAAAAAATGTTTCATTTTTTAACGACTCACTTTCATGCCCTTTAAACAAAAACTAGAGATAATTTTTGAAAGTTACAACTTTTGTACAATGTTAAATCTCTAAAAACCGATACAAAACATGTTCACAAGTCAATTACACATCGAATGGGTATATATCACATGGATCCTTTGTGTACATGTTATTTATTATACTAAATCCGAATAGGGAATGTTTCACATAGTAACATGCATACTTGTAGCTTGTTTATGTTTAAAATTACTGAAAAATAATTAACACGTCGTTAAATTATTTTAATGTCCCTCTTTTTATATACATACATATATATATATATATATATATATATATATATATATATATATATATATAATTTGTTGTTATATGTAATAGAGATCAAAATATAAATCAAATTAAAATGTATCACTTTACTCAATATGTGGACATTGTGAAATTTACCGAGTAGATTGTATTTTGATTGTAGATGTTAAATTGGGGTTTGGCATATACTGAAAAATGTGTATCCATTTATTTGGAATTTTTTCCTGTTAACGTGATTTGCATTATTTCCATACTAAGAGACACGAATGCAAAAATTCAATAAATGTCACATGGACAGATGTCTGTCGTTAAATGGTTAATCGCCGGTTGTACGACCAGTATTAAAAACGTGAATAGACATGACATGAATTAATTTCTACTGTGAACACACCCTAATACAAATATGTGTTACTATACTGATCGCAAGTTGGCTTTATACGCTTTATGGCGAATGTTTTCACGAAAAAAAATGATTTTTGTTATTGTTTTTTTCACGTCAAAAGCAATTTTGTATATAGAAATTTTTGAAAATGTTACGAAAGTTGTATTTATATTAATAGAATGATTAAATTTATTACTTCACATATATATATATATATATATATATATATATATATATATATAACGATATGTATTAAATATATATATGTATGTATGTATAAACAATAATTATATATTTATATATATTTTTATGAATATACTCTTCTATGTAATATTTAATTATATCGAGATTTAGGAAACAGTTTTGATATAATATAAATTTTCCTTGAAGTTTTATCCCAACAATATATGATGTATATATGTGAACGTTTGATGTACGTACCTACCAAACAAAGTACACGGTTTAATCTTTATTTATTCAAAGCTTTAACGTATATTAAGTCTGTGTTCTTTAAAATATCTCTTTATCTGTAACATCGTACGAAAACAAATTATCTTCAGTTCTATTCACAGATATAGTGTAATGATTAAGGATATTTTTATTAAAATATATAATTGTATATATTTTATCTTCTGAAAATTCCATTTATTACTTAATTTTATGAAAATATTATATCGTATAGAAAATAATAACAAGTTTCAATAAAATTAAGTTGTATAAACAAATATAAATACATGTAACTCGTATATAACACAACACTTCTATAACACGGTTCGAGAATAGGAGGAAACCCTCATACAACATGGTAACCTAGAACACGGTTTCACTTTAACACGGTTTGAGAATTAAATAAATCTCCGTTCAACGCTTAAAGTTTTCAAGAACAAAATTCGAAATTAGGGAAATTCCCATACAACACGGAACGAAATAAGAGCTTTTAGGTGCACAAGATATCTCATTGGAAATTTTTCATTTAAGCATGTATGTCGTATCAGATTTTCCTGCAGAATTCTGAAATTTATTAGAATTTGAAATCCATTTTGTTCGTGGAGTATTAACTACATTTTAAAATTTTGTGTTTTTCTTTTTACTAAATTATACATAGATTAAAAATTTCGGGTGCGTATTATTTAAACTTTTTTTAAAAATGGTAATTATGTTTTTAATTTTTGTGAATTAATTTGTAGCCCTGAACTATGTCTGGCGGAAAAATACTTTTACAAAGACATTTCGTCTCGGTAGACAAAAATTACAGATTTTACTCTCATCTAAACACAAACAACTTAAAATACTAGATTTTTTGCGAAAAGTAGAGCATAGAACTCAAGATAATGCTGAAGAAAGTTCAGAGGATGAGGATATTTTGTCAAAAAAAAAAAACGCTCTCGGTTAATAATGCTTATTAGTGATGATTAAGAAAACATTATTTAATACATATTAATATGTAGTACTTTTGATGAAAATTGCTTTAATAAATATATTTTTCTTAATTAAAAAATATAATAGTATGTTTTTCTCATTTTTGGAACCTAACTCATTTTTTCCATTAGTTCTTTATTTCGTGTAACACAGATTCACATAACACGGCATTTTTTAGGAACGTAACAAGCGTGTTATATGGGGATTACCTGTATATCATATATCTAAAAATATTCTTATTTATTAATTTTTTTCAAATTACAAAATTCTCCTAAATGAAAGAAAAAATAATTTCATTTCTTCAAAGCATTTTATTTGAGATCTATTTTTATTTTAATACGAATATTTAGTAAAATTAAATAGATAGAATAGGAAGAAAAATAATTTATGATAATGAGACATATTTCAAATAAAACTCATTTCTATTAAAAAAAGTTTATTACAAAAAAAAAACTATATACATTTATTATCCATTATAGCTTTTTGTGAAAGAAACTTTTTTCACGCTGAATATACGTTTGAAGTGAAAACATTCGTTAGTAATTAAAGTAATTCGCGATAACTGGACGACTACACTGATTACAGACTTTGTGACAGACAACTACTAGCTTCGTAGTTCTATAAAACTGCACGAGTGAGACATAAAAGACTAATAAGGAACTTATCGTCGTGTGTTATTGCCTGAAAAGATTGAAATTGTTTCCTTATATCTGTTTGATGAAACTTACTCTATTAAGTGGCGTGAACAAGAGGAATCTAGTACTAAAGATATCTTTAATTATTTGGGGTTGATTTCAATAGCTTTGTGTAGTCAATGATATAGACTTAGATTTATTATGGTAGATTATTTAGAGTAACTAGTTAGACTTTAATTTTAAATGTCTAATTATAGTTGGAAGTAAGCTTGTAACAATTATATACACATAAATTATTAGATAAAAGATTGAACCTGAATTAGATATAGACGAATATTTAATAGAGGTAATAAAATATACTTTGATAACATGAAAATGTTTAAAATAGATCAGTGATAACAGAATTTATTTAATTTATGTACTTTATCATATTAAATAATTTGAATGTATTTTCTTAGTACATAATTAAAGTTTAGTTTAAATTTTATAATTATTTTAATAATAGAAAATAATAATGATAAAGTAGTAAATTAAATTTTGTATTAAAATATGTATTTATAATAATGAATTAAATTTTTATGTATTTTAATAAATATTTTTTTGTTCAATATAAATCAAAGTATTATAAAAATTTAATACTATTATAATTCCATAAGTATATATATATATTCAGTGTTTCATAAACATAAAAGTAATAATTTTGAAATTATAAAAATCAACGAATTTATGTAATATTGCAACAACGTTTGTTACAAAATAAAGAAACTCTTTAGGTTTTCAATTTAAAGAAAAGTTATTTTACTGTTGTACATGTTTTTATTCTGTAATTCCATAAATAATACTGTATTTTTATGTTGATCAAAATGAATAATGGAATATGCAGAATGAATAATCCAATCAACTCTTTCAATTGCCTATCAGCATTTGAAAACGATTGGTAAAGTTTCTAAGCTGAGTCAAAGGATTTCTCACAAAGTATTGGAGCTTAATCTGAAGTAACGAATGAACATCTCCATTTATCATTTCTATAGATTAGGAAATGAGCCATTTCTAAATCGAATTGTTATTGGTAACGAAAAATGGATTAATTTTAACGATATTAAACGTTGAAGATAATGATTCAACCGTAACATGAAACATTATCTTCATAACCGAAAAGAGAACTAAATTTAAGGAAGATTATGTTGTCGAATTGGTGGGATATGAATGGAATTATTAATTATAAATTATTATTAGGCAATAATTTTATCAAAAAATCGTTGTATTATGTACATTTAAACTGGACAAAGCAATCTATAGAAAAAAATGTTATCACTATTTAACAGAAAAAGTGTAATTTTTCACTATGACAATGCCGATCTTCATACAGCACGAGAAACGTTTCAAAAATTAGAGCAGTTTGAATGGGAAATCATAACACATATACCATATTCTTCCTATTTGCTACCATCAGATTATCGTCTATTTTGAAGTCTTCAAAACTACAAAGTCTGATGTCCAAAGGAAAATCAATTTATTTTTTAGCACAAAACAAAAAGAGTTTTATCACTAGAGTTTGGAAAATTTAAGATTAAGATGACAAAAAATTGCAAATAATAATGGAAAATACATTTTAGAATAAAATTAAAATGTTTGAAAATACATTTTTGGTTACATTTCAATTTTTTTTAAAAAACCCGCATTATTTAAGCAACTCAATATATTTTTTCTAATGAAGTCATTTTTTGTATGAATTATCACATTTTTTTATATCTAACTGGAAATTAATTTATTGTTCAAGTTTAAAATTTTGAATTTTTCTATATTATTTTTATTAAATATTACATTTAGATAATTAGTATGGATGTATTGTTTGACAATTATATCAAGTAATTAAAATCGATTAAATGATTTAAATATATGAACAGAGTATATATTTCCACAATAATTAATTAAAATTATATTTTATATAGGATGGTAGTTTTTATTATATATTATTAATTCTATAGGTTAAAAATTAAACAAATATTTATTCATTATAAATTATATCATTTTTTCTAAACTCTTGTATGAGCTGTTTATGTAAAATTGTCTGATGCTGATTTATTTTTAAATATTGGTGTAAATTGTTCAATGATTAAGATTTAAATTAGTAAGTATTATATTATGACCTCAGAAAAGACGAATACGAAGATAGTCGTCCAGATGTAAGTAACGAATCAAGAATTATAGATAACGTACAACGACACATCACTATAGAATCATCGTTCAATTTTCGGAAGTGTAATATATCTATGCCTGTTTTATTATTCCATATAATTTTCTTTGTATTCAGTCATCAATTTTCTCTTGTAATGCGTATTATGTTGTTTGGCTGAACGCCAACCGCGTGTAACAAACACTAGCGAATAAAACTTCTGTTTCGTAACAATCCTTTGCCGGGGTGGATAATGAAAATATATTTCGGCGACATTGTGTGAATGTGATAAGGATCAAAAGTTTTTTTTTATGTTTTTGTTGTTGTTGAATTTATTAAGGATCGGGTGAAAAAGTTTCAATGATTTTTAAAATAAAAAATATAATGAATTTAAGTTGAACGTTTTTCTTGTACTGCTCTCTTGTTTGTTAAATATCATAATTTTTATCAATTTTATAAAATATAGTTACTTTTTATATCCGAGGGTAGTTATGCTTAATTGGATAAATTATAAATAAAACATTTTTATAAAAAAGATAATTGGGATAAAAGTTATACATAATATTTTTTTGTAAATTTTATATAAAAGATTTTTTTTATTTTTAGGAAATTAAATTAATTAAGTAATTAAAGAAAAATAACCATTTTTATAAAAATCACAAAAGTACTTAAAATTTTTTTTTTGTATATTGGTAAGAATTTAGTATCGTTTATGATTATATTTTGAATTTGTAATCACATGAGAAAATTTGTAAGACAAAGATAAAATAAAAACATTCAGTATTGTAGTACAATAGAAATAAAGAAATAATGTATTAAATTCAGTAAGTATATTACTACACTTCAAATAATTTACCAATAAATGACTAAATATTTAAATTAAACACTTTCTAGTTTCGATATGTTTCTGTATTCAAAAAGCCTCAAACATGGTTTCAGAATAAACTTTTTTCTTTCAGTAACAGATAAACCTTTGAAAATTTATGTGAAAGATGAAATAGTGGGATGTGTCAACGTTTGTGAAAATTGTAGAGCTACATTTCCGATGTAGTTCTGTTGTGGAATTTCAAATAGCGTTTTGTTGTAATATAGGCGTCGAGATGCATCAATCGTAACTCCGTTTTGTCATCTGTGAAAACGTTACGGGAAAAAGGAATTGTTTACTCTGCTAAGCATCAAAGAAAAAGGACAAGTTGAATACAAGGAATGTCGTTTAATATAACTCTAGTGGCTATTATTTTTCAATAGTTTACATATATCAATATACTGTTATTTCAGAATACGAATTTATTTATTTATTTCAATAACAAATTTTATGATAGAAATTATAATTATTATTTGCTTAAATAATATTTCAGCTTGAATAAATTTTTCAAATTTTCATATAAAATAAATTGTGATCTAAAAATTATTATAAAATATTTTATTTCGATTTATATTTAATTCAGAAGTAATCTAAAAATATTTTGGTAAGGAAAGAAAATATGTTTATATTATTATTGATAAAAAGAAGATTTTTTTAATGTACATTAGAAGAATATAATAATTATAAATATCTTAATTTTAAAAATTTTCATAAAGAAATAATGTAATTTTCAAGTCAAATTATAGTTATTGAAATATTTCATTTTTATTTTTGAAAGTGTGGGTTTGTTATAAAATTTGTAATTTCCTTTTTGATTTAATCAAAATTTTTAATTATAAAAAAATATATTACATTATTAATTTTTTAATAAATAGAACGATAAATATTGGTATGTTATAAATATTAATAAACTGTAAACTGAAATATTATTCCATATTTGTTCATTTGTATTTGAGGAAACATAAATATTTTATTTACGAGAAAGCAAGTGAGAAATGTATATATTTACAATTGTAAAACAGACCACAACTTTAAGTAAATGTAAATTTTTAAGAGTACGCGCATTTATAAATCATTTGAAATGTCAAGTTTGTATTGTTATTAAAACATAATTCAAATAAAATACTAACAAATTTCAACAAAAGCATTTGCCCGACTCTAGTAGAATCGGGTAACGATTTATGTTTTGTTATTTTCTCAGTACCCAACGTAAATTATGTTGGTACCATATGTGGAGATCTGAATCTTCTTGGAAAAGAGTTCTGGTTTATTATATTGTATTTTTTTTTGAAATGAAGTTTCATACAGACAATAAATGCAACATATGAAAACATTCTACTATATATCTTACCAAAAATTAAAGAACATAAAAATATAACTAAAGTGCTTCTATAAAATATATTTTCACTTCCTTGTTTATATATTAAATTTAATTGATATATATGATATATATATATATATATATATATATATATATATATATATAAGGAAACATAAATTCCTTGCCATTTTTTATTTCTTTATAGATAATTTGATAAATACGGCTGTAAAGTTTTTATATTCGATACATGAAAATAAGATTAATGCTAAATGTATATCTGATTAATTATTTACAGACGAAAGAATTTATTGAACAGTTTTGAGAAGTTGTCTAACAAATAACGGTTTTCTTGTATTTGTCGAGAGATCTGTTTAATTTTTAATTAACTTTGTCGATTGGAAACTTGCTAGAAATTTCCGACATAAATTTCTTATTACACGCATATTATATACATGTATGTATATATATATAATGTACGAGTATATATATATATATATATATATATATATATACAATATAAACATTATTTCAAAATCAATCTATAAATAATTCTAATAATAAAAACGTTTATTACTATTTTATACTGTTAGATAGAAAACAATATTCTAATTAATATATACTATTTTTGAAAATCAATATAAAACAAATATTTAACTTATGTAAAATTGATTTATACTATCATATAAATTGTTTTGAATATTAAAAATGATTTTCATAGATATTCTGAATGAATATTTGCTTTTAGTTTAATAAATATATTACTTGCAATAAATATTTATTCGCTTTTATTCATTGAAAAGTTTGTATAATAATTTTTAAAGATTATTTTATATGACCTTTAGATTTTTATAAAATAAATGTATAAATTGTTTTCATAAAATTGTATTTATCATTGAAATGTTTTTTTAAAAGGAACATTTTAATACCAAAATCAATATTAATGGAGTTTATATATATAAATATATAGTCATTTTCCTATTCTCTAAATGATTATCAAGTTAATGTATGTAAGAATAGATATAGCTAAATATATTATTTTAAATAATAGATATGTTTGAAATGAATACTCGTATAATATAAAATATTTTAGATTTGTTATATGTTCGAAATATTTTTTCTGTAAAGAAATGAATGAATTTGACTTTACAAATATGAAATTAAAGGTGAATTAAAGATAAGAATATAAATATTTTTTATCATTTTAAAAATATTCTGTTTCAATGTATATTTCATTGAAATTCAAACAAATCTAGAAACATCAGAAATGTTATAAACTGTAAACTTAAAAAAAATGAGTGTAGATATTTGGAATAATCCTAAAACTCTATATGACACGAACGACACGCGAATTTCACAAATCTATTTTTAGAATTTCAATTTCGTTTCGAGATTCGAAAGCAACATATAGACATATATATGTATCTGAACTTCGCGTTATTAATGATAAAACTAATCTCTCGATGTACATATACTGACGAGAGAACAGCCATGTCAGATATTCGTCCTTCTAAAAGTTATCTTTTTCCATTCATCGTGAGTGCACTTTCATTTCATCCTATCACCTGTGAATAAAAGTCAAGTCCCCTGCTTATATGCCACCTTTAGCGTCGAATCTTTCTCCACAGTATTTACATACATATATACATGTTGTGTAGGGTGGTGAATATACAAAAAGCTCAACATAAGTTGGGATTTCCTTGTATTTGCCACCTTACACTTTCGTATATATCGTCAATCTAGATTTTATCTGTTTGTAACTCATACGTAATATTTTAATTTTCTCTCGTGTTATTTATAAAATATATTTGTCAGTACATGTGTGGTTAAAAGCATACACAGACACAGACACATGTATATATATATATATATATATATATATATATATATATATAAAATGTGTGCTATATTATTCTTTGTTATTTTCAAAACTATTAATTTCGAAATACAAACGTGAAAATTTATAAATATCAAAATTAATTTCAATTTAAAATATCATATATAAAAATTAAAAGCAATCTTATAAATATGTCTAATCTACTCTATTTTTACATGTTGTATTATTTATAAAATCCAACAAAATTCATATAATACATCATATATTTTTCATGATTTTTTAAATAAAAAAAGATATATGATATCAACATACAAAAAATAATGTAAATTAAAAATATGAAATGAATATACAAAATAAGTTATTTGATTACAAAATACGTAAAGTATACAGTTTGAGGAACACTGTTCTAGTTTATAAATATGTGCGGCTTCACTGAATGTAATTTAATTCTTTCCGGGCAAATAGAATTTTGATGAAGGTTTCATAGAATGATTTCAATGCTTTTCTAATAGACCTTCGAATCGACTTGCAAATCTATTGAATATTTAATATATATATATATATATATATATATATATATATATATATATATATATATATATATATATATATATATATATATATATATAAGTGGTTTACTTTTTTTTAAAAAATATTATTGATTCAATGTGACTGGATTTAGTAAAATTGGTTTTTATCTTACACAGATATTATTGTAAATCAAACTTATTTTTTGTAGTAGATTGACAAAAACTTTCTATATTGCTAAAAAATTCAAATGAGCGTATAGAAAAAAATATCTGATTATTTTTCGACTAGTAACTCTTATTTTTCAAACAATATTGTTTAAGAATTATAATATATTTGTGTAAGTATTTATCAATATAAATTAATAAGTTGTCAATATAAGTTATAAATTTTAATTGCCTACATTCATTTTTAAAAATATTTTTCAATAAACAAGTAAATATATTTACATAAACTTTTATTATTATCCAATATTCTTATTTTAACAATAACTGTCTTACCTGGCGAATAATTATTAAAATGTGCTTATTTACATTTCAAAGAATTTTATCCCATCGTACTACGTCAGCTTTTATTTCGTGTGAATTTTATTTATGATAAATTGACAAGTAGAAAATGAATATAAATAAAATATATTAAAAGCTTAATGTTGTCACAAACAGTATTCATCAAAGTTGTATAAAATGGAACATACATCAACAAGTAAATCGATCATGCATATATATATATATATATATATATATATATATATATATATATATATATATATAGAAGAAAAAGAAATAGAGATAAAAATAACATACTTCATTTCGAGGCAAGAATTGAGATTGGATGTATTTTATTTTTATCAGAATTTTGTACATTATATATATATATATATATATATATATATATAAATTAACACTTGAGTATATGAAAGTAATATTAAAATGCATGAACTAATTTTGTGAAATTAGTAAATGTGAAATTTGAATGTTTGTATCAGATATCTATATTTCCTGTTTAGGGCACGAATAATTGGAATTGTTCTCGTTCGAGAACTATCTATTATCGTCTTTAATATTAAACGTTCGACGTCTTAATAATCTGTATAGAATAAGCGAATTTCTTAATCATGATGAAAGGATTTATAGTGTAGACAGGTTATTATTTCCCGATTGTGATATCCGATATGAATATAATGTATGTTTGGTGTGAGGCTAAATATGTTGTTCTATGTTTACTAATAACCTTGATTGGTGATTATATATTATTTCAATATGGTATTTATATATATATATATATATATATATGTATATTTATATATGCAATACTCAAAGTAAATGTGAATGTTTGTGTTGAACTTTCAAAACAACTGTCTTTAATTATCATATGATGAAGTATGAATTTATTAAGTCGATATACATTTGTTTAGTTCACACGTTCATATCTTCCCTTCGGGCATTTCTGCAATGAACGTGGATGTTTATTATATTTCAGACTTTCAGCCTTATCAACAATTATGTAAATGATAGCATATTGAACGCGATTTAACAATAAATTTCAGTATTCTAAGTTATTTATACACCTGTTTATGTTATATATATATGAAATATTACAAAAGAAAATATAGGTTAACTAGATAACGTTGAAGGTGAAATGAAATGTACTGATAATTAGATTTATATGTATAATATTTAATATATTTGATTTAAATTTAAAATTATTAAAATGTATTTGTACGTTTTTTTTAAAAAAAATGACTACCAAATATTATAAGATTGTTTAAAGATATTTTTCAATTATTTAATATTTATTTTGGTTTCCTTAGGTAAATTTTAGTAACGATTACATTATTTTTTTGATAACAATATTATTATATGCATTTAATAATATATAGATAGAGAGAGAGAGAGAAAAAGAGAGAGAGAAAAAGAGAGAGAGATTAATTTTTATTTTTTATTCTATTATATATTAGGTTGGCAAATATCTCCCTTCCGCCTTCTGGTCTTTTGAATTTCGCAGCTATGTACAAAAAAAAAAAAAAAAAAAAGCGGAAGGGAGATACTTGCCAACCTAATATTAAAAAATTGTATATTTTAATAAAAACTAAAAAAATATTATTGATAATATAGGCTCATCCAAATGTGATGTGTAGATTTGTGTTTTATTAAAAAGAAGCATGTGTATAGGGTGGTATATAGAGAAAAATGTGTATAGTTTCTTTTTAATAAAACACAAATCTAAACGTTGTATTTGGATGACCCTATATAATAAGTAAGAATAATTTTTAAAATAAACTAATGTAACCACTAAAGTTAAACAAAAGTAAACTCTAATTAAATTAAAATAAAACTGTAAATAGTTATCAAATAATAATAATACTATCTTAAAAAGACAGTAATATAAAATAAATTAATATTATTTTCTTTAAAAAAATAAAACTATCAAATATTTTACTCCAATAATTTCAGTCTTTTTTTATTAACACAATTCATAAAATAATCATTCGTAAGTCAAGAAACTTGTTTTATTGAAACTTTTACTTCAAAATAAAAATGAATCTAAATATAAGACTATTTTTTAATAAATTCACTTATATATAAAATATTGATAATGTAATAGACTTGAAGAAAAAACAAATACATAAAAATGAGAAGAAAAAATATTTTAATAAATGATTCACTGTCATCGAACGATAAAAAAATCATAAAAGTTCTCGTCTCATAAATTATATTTAAAAATAATAATACAAATATTATACATCCATTGATAAAATGTTGAAACATAGTTCCGATAAAAAACAATTTATTATAATCGTGAAGTATGTACTTTCGTTATGGAAAGCGAAATACAAAAAAGCAAACAAACTTTCGTAACAGGTTGACTCGAAGGTAGTAGAGTATATTTTTACTTTATTATAACTAAAAGAAAATAATGTGTAGCTAAAACAGATATCGCTGCGGTAAACTTACATGGTTGTAAATCATTGGGACAGTGGCGTACGGTCGCATGAATTGTAGCGGTAACGAGCATGCATAATGTCGCGTCTGAAGCACGGAGTTGGTTGTAATGAATCGCCTCCCCGACCCAATTGCTAGAGTATCGTGCGGGAGAGAAACTGTACCTGCGGGACTACTTGACGACGACACGGTCTCGCGTGTCGTCACACTCGCAAACATGCGATTACGACGTGGTGTCGTGAAATGCGCGGATTTGTCAAAACTGTCGGAAGTTTTGCGTCCATAACACATGATTTGTTCCGATGTTGTGAACGGAAGCAGCAGTAAAATACATATATGTACGTTCTTTTGTTCCATGATAGATATTGCTTCTTTTTAACTCATGTATATATATATATATATATATATATATATATATATCCATGAGAAAAAATTTAGAAATTGATTTTAATTTATGGTTATTTGGAAAATATACCTATATACATACATAATTTTTTCAATTTCTAAAGATACTATTTTTCGTTTTATTTGTAATTTTATTATAATTACTTTATTAAATATCAATATTAAGTTAAACGATGATTTTTTTATCTTTATACCGCGATTTTAGTCAATCTAATATCAAATAATAAATAGGGAATAAAATTATAAAACATTCTGCACTGATTTTGCAGATGTAAATAGGTCATGACATTACATCCAGAGATGCAGAATTTGCTTAATGTAAAATATAGAAACTCATGATTCATTCCTCACTAATTTAGAATAGGTAGTTTCAAAAGTAGAAAATCACTGAATAAAAAAAACTTCAATGACAATGGATAGTTATATCGATCAGCAGCAGTACGTGTCCAAAATTGAACTTTTGGAGTAACACTTGTAAACAATTAGATATATAATATATAAAAAGTACTTAGATGTAAGTATTTATTTTGAAATTTTAGTTTTCAAATCAAAAATGTTAAGAATTTTAAATTCAATTAATTATACATACGTATAAAGTGGTTAAAAATAACTCTTTTTTTAAAAAAATATGTGAAATATATTTTAAAAAAAATTATAATATTAATCTAAAACACAATTTACACTTGAAAGATTTAAATACAAATACGTATTTTTTAAAAATATTTATTATTTTTATTAATAGATTTTCGTCAATGATTTGACAAATATTTAATTAAAATTTAAAAGAAATATTTTCATCAATTATTTCTACAATTTCCTATATACTTGATTAAGTTATCATTTCAGAAAACATTTTTTTCTTTATCACAAAGAAATTATTACTCAAATGCAACAAAATTGATTAATGTTCGATAATTATTTACTGTTAACTCTAAGTGAATAATAAAATATTATCGAACATTAATAAAATTCTATATCGTTCAAGTAGTGATTGTCATTAGAAAATTTATTAAATACGGTATTAAATTAAGTTTTTAAATTTATTTCTTCTGAGAATTTAGTAATATTATCAAAATAATTTATTTTTTCCTTTTTGTATTTCGAAAGTAATACTAACATAAAATGCAATATATAAAGATTTTATATATCGTATTTAAAATTATTATATGATTTATAGGAATTTTTTTTATGAATTTATGAAGGATTTCTGAAAAATTATAGAGAAGATGTAATATAATCGTTAAAGAACTTCTTATAAATATTATTTATTATTAAACATTATTAATATCTTGAAAAGTTATATTACAAAGTATTCTTTTATTAAAGTGAATTAGTCATAAAACAATAAATGAGAATACTTTTTTATACAAACTTTCTTTTTTAAAATGATTTAAATACTCTATCGATATTTTTTGCCAGTTATAATTTATATTTAAGGTAAATCTAATTATATCTATGATATATGTACATATTTACATGATTATCTGTAATTCGATTGACAGCTAATATTTAATGTATTCAATTAGTAGGCAGCACTTAATTAGTAAACGATATAATGTGATATGATTCAATTAATTCTCGATAACTAACAGGTACATTTATGGAAGTTATATATAATTCTAGTTTCTCTATATGTCAAAAATTCAGTGATTAATTCATATATTTATAGAATTTAGAAAACTAATCGATTGGTAGTTTCAAAAATGGGTTATAATTTTTAATAAATTGATTTTTCTTGAGTATAAAAGGTTTATTTAGTTTATCAAATAAGTTGCAGAAGTTTTGAAAGGTAACTTTTGTAACATTCTTTATATATATATATATATATATATATATAATTTTTATTTCTGTTATATAAAACGACAAGTTGACGAGAAAAGATTTTTTTTATATTTTTAACAATGAATTAAAATCCTTTTTAATTTATTTATTAAAAATAAAAAAATACTGAATTATCATGTAATTACATCTGATAATAAATAATCTTTTTTTAAGAAATATAAGTACAGAATCATAGTAGATAAATATTTGAATGAATAAAATCTGAATAATATTGTAGAATCAGTTTTTTACTACATGATAATAATCCTGGAAATAATATTTTACAATCCAGTCATTGTTTCATGTTAAATATTGAATTATAATTTATATCCAAGAGGAGTTCTTTTTTATAAAATAATATAATTGACATAAGATCGAACAAAAATATTTTATCTGTATCATACAACAGTTCATCTGTTAATACATGTTTGAAAACTGTGAACGATGTACCATTTTACGATTAAAGATCAGCTTTGTCTTTTGTGGTACGATGTACTGTAAAAGAATCATAAATTTAAAAAGATTTATGAACGAATTGGCGCCGTCTGGATTCCGTTCAAGCGGGCAGGTCGGCAATATAGTTCAGTGTATAACCAACCGACGCAAACCATATTTTATTGGTGATAAATATAAAGGAATAGAGTTTACAGCCACTTTATAATAACACTGAAGGTATTTTCTTTGTTTTATAAAAGGTAGGTATATTTTATATTGTTTTTATATTGTTAAAAATACAATAATATCCACTTAATTATTTATACTTAAGAATTTTATTATCCATTAAATATTATTAATTGTGGAATTAATTAAATGAACGGAGTAATAAAATACAAAGTTTAAAATGCATAAGAGTGCTTTTATAAGCTTCCGTTTTACTTTGCAATAAAATAAATAAGACGTTGCTTGTACGATAAATGAGTTTTAAGTAAGATGTAACTTTTATATTTTACTATTTTTAGAACATATTAAACATAAAAAAGATTATGTATTAAAAAAATAAAGTAGTTCTTTAAGAAAATAATATGTAAAATTTATAAATGTATTCGTTTCGAAATGTTATTTAACTCAAATAAGATAACTGAGAAAAAATTGAGATGAAATAACATGCAGAAGTTCATGGAATTTAAAATTATGAGAAATATGTGCATCAAAAATATTTAGAGTGCATTTCATTCTTTAATAAATCTTAATGATGTTTTATTTAAATATTTTTATAAAAATATAAAGATAAATTTAACATTCAAAAACAATATTTTATATAAAAATATGGAATTTTATATCTCAATGTATATTTACATATTAATAATATTTTTTTATAAACAAATAATATATTGCAATGTTAGTAAATAAATCATATCAATGCAATATTTAAAAAAAAAATTTATATTTTATCAAGTGTAAATAATGTTTTTTGAATAATTATAATGACATTTATTTAAAAATAAAACAAGGCTTAAGAATGTTTCCAAAAATACTAATTGTATTAATATAATTTAAAAATATTGTGTATTATTTATTAAAAAATATTTTTTTCTAAAATAACTACTATAACATTGAAACCAATTTGAATAGTTCTTTAGAATATTTATTTTATATAGTTATAACTTTTTGGTGCCTTGTTTCTAATCTACATCCATTTAAAACCTACTTCATTTTACAAAAAGCTCAATCTTTGTATAAGAAATATCGTCACAAAATATCTAGTTCAGTGTATGTAAATCATAAATCTCAAGCTCTACAGAAAATCGATTACGAGCTATGCAAAAAAATGTGACAGTTATTTATCGGTATTTACTATAAATTCTTGATGTGAAATTTTAAACCACTTTATACACACACACACACACACACACACACACACACACACACACACACACATATATATATATATATATATATATATATATATATATCATTATCATAAAAGTCTGTATCATCCCATTACTGAGCGCAAGTCTAAGTGAATGTCACTAGCTCTTCTTAAATGTTTTCTCAAGATTAATTCATTGTTTCTTGTCCGTAGCTAATTTCATCCAACCCTTATTTCTACTATACTTCACAATTTCATCTCTTCATGTTTAATAAGGTCTCTTCCTTATTTTTTTGTGTTTTAGTTACTATCTCATAATGATTTTTGTCCATCTATTGTCTTTTCTTCTTGCTATGTGTCGTACTTATGCCCATTTTTTCAATTTTATTTGTTCTATTGCATCAGTTACACTTCTCTGTTCTCGTATCCAATAACAGTTTAGAAATTTATATTATCCTTTTCATACTTTACTGGGTTATCAAAAGTTTTTGCTTCATTTTTGATTCAGTATCCAAGTTTCTGACAGTATAAGCAGGTAATACACATTGGTTATATATATATATATATATATATATATATATATATATATAAAATTATAAATATGTGCAAATACGTTTTATTTATATTTTCAACAAAAATATGATAACTAAAAACTTTAAAAAAGTGTTTGTAATATAAATCGTATTTGGTTAAACTGAAAATTGTATAATAACAAAGCAATAAATATAAATAAAGAAGGGGTTCATCCGTTTTAAATTGATAATAAACTCTTTTAAAGGGTACTCTGAGAAATATAACATTCGCCCACACACCACTTGCATATTTATATATTTTAACTGAGATATACGTCTAGGAAATAGAATACCAAGCAGTGTCTGTGTTTGTTAACCCTCTATGTTGTCTCTGCTTTTGCATAAAATGCAAATCTGTGTTTCCGACGATAGCTAAACGTGTCTGTACACATATCTTGTAGAATCTGGGAGATTTGAAAACCTCTACCCGTCAACTTAAGTAGCATATATATACTCAGAGAAGTTAATAGAACTTAAAGTGCATGTTTCATATGAAGTTATGGTAAAATTCAATTAGAATTGAATTTTTCTTAAAATGGGTTTATAATTTCGATAAAGATTGATAAATCGACAAGAAAATAATATAAAAAAATAAAATACACATTTTTTTATTTTCATGAAATTATATTAAGTAAGTAATGAATAATTACTTTTAGTTTTACTAAAAAATTAAAAATTAGAACGTACTATTATATAATAAACACGATATAAATAATTATATATTTATAATAGAACTCTGTATATACCAATCATAGTTTAATTCCTAAATCTCTTGTATCCTAATATCCACTTAAGTTAATTGCAATTCAGAATGGATTTAATGTTAATAATAAATGATAGTATTGTAACAGACTACCAAATGCTTTCTAACATACTATTGTAAATTATAATAGTCACAACAAACATGTTAAATATATTTTCATTATATAGATATTCAAAATATAGTCGAATAGAACAAAATAATATTAAACTGAATTACGATTGAGAAATAAAAAAAAATTATTAGAAAATATTATTTGAACAT
Source organism: Neoneuromus ignobilis (assembly GCA_029203775.1). Classification (NCBI taxonomy): domain Eukaryota; kingdom Metazoa; phylum Arthropoda; class Insecta; order Megaloptera; family Corydalidae; genus Neoneuromus; species Neoneuromus ignobilis. The sequence continues at coordinate 16,595,148 of CP092090.1, forward strand.
ACAATATATTTCCAATATATTTATAGGTTGATAGATAATTAGAGTGAGAGAGGAAAACAGAAAAATGAACATTTTGATTTTAAAATGTTGTTACATATCAGTTACTTGAAAGTAATAATATAAATATTTATTCAAATTTAATTCTAAACGAATAACCAATTTTAAATATTACATTTCGTATGAGAATTTTATATTTTATTATGATTTTTGAATAAAATATTTTTTGCAATAAAAATAAATCTGGAAATATTGACAAAATTATTTGTTCGAGTTGAAACTTTTAATGATGATAAATTTTGATTCCTTTGTAAATCTATAAAAATATTTTTTTTAAAAAAATAATCATACGAAGAATATAATAATTGAATTATGAGAATAAAGATTAAAGCACAAAATATTCATCTGAAATATTTTGAAACAACAAGCAACATATACACCTATGTATATATATATATATATATATATATATATATATATATATATATATATATATATATATATATATATATATATATGTATAATGTGTATGAAAAATATCACTGAACATTTCGAATGATTAGCTGTTCACAGCATTCGGTTTACTATTTAAATATTATAAATAAAATAACGTACACTTCAAAGACTTTTCAAATCATTATGAACGTTGAATCATTGAAACGATCAAATTTATTCAACCGTCGTTATTTCCAAACTGTATCTTTTTTATCTTTGGCTGCGTATTTTTATTTTTAAACGAATAATGAACAACAAATTGATGATTTGATTTTTCCGATTTATACTGTGTCGAAGAATTTATTTTTCCTATAAAATGTATTTTTCTGTAAAATCAGCATTTATCTTCATTTATTCTATATATTTATCTCGCCTTCGCGTCTTTCTTCTGTGACTATGTATCTCGACAAAGTTCTACACTTTTCATTTTATCAACCTGTTAAAATAATCGAATCAATATTATTGCGATTTTCATTACGAATGGAAAGCTTTAGATATTATCGTTCTTTTTTATCGTTTGTAGCTTATATAATCAGCTTTTCACGTTTTCATGAACACGATGTTTTGATAAAATGCACGCTATTTCAATAATGTTTCATAAAATTTATTGAACCGTACAACAATAACGAATTCAATTAATGCAGTATTTAATAATTGCATTTCTTTAATGTACAGTGATTTACCGACGAACGTTGTTATTATTTCTTTATATGAAAATCAAATTATACTAACGATTTTTTTATTCAATGAAGTGTTTTGTACAGATATATACAATGTGTTTAGACTTGTTAAAAATTTAAAATCAAAAACGAACAGGAATTACGTATATTGGAAGGAAAATGAAATTTTCCACCTAGAGACATAATTTCAAATACGAATTTTTAATTTACGTGGAAATAATCTAATAAATATTTTTTTACCATTGACTTTTATGAGAATTGCTAGATATTTTTAATAATTATTATTATCTGGATTTTAAATCAAATGAAAAAATAATAATTTAAACTAATTAATGTGACATTGAAATTTTGCTCAAAAAATAAAATTTGATTCTAGTTAAAAGATAAATAAATATATTTTAAAAATATGACAATATATTAAAAATATTTAAAATAGAAATGTATGATATAAAATATATTATTTTTTGAAAAATAATCTTTATAAACAATTTCTGATTAAATCAATATATTTTTTTAAAAAACATTTTTAATTTCTTTATTTTAGTACTAACTCCACAAATACCTAAGAAATAAAATAAAATGATTAGATTAATTTCCTTTTTAGTTTTCACATATGTTACGAATTTTTTTCTTTTTATTTTAATGCGTTTTACTATAGTTTGTTTTTTAAAAATATTCTAAGAATTTCTTTAACAAAACAAATATAGGGTCACCCAAATGTGATGCACAGATTTGTGTTTTATTAAAAAGAAACATGTCTTTAGGGTGGTGTATAGGAAAATATGTGTATAGTTTTTTTTTTTAATAAAACACAAATCTAGACATCACATTTGGATGATCCTATATATTTTTAAACCATATATATCTTTAGAAGAAACAAGAAATATGTTTCTTTCATTCATTTATCAATTTATAATAAAATAATTATATGAACATTAAAATATATAAAACATTTAATTTGTGATTAAAAAAATGAAAAGTAAATTTTTACCTCAATATATAATACATACATACATACGTATATATATATATATAAGATAAAAGTAATATTTTGAATAAAATTCACTAATTCTATTATAAGTACAAATTTACTACTTGAATTTAACTGTTTTATTAATAACAAGAAACCTAGTTAATTACTAGAAGTCCAATTAAATTTGAATAATAAAACTATTTACTGTTTGATGTAAAATTCCACAATATAAAGGCCACAGTTCTGTAATTATGATTTCAAAAGAAACCGTATGTAATTTTGAAAAAATTAAATTGTCACTATACACCAAGTGTAAATAGTCAGTATGTAAGTAACAAATTAAATTTGAATTTTACATCTTACAGAGAGCAATATAACAGTTTCTATGATAGAGTAGTTAAAACAAATTAAATGTTCACTGTGTAGAAAGCACTTCACACAGTACAAAGATCTATAATTGAAACAGAGATTCTAAAATACATACGAATGTATACAGTCTAAATGAAATGCAAGTTGCAGTATATACATACATACATGGTATTGTATATACTTATTTAAATAGTTTTGCCCAAGACGGAGTTACAGTAATGTTTTCGATTGTATGTACTGTTCACTAAGTAACGCTTGTACTTGTTTATATATATTTATACATGTACACATACATACATATCATGCATACACATATAAATAAAAAAATTTAAAATATTCAATTATTAAATCGACAAGTATACACAATTTATAAATATATTACTAGGCGAAAGAATATGCCATTTTAAAAATTTTAATCATACATTAAATGAAATAAAAGAAACATCAAGTTATATATATATATATATAACAAAAATACAAAAGTTTCAAGTAACATTATTAGGGAACAGTGGGTTCGTTCTTACTAATATAACTCACAGGAGGCGAAAACTAATTTATCTATATTAGGTAAATACCCATTGGTGAATATTACGGCTATTATTAAAGGGATTGTAATTACTGATTAGAATAGAATCAATTACCAAACCCCTGTATGTTCAATTAATGTTCGTTTTTGTTAAAATTGATATTAAATACCAATAATTAATCAATATCTTTAGAAAACCTATTATAATTTAATCGGTTCTATTTCATACAGAATAGTCTTTTAGACATTTTTTATATGTTGATTTCTATTGAACACATAAATGTGTTTTTAATTTATTAATGTTTAAAAATAATATCAAAAATTGATTAATTTTAGTTGAATATAATATAGAAGTTTAGGATGCTATGTGTTATTTTGAAATTTCATTTTTTACATAATCATTAAATGTAACAAATTTATAACTTAATTTAAAAACCACTAAAATACGTTTAATAAAACAACATATTATATTATAACAAATAATAATTATATTAAAAAATGTTGAGTAAAACCTTAAAAAGTCTTTAGAAATAATATGAAATTATTATGAATATCAATGTTTGAGTTTCTTTTCTTGGATCAAATTCATTAACTAATAAAAGTAATTTATTTATATATATTTTATGAAAATATGAAACACATTTAATAATAATTTCATAATTTTTAAAATAAAGTACTCTCTGAAACATTAAATGTAATAAAAAAATATTTTTTATTATATATTTTCACTTCTTGATTTCCTACGCGTTCGAGATTATATATATTTATAATAAAGTGGTTAATTAATAATAGCACAATAATATTTAAATAATATATATATATATATATATATATATATATAATGGAATACTTTGAAATGCTTTTTGTAAATTTATATACTAAGGAGTAATCATTTTAAATTTAATAGAAACTTCTCGAAGTAAATTAAAATGAATGATTGATTTCTTAGAAACAGTATCCGTGTATATAATGTAATTGTTTGATATATATATATATATATATATATATATATATATAAATAATCTTTTGATTGATTGCTATTATACCGTGACTTGCTGTTATTTATTTCAAATAACAAAATTGAAATTATTTCTCATATAAATCAACAAACATCATTTATTGTCTTTATGAATTCATGATTCATATTAATTAACTAAAAATAGATTCTATGTAATTTTCATCAGTTTCTTTAGTAATATCAGTTTAATGAATATATATATATATATATATATATATATATATATATATATATATCACTGTAGTTTATTAAAAAATAAATACTAAATGATAATGCAAACAACTACTTCTCTTTTAAGTGAATTCTTAAAGCAACACGTGTAATATTTGACAGTGTGACAAAAATAAATTTTATATACATATTTTATTTGATATAAATAGGTAGTAACGTTTCAAAATTCGTGCAAAACTTACCGACTGGGCTCTCTTCATTCCAGAACGAATCATCCAGAGTGTAGTCGGCCTCTGAAATGGATAGAGAGGGTGGTGCGTTAGTCAAGAGTGTATAAGACAAATACAAAAGCATACGTACAGGTGCTTTGCAAAGAACATACGAAAAAAGGAAATTAAAAGCAAAAAAGCAGAAACGAATAAAAGCAATTTTCGTTATTAATAGTTTTTTTTATGTTTTTGTATTTATTGTAAATATGATATGATTTATAGAATTAGTAGTTGTGGGTTCTTTTTGTGTAAAAATGAAATATATAAATCAATAATAAAGTACTGTACATATATTAAATTATATTGAAATTAATATAGATGAAAATATCTTTGATTTAAACATTTTTTTTATTTTATAAATTTAATAAAATTGTATTTTTCTGGGCACCCTTGACTAAACCAGAAAAACTACAAGTAATAAAAATCTTTCAGATATTTATACTTGCTCTGTAGAAATAAAAAGTAAGTACAACAGGATAGATAAATATGTAATTTTATACTTTAAATTACAAATTTATTTGATGTACTAAGAATAATCAATTAAATCTCCTTTTTCGTAAAAAAATAAAAATATATAAAATAATTATAATTGTTTAATTAAAAATTAGAATAAACAAAATATTTAAAATATTCTGTGTTATTGATATAGTATACAATATTATTTAAATAAAATAGAATTAGTTGTATAAGAAATGAAGTAAAATATAAAATATACGGTCATCCAAATGTGATGCCCAAAATTGTGTTTTATTAAAAATAAACATGTGTATAGGGAAACATGTGTATAATTTATTTTGTTTATTTTTAATAAAACACAAATCTAGGTGTCACTTCTAGATGACCCTTTATAAAGAAAAGATATTTGTATCAAAATCCGTTTATTTTATATTATTTTTATATTAAAGAATGAAATAAATAATTGTTTAATCTACCATTTGTAGATTAAGAATTTTATTACATCAAGTTTGAAAAATAAAAAAGTTAAATTATTCTATTTTTATGTTGAAGTATATTTTTGCTTATATATAAGCTATTCATTAGCCAAATTGATTAACTCCATAAAATAAAAAGGAGAAAACTTGATAAAATAATATACAATACATTCTCTTTGATCATTTTTTAAAAAATTTAAATTCAAATAAACATTCTAGAATGTATTACTACAGACGTAGCTTTTAACTAACGACATAAATAATAAATTCATAAAATAATATATCCTTAGAATAATCGTTATTATTTTAACATTTTTCGTGTAACTAAGAGATTTTATCGATTTGGAAAGTAAAAACAAAAAGAAAATAATTAATAGTATTGAACAGAACTTCAAAAAAAATTTTTCACAGAAAAAAATTATTATCATACTTTGCTTATTAAAGGATTTTAGAAAAAATCAACGATAAATGTTTTATTACTATTATAGCTATTATTATTAGTAATGATTAGATTTAAATATTCATATCGATATCATCAACATAAGCAATATTTCTTTCGTCAGACGTATTCATGGATCCTTCATGTCGATTTGTTCTTATGTTTTTATATTAACCATGTTTAATAGCAGGAATGAATTTCAACAGATCCATCAATCTCTCTTCTTTTATATTACAGTTCTGCCTGTAGGATATAACGAAATATAATCTACATTTTCAGAACTACTGGTGTACCTGCTACATACTTTTTAATATTAATAACACTAAATTTTGTATCTTTGTTAAAACCATAAGTGAATGATATGACATGGGGTTTTAACCATTTTAATTTTATTCAATGAATTTTAAGTCAATTTACTGGTAACCTGTAACTATTACCTTTCTGTTAATAAAAGAGTTTTTTAATGACTTTGTCAAGAAAAAAATTTTAATGAGTCATTTGAACCACATGAAATGGTGTTTTCTTTTTACTAGTTTTGATTATATCGTACCAATCATCTAAAATAACAAAATGAGTGCACAGTAAACAAAAGGGTAAATAAAGTGTGTTAGGGTTTAACGTATTAAATGTATTAATTTTTTTCAAATTTTATTTTTTTTATTACAGTATGATGATAAACAGTTTATCGTTAATTTTTAATACATAATGTTATATTAAAAATTATTTAACTAAATTCGTATAAGCTTTTGAATTTAATTATTACAATGATTTACTAAAAAAGAATGCATTACTAAATAATAGATTATTTATTATTCCAGAGCCAAATTTTTGTCATTTGGTGGTGTTATGTATAAGGAAATTTATTTTAACTATAAAAAGTTGAAGATTAATCAAGTGCTTTGGCAATAAAATTTAAAAATAAAATAAAAAGTGGAGTTAATCACTTTGGCCTGTGAACCATTCATTTATCTATCTATACACACACACATACATACATACATACATATATATATATATATATATATATATATATATATATATTTATATAAAATTTATGTTCCGTTAAAAAAACGTAAGTGTTTCAAACTTGTTGTCGCGCAATGACAAATGAATTCAACAAAAAAGGCCATCTTATAAAATGAGCAGAGAAGGTAGTAGCACGAACCATCTGAAGGGTTGTTTTCATTTTTTTAATGATGTGAGAGAAATTCTTTTGTCTTCTTAACGTGAAATTACGCGGGAGAATTTTTCGACAGTAATTATTTTAAAGCTTCCAGGAGCGTGTCATTTTTTCGTATTATGGTTTTATTGTGTAATCCGCTTAATGAATGCGTAGATGGAAATGTACAAAAATTGAATAGAATGGTAGACACAAAAAAGTGTATATATATATATATATATATATATATAAAGAAGAGCAGTTACTATTTCTTTTTAACGCATGCGTAATTTCTATTTAACCAAACAGTGTTATATGAAAAAGGCAGTCATTATACAATAGTTTTAAGCCTTATTGTTGCAACAATTATTAAAACTGTTTAGAATTTGTTGAAAAAGGAATCAGAATTTATGTAAAAATGGGTTGTTTTGAATGACTTTAATTTAATGATACATATGATTTTTTATTCAATAATTATACAATATCTATTTAAATATATTATGTACATAGATATTTTTATATACACACAATTATATATATATATATATATATATATATATATATATATATATATAAAATAAGTGTCTTAGAGACATAAATTTTTCTAAAATATAACAACTTAAAAAGTCATTTTTATTTACAAAAAATAGTTATAAGTATATTTATATTAATAATATAAATTTAATTTTTAAAAAGACTAAATTAAAACTTTTTTATTAATATAAATGTATGAAATATAAAATTAGCACAAATAAATATTACTCGTATGTTTATTTGTTCATCGGATATATAGAATGATTTGTCATAAATTTTTTTCTTGAAATATTTGAGTTGATTTAGTGACAGTTTAATTTTAGAAATTAATATGTATATAATATAAAATATTGAATATTTATTTAAATACTGTAATAAAATACTGATACTTAAATAATTCTAAGAATATGACAAGAACACTAGAAATAAATAATAAAACAAAATTAATTTAAAATTCTATAAAGTAACCATTAGATACTGAACTATGCACCTAGTTTATGTAAGTCATTGTAACATAAGCTTGTACGTCGAATATGTATTGCTGCATTATTGTACGACCGTACTTTGGAATTAGTTGAACTAAAATTTGTCTTTCTTATCTTTATGGTAATAGTGCTATATATTTTAACAAATTTACACTGCTGTTTTAGTCAAATATATGGCTTTTTCAAATAAATGAGCGAAACATGTTTAAAATGAACTTCACACATGTTTATTTTTAAGTTTTTATTGTAGTTATTTTTAAAAGTTGGAATAGAAGTGACTTTTCTAATTAGTTAATATTAATGATTTAGTGTTTATAATAAAATGTACACTTATGATATCAATTTTAATTGGGCCATTTTATATCAGAAGTACCATAATCATATATATATATATATATATATATATATATATATAGAGAGAGAGAGAGAGAGAGAGAGAAAGAGAGAGAGAGAGATTGTTAAATTAAAAAATATATATGAAGTTGAACAAAATAAATTATTTTTAAGTTTGCATCGAAAATATAGTTGAATATTTTTTATAACTATAGTGAAAAAATTGTGATCTGATCTAAAGATTAATTCAATAATTATTATATACATACATACATACATACACACACACACACACATATATATATATATATATATATATATATTTATATTTATACGTAGATTATAAATAGATAATATTTAATCTATTATGAATACTCCAATTCTAGTTTAGATCTACTAGGGGATGAAAACAATCTACGTACATAGTATATTATATACTGAACGATAATCTATATGTCAGCAGACTATTCCAATAACACCACAACACACTCGTTGCTACACTATTCGCCCCTAAACCCAAAACCCACACTTCAACTATTTATTGTCCTAAGTCTGGCATCAAAGCACGCCAAATTAATTATTCAGACGACGCCAAAGCTCCAACTACGACGATCTGGATCTTTCTCATATGACATTGATGTCGTTATTAAGATTTGTCATGTGACATGTGTTATATATACATCACTTTCATAGTTTCGAGTGTTATGCGGTTGGTGGTTTGAGGGAAGCTTGACTGTTTTGCCATATATGAGCGAGACTAATTGTTTACGGTTATTGTTGAATACAGCGATAAGTTTAAAGTTTGCTTACATAAGCGAACGAAGAAGACATGTTGTCAGTTTTGAAAGGGGCCATGGGAATAAATTTAAATTGTATCAATTGTTACGACCGAAAAAATATTGAGATGTGACAAGTAATTCAATTAAAATTTTATAGTAGATAATTTCATTTCGTAAAATCATAAAAAATGCTTACGAGAAATATCTTATAAAAATATGGAAATTTTCACTGCTAATATTATATAATATATTGTTTATTTAATAAACAGTAACATATTTTAAATATAATTTTTTTTCATATTTCAGCAATGTAAATATATTTTAATAAATTTTGTTCATAAATTTATTTTTCAAGTAAATTTTCTTTATTTTTAGAAATAGAATTTTATATCGAAAAATACACATACATAAACACACACACGCATATATATATATATATATATATATATATATATATTAAATTTAATTTTATTTTTTAGTGTATTGTCTCCATATGTTAGCTTTATATAAACTAAAACAAAAAAAAATCTTTTTTAAAACATTTTTGTAATTAATTTTGTAATTTTTTTGTAATTAATTTGCATTTCGTGTATTCAACGTACCATAGATTCTTAATACATTTCTCGTTGTCAACATAGATAAATAGTTGATTATATTTATTCTTCAAATTAATATATTATTGTATTTATAGATATTTTTAATGCTCAAATATTTATATTTGGTCGATAAAAACAACTTAGTATTAGTATGCATCCACTTTTAAAATTAATATAAAAAATAAGTACTACAATTATATTTTTTTCATTTTTTGAGTGTTTTTTTATATTTCTTATTGATAAAAATACACTAACATGAACATTTAATAATTGTGTTACTAAATTTAAATTTTTATAAATGATTTTAGATTTAAATTAATATTTATGAATAATATCTTATCAAGTATTTATATAAGGTGGAGCAAATGAGACTAAAAGATGTAATATGTAAATGTTTGTCTAAACTATTTAGTCTTATTTGAGCCATTTTGTATATATGAAGATAGTTTAAGTCTAAAATCAGTTCTTAAGAAGTATTAAATCATTTATTCACAAAATGAACAAAAAAAAATAAATTATAAAAATCATTACAAAAAAAATATTTTTTATAATAACTTATTCGTCCAGCTATTCTTATTCTTCATATTAAAATTGAAAAATAGATAAGGCTTTTGATAATACCGAAGATATTCAAAAAGTTTTAATTAACATTCTGAAGGATTTTTTTGATCAAATGTATTTTGAAAGAGATGAAATGAAATATTTAAACATTTAAAGAATAACTAATAAGTACTAAATTAGTTCGTAAAATTTTGAAACAGTTTGAAAATACACAGACACACATACATACATACATATATATATATATATATATATATATATATGTGTGTGTGTGTGTGTGTGTGTATGTCTAAAGCGTCTATATATTTGTATATATCTGAATGTTTGGTAAATGTCTTTAATATAAATTGAATTTAAACGATAACTGACTTGTTCTTCCAACTTCAAAGTTGGTTATTAAATTTACAAATAGAGTTTCGAACTGAAAATAATTATACAAAAAAATATCTTATTTAAATTAATGATGAATCAACGTGTTTCTAAATAAAAGACTGTCGTACACGAGTTTATATAAACTTCGAAGAATGTTAACATCATTCAAAAAAGAAACTTTACCAGATGTTGGAAAGCAGTCTGCAGAAAAACAATAGCGAAGTAATACTTGAAACTTCGTTAAAACTTTTTGTGAACAAAATCCTTATTGAGTTGTTGTTAAATCGAGTACAACGTAACATCTAAGCCACTAAATAAAATTCTGCTTTGCAAACTGTATTGCGAAAACAATAAAAAGAATTCGGTTGCATTTTTTTCACGTTGAATGTGTGAATGTCATCTCAGAAATCGTTTAATAAGAATGAACATACGTATTGTTTAGAAAATTTTAAATTACAGAACTTGTGATCAGGCATTGTTATGAAAATTGTTAGTTTTTGTAACTTAAAATACTTGCATTTTTTTATAAATTACTTTTTATATTTTGAATAAAAAGTTTACTAAAGTAAGGATGTATATAAATTAGAAACGTGTTTTAAACAACTGTAATTAATTTGAAATGTTAAAAAATTTACATACTTCTATCAAGAAAAATTAAAAAATATTTTTTAAAAAAAATTAAAATACCAGTTTTGTAGATTTTTTTTAAATTATTTATCATATAATAAATAATAAAATATACAAAAAACGTTTGATGAGTGATCATACTATTTTTAAGTATTATAATAATAGTAATTATTTTGTAGTAGAATCAGCAATAAAAAAAATAAATAACCATAAATGAAAATTTTCATATCATTATTTTTTTATAAAAATATAAAAGATTTTTACATGAATTGATTTGAACATAAAATTTTTCGTATATATATATATATATATATATATATATATATATATATATATATATATATATAAAATTGAAAACATCTCAAATATTGTAAAAAAATATAATGTTGATCCATTATGAATAAAATATCAATAGATGGGATCAATATTGAAATGTACAATGAAAATTACTACTTGAGTATAAAAGTTCTGTGGTTTCAATTTTAATTGAAAAAATAATGAGAATTTTCTTGCGAACTATAAATGAAAGAAGAAAATTAAAATAAGACCAAAAATTAAACGTTAAAGAAATTTAAATTATATCTGATATAAAATTGAACGCGACTGTTATTAGGAATTTTTCCAGTTTTTAAAATATCGTATATCACAAAAGTTTTTCGCCGAATGAAAAAAACAGCACTTAGCTCAACTTCAAAAGCTACTTTGATCTACATAGAACTAGTATATAATGTTATATACTTTATGAGGTCAAAGTAAATTTTCAAGTAGAATTTCATACAAAATTTAACATTTTATAATATTAAGTTTGACTTATTTTTCTGAAAGCATGTTACCCAATTTATGCAATATATACAGTCAAAGAAAAAAATGTATATAAAGTAATATTAGCTAGTGTATCATTTAAATTCTTCAAAAGAATTCATTGTTTAAGAAAATTATATCATGATTTTAATGTTCAAGAAAAATATAAAAGGTATGAAATTACAACAATAATTTTATAATCGAACTTGAAGATATTTATATATATATATATATATATATATATATATATAATTATTAATTAAATCAATGATTGATTTATGAAAATACATATGAATATTTTTTTGGATTGTTATATTATTTAAATGATTATATCATTCTTAAATTAGATATTTGAATAAAATTAAATAATAATTTCTTATTCAGTATTAATTTCTGTTTTTCAATATGTATTAAGATACATTAAGTTTGTGTAAAAAAAACTTAATGGGCCTTTTCACACTAGTCAGCATGCACACAGTATTCACGCCTATTACTGCTCGTCTCACACCCTTTTATCGAAAACTCCCCCACCTAAAAAAATTAGTTTTCAGGAAAGAGGGTGTGAGACGATCGGTAATGAACCGTGAATACTGTATGAATGTTGACTAATGTGAATAGGCCCAATTACAATATTAAAAAATATTAATTATTTTTTTAAGTTTATTTTATTTAAATTTACTTTTTAGAACTATCAATATATCTATAAAAAAATATAGATAAAAGTAGTAAAATGTACAAAGTATTGTATTATAAAACTTATATTTGAAAATAAAAGTTCTATTGATTTTATTTTCAAACTTTAATTCTTTTATACTCAACGAAAATACGTTTCTAATTTTCAATTGTATTTACTTAAGGGGTTATACGCAGTTAGAAATTTCAAAAAATCGATTTTTTTGCATTTTCGGAATGCACATATATTTGAGTATATTCTCTGAAAATTTGAAGTAAATCCGATAAATATTTTTGGACATACACCTGAATTTGTAAAAATTGTTTAATTATGTGTAAACTACTTCCGAAACTTCAAACGCGTTTATCTCAAAACGGTGTTTTCATAGTCGGTGATCTCGATATCTCAGAAATGGCTGAACCAATCGGTCTCAAATTTTCACACAATCTTCTCAAATATATTCCTCAGGTATTGAACGAAGAAATAAGGTTTACAAAAATTATTACTATTTTTTTAAAACAATTTAGAGCGAAAATTTTAGTAAAAAACGAAAAATTTTTTTCAAGTAGACGCCATTTTGTCAAAAATGAAAATTTTTATTATTCCTTCGTTCAATACCTGCATTAATCTATCCTTTAAAAGAATTGACCATATTTTTTGATTTCAAAAATCCAAACCGCCGATATGGAGATCACCGCCAAGCGCCTTTTTTTGGAGGTCGTTCGGGACATCGTCTGCAGGAGCGGTACACTTCAATATTTTTTTATGATCGGCATGTTATTTTATTCTTGAAAGTAGGATCTATTCAAATAACCATAATTTGTAATTGCAAAATAAATACTGTTTCTAAAAAAAATTCCTAAAAAAACGTCGTTTTTGCGCCTCGCAAGTGCATATAACCCCTTAATGGTAGTAAAAATTAACAATAAAAATTATAAAAATAATTGAATAAAATTGATGTGATCAATAATATTAATGAGTTTAATTATAAGATTATTTCTGAAAATAATTAGACATATATTTTAACCAAATCAATATTTTTATCAATAAATCACAAACAATTCAAAAAAGTATAATTCAATAATCTTATTGATTTTTATAAAAAAATCTGAATAAAAAATACAAACCGCTATCTTCATTATGTCGTAAACAACAACGACGCAAAAATCAAAAACACATGCTTTTTTGATAGAGCCGAAAAAACAACGCTGTCATAAAACGTTCAAATAAATATTTTTATATAGCCTTATTTTCCTTATCCCATCTATTTAACGATAAACGAGTTTATTCTGAGACAAGATCGTAACATGGGAATACGGATTTTACGAAACGACAAAGCTGTTTGACGCACATTAACACGGTTTGTGCACGCGTATTATAATTTGCACAGAGGTGGTTTTATCAGTCTCAAATTACTACTTTTATTACATTCATAGTGGGTTGTATAAAGTTCAAAAATAAATGTTGTTGCATAAAAGAATATATTTTTTTATTATGAGTTTTATATCTTTTTGTATGCGCTACGTGTATTATATACATGCATACACACATACATACATATATATATATATATACATATGTGTGTGTGTGTACATGAGATAATACTTAAAATCAGAAATTTTGCTTGTTTAAAAATTCTCTAATAAATATATTTTTAATACTCATATTAAAAAAAAACATTTTTTTCATTTTTTTATTATTTTTTTACTTAAAACTACTCAATTTCCAATAGATTTTTATTTTAAAATTGAGGAATAAGAATATTTATTATTTGTATATTTTTAGTGAAATAATTCACATTTCTATTTAATATTTCTGGTAATTACTCCAGATATTTTTGATTATATTTAACGAATTTTTATAGAAATAACTAGAGATATATTTTTTTAGATATTGGTATTCGACTATCAAAAATTCGAATTTTTCTAATCTATGAAAAAGTTTATTTTTAAATTAAATTCCAATCATAAAATTATACTCACTGAAATTTACTTCAAGATGTCGGAAATGTCGAAATAGTCCTAGTAGCAAAACAAAAAGAGAACAATATGGAATATTTATTCATAATAGATTTATGTATAAAAAGTATAGAACATAATTATACTACTTGTTCCTTTTTATATTTTTAACAAAATAATATAATAGAGATTTTAATATATATTAATTCATTTATTGTTTAATAATTCTATTTTTAGTATACTATTGTTTAATGAAATAAAAATACATTAAGTCATTTTTTTGTACACTGTTTAAAAGTAAATAAAAATATTTTGTTGTTTTTATAATTATTTTCAAATTTATATGAATATTTTTATTTAAAATGATTATTAATTGCTTAAATTTGCAATAAAATTTTCAAACTAGAATTGGATTATTTTCAAATGTTATATAAGATTTTTATAAATTTCAAATTGTGTATATCAAAAATTTAATTTAAAATAAAAAATAAAATTAATCCTATTTCAAATTATATAATTACAAGTCAGATTTAAAATTGAAAATTTCATACTTAAATAATAAAATTATTTTGATAAAATCAAATATACATATTTTATAAGAAAATTCTACAATTTAATCTCTGAATTTAAGATATTTCAAATGCTAATATATTTGAAAACCGTTCATATATACCTAAATAGATATCATTTATTATAATAATATTGATATTACAATCATAAACTATTGTCAGGATTATAAATTGTATCAATAGTGTTTGTCCATTGATATATCGACTATAATTTTAAGATAGCTACGCTTTAAATCACGAATTTGTAACTAACGTTAATTAATTCTGAACAACCTTCTTGTACTACAGAAATTGAGTTATATATAGTTGTCAGTAGTACAAGAACATTTTGTATTTATACAGTACATCTATTGATTTTTACAAAAATAATTGTTTTTCTCAATGAAATGTTTTAGAGATTTTTAAATTTAATTTTCATTTTATAAAATTATTCAGTAAATATATTAAAATAAAATATCATTTTATTAAACGTCAAATTGACAGATATTTTAAAATTCGAATAAAAATTATATGGAAATATTTCCTATTTTGTATCTATTTTGAATAAATTAATAATTCTGTATGCGTATCACAAAAATAGTTCTAAAAATAAAGCAAAATTCTGTGCTTAAAATATAATATTAATTTTATATACTAACAACTATACAATTTAATCTTATCTTAGTATTGATATAATTGGTTTAAATAATTGTTTGTATCAACATTAAAACAGTTATTTAGGCAATATAATTTGTTCTGTTTAATATTCATTTAATGATTATGAAGCAGGTAAATGCAAATATGTTCGAAATGATTACGTTTAAATATGACATTTAATTGTAACAGAAAAATTAAATAGAGTAATTGACACTGTTTGCATTTTGTAGAAAGGAAATATTAACATAAAAATTAATTAGACTACTGAAATAAAATTTTAACGACTGTTATTATCATAAAAATGTTACTTTTGTGTAATGTTTAAAATTAACATCTACTTTCATTACAACAAAACATTTACATGATATTTACATAAAAATAAATAATATATAATTTTATTTATTTATAATATTTAACTAACAGGAATTTATATTGCATTTTCTATTTTCTCTCTGTATTCTTTATATTAAAAAAAGTGGACATTAAAATATATAAATGAATAATTTGTATTTTTTTAAATAAACTGTTTTAAGAAATAATTGCGTTAATGATATTAGATTTATTTTATTGTTTTTAATGTAAAGTATAGATGTTTAATTTTTAATTATAAACAAAAATTAATTATTAATAACGTGTAAAAAATTTTGAATGCTACAAAATCTTACATTTTATAATGAAACGTTTATTCAAAAATTGTTTCATGATAAAGTTATACATTATTAACTTATTTAATACTAGTGAGATGAATTTTTGACAACTTTAATGTATCATAAATTATAAACTCTACCTTCGGCAGTTTGGAAAATAAAATCGAAGATTTATAGAACAGACTTATTTTTACATCGTTTGCTTTGAACTTAACATATATTTTGACATAATAGAGCCTTATTTATACTTAATACAAATTTTGTAAAGTATATAATGTATTTGTTTCATTTTGTTGTTAAATAAACAACGATACTTTTGCATCACCTTCATAGGAAACATTTATATACATTTAAAATGAAAGTACATCAGGTAACTTAAGCTTGTATACAAAAGAGATATTCATTGTCATCACTATCATCGTAAGGTCGATACGGTAGTGTTCGTTGTAAACACTTCAACGTAAAATGTATAAGTGTAAGTTAAGAAGAACAAGAAGAATAGAGGAGTACGGTATAAGGAATGATAAGTAGAACACAGTGAGGAGGTTATAAGTGGGAAGAAAAGCGAGGTAAGTAGTTGTATAGAAAGTTTTGTTCAATGTTTACTTTTTAAACATCACATAAACTGCGAAGTATGTTTTCAAAGTACTTTTCAAACTGAATGTTTGATGAAATAATTGTAAATTTAATGCAAACATTTTGCTATATTGTACAATCAAAATTTTAATATGCGAAAGTATATTATTTTAACAGTGTAAGTTATTGTAAATAAATAAGATAAATATTTAAATTCATCGATAGTTCGCTTCATTTATAAGAGCTTATAACATTTTTGACTTCATTTTAAGATTCATACAATACACTCATTATTTAATTTTTTTTAATAAGAAAATCCATTTTTTTGTCATTAGTTATTTTTTTTAATTAATTTTTACTTACAATGAGGCTAACAAAAAATTAAAAATTAATGAAATATTAAAAAGTAATACATATTTCCATTATTTATTACATTATTCTTTTAAAATTTTCTTCTCTTTGTTTCTCTCTCTCTCTCTCTCTATATATATATATATAAAGAGGGAGAAAGAGAGAGAGATTAAAGAAATGAAAATTTTTAAATTAAATATGTATGTAAAACAGATGTTAATCTTCGTAAAAATTCGAAGAAAACAAGCAAATTCCTAAAATAAATTAAACATACATTAAAAGTAAATCCTTACTTAAGAGTTTCACCTCTTTAATTATACGAAAACAACCAATACCTGTTAATTGAAAACAAATGTCCTTTAATCCATATTTTTCCTTTAATTAAAAAAAAATACATTCAAAAAGCCGTGAAAAAGTTGCATATTTCGTAAAGCTACATTAAACGTTCTCCGGTCCTACAGAAAATAAATGGAGTACATATTGTTAAGCCCTCTGTAACACGTTTCCATTATAAAATTGGCAATTAAAAATAATTACGTTCTCTTACGCCAGCAGACAAATAAATAAATTGTTTTCGGTCAACAGAAAATGTTTTTTTATTCATGTTTCTACCATTTTACAGAATAAACCACTCGGTCTAATTGAGTTCGTAACAAAAATCAATGCGCATATATTGGAAACTGTATTTAAGAGTAAGTGATGGAAAATTTACTATTGGCGACGTGTAAATAGTTCTTATTCTTTTTTTAAAAATAAAAGTAACGCTTGTCGTTAATCAAACATTGCATACATTTTCTCGAAAATACATCTGAAGGCTAACTTTTTTAGTATTATATTCAACATGAATATACATATAATAAATTAATATTTCTACATTTTAGTTTCTGCACGTTAGTTCGAAATTAGAATATAAAATTTACTCACACCAAAGCACATACATGTTTAGACTCACAGTTATACATATATCTCTATTTATATACCTCTCTATCTACTTATATATATATATATATATATATAAATATTATATGAATATTTTCTAATATGTATAAAAATTATAAATTTGCAAATAATGTATATGTAAACATTATTTCCATTGAAATGTAATTTTTAATAAATGATTGTATTAATAAAAAATATTTTTTTGAGTAATTTTATATATTATACTACTGAATAAACAATAAAAATTAAATAAAAAAAATTAATAACTATACACAATTCATTTGTAAGCAATTAATATATATAAATTAGTAAATTAATTAATTCATATTTAATTCTTTTATTAAAGACTGAAGATCTGTAATTACTATCTAACTTTGTGTCATTTTTATGCAATTTGAAGATACTATAAGAATATCTTCTTGTAAATGTTCAATATTGTCAAAGAAACATTTTACAATGAGCAATAATTTAAATTGGCAACTTAAAAAACGGATTTTAAAATTTCTAACAATTTAAGGGGCACGACTAGTGTGACACTTTCAAAAAATTGATATTTTTTGTTGCATTTTTCGATAGTCTATACCTTCAAAAATAACATACTAAAATTTTAAGTGCGGATCTCAAATAGTTTTTGAGCTACAGCATTCTAAAGAGTAGCTATTTATAACAATGAAATCAATACTTTTATCTTTAAACGCGTTTTTCTCAAAACTACATTTTTAAAATTTGCTGCAGTTCTAACTCGATAAAAAATCGTCCGATCGATTTGATTTTTATTTTAACATATTTAGTATTTGTTTCTCCATACAATAACCCTCCAATTTTTTGGATTGGATAAAAAATGTAATTTTGCCATGCCTAAAACCATCAGATTTTTGAGCGAAATTTTAATTCTTTTTTAAAAACTCCGCCATTTTGGTTAATTTCAATTTTTTTTCACAATCCTGGGTCATTGTATAGGCAAAACCTTCTAGTTTAACGAACTTTTTTTTTATTTCAGGCACTGTGAAGGCCGCAATCACTGCAGCAGTGAGGGAACGTTTTTTTTTTTTTTATTATTATTTAGAGAGATTTGGTAGATGGCGAATAACTGATTGAAAATCGAATATTTTCATTCAAAAAAATTACTATGTATACATTATTTATGCACAAATATATACTCAAAATTTTAAAACATTCGATGTAATACTTTTCTTAAAAAAAATTCCCGAAAATCACCTTTTTTTTAGGCGGTCACACAAGTCGTGCTCCTTAAGGAATTTGAGGCACAAATTTATGTCTCTGGGTAATTAATAATTTTTGAATAAATTTGTGTTTTGTCATTACATTATGACATTTGTCTGTTATCTCATAATCAGAACATTTTTTGCAAATATTATTCTATATAGAGTTTACATGTGGAAGTTGCTGAATTTTTTGATCTTTAACAATGTAAAATAACAATAGTAATTGTACGAAAAAATACAGATTCTTAAAACGTTAAATAAAAGTAATAATAGTAATTTATAAAAGATAAAAGGGGGAACTTTAGAAAATAAAAAAGATCAGAAATCTTTAATAACTTTATTACCTATGTTTAGAACAAAAATTTTATTATAATTGAATCGAAAGAAATCCTTAATAATCTATTTGAGTTTAATTTTTGAAAACGTATTCAAAAAATATTTGTATTCATAACGGTTCAATATTTTCCTTTTTAACGATTATAAATATTTTTAATTATAATATCTATACAATATAATAAATTTGAATTTATATTTTTTTAAGCTATTTCAATTACTTCATAATTCTTTATTATAATTATTCATTGAATTCATTCAAAAAGGAACTATTTTTTTTAAAAAAAAATAATAACGAATAATGTTTTTTTCAAAGAAAATAAATGATCTTCTTTGAAATTCTAGTTAAATGTTAATAACTACCATGAATTCCAACGATATCAGTTATTCGATTTCATCGCCTCAAATTTAAATTATATCCACAATCAATTACTCGGAACTGTTTTCAATTTCAGTAACAATACAAAACAATTTAGATATTCAGCACGGCCGTTTTTATTTCGTGAATATTTTTGTTTAATTAAGCACTTCATTAGTTTCTAGTGAAGATTTAATGATAAAGAACGTAATTATCATCTTCACTCCAATTTAACTGACCGCAGTGATTCACTTCATTACATGCATCTGTTACAAACAGTATGTTAGGGATACAATAATTGCAATGCTGGTAACAATGCCGATATCGCAACTAGAATAATTTACCCAGAGGGCGTGTAAAATTGTCCTCTGTCGGTTATAGATGGCAGTGTACGCTGCGATAAACAGCTCTGTAATGATGATGCGTGCAAGAGGACAGAACTTCTCTAATTTAATTCGTTAGACGTCATGTCATATACAAACAGGATCAATTAAAATGGTGTTATGAGTAAATTAACAACGTATCTTGAACCAGATAAATTTCACTAAATTATTTCGAATAACGCAATCAATATTTATATACGTATAACCAGACATGGGTTATGAATTTTGTAGGTCGTGGATAAATACGTTACTGTATGATTTTCTACATGTATTTTAAAAGTTTGTTATGTACTATTAATATATTCCAATCAAGTAATTTTAGAAAGTTTGTTAATAAATCTTAAAATTCATATTTATAAAACATGAAAAATATTATATTTTTTAACACTATGATTATTAAAAAAAAGATAACATTTATATCAATATTTATTATATTTTAACACTAAACCTACCGATACTTCATGTATACCTATTCCTACCACAGCGGGTCAAGTTACCCGTCTTTAAAATGTTATATATACGAGACTGTTTGATAAGTCCGTGTAAAAATAAAAACTGCTTCATTTTTTTGAATAAATCGTTTTTATTTTTCAACATAGTCTCTTTTTAGGCTTATACACTTCATCCAACGCTGCTCTAGTTTGTTGATCCCTTCCGAATAATAGGATTTGTCCAAGTCTGTAAAATAGTCATTCGTTCCTGCAATCACCTCCTCGTTCGAATAAAATCTTTTTCCCGCGAGCCATTTCTTCATATTAGGGAACAAATAATAGTCCGATGGAGCCAAGTCTGGAGAATAGGGGGGATGTGAAACGATTTGGAACCCTATTTCCATTAGTTTTGCGGTCACAACTGCTGAGGTGTGAGCTGGTGCGTTGTCGTGATGAAAGAGGACTTTTTTGTGGGCTAATCGGGAACGTTTTTCTTGCAACTCGGTTTTCAAACGATCCAATAACAATGAATAATATGTACCTGTAATGGTTTTACCCTTTTCTAAATAGTCGATAAAGATTATTCCTTGCGAATCCCAAAAGACAGTCGCCATAACCTTCCCGGCCGAAGGAATTGTCTTCGTCTTTTTCGGAGCAGATTCCCCCTTGATAACCCATTGTTTAGACTGCTCTTTGGTCTCAGGAGTGTAGTGATGTATCCATGTTTCATATACAGTGATGAAACGACGCTTAAAGTCCTGCGGATTTCGCTGAAACAGCTGCAAACCGTTCTTGCAACACTTCACACGACTTCGTTTTTGGTCGATCGCGGCACCCACCTGGCGGATAGCTTTTTCATGTCCAAATGTTGGTGCAAAATATTATGTACCCGTTCACACGAGATGCCTACAGCACTAGTAATCTCACGCACTTTCACTCTTCTGTCATCCATCACCATATCATGGATTTTATCAATGATTTCTGGAGTGGTGACCTCAACAGGGCGTCCAGAACGTTCAGCGTCTCTTGTGCTCATATGGCCACTCCGAAAATTTTGAAACCACTTATAAACCGCACTAATCGAAGGTGCAGAGTCACCATAATGTTTATCAAGCTTCTGTTTAGTCTCCTGAGGCGTTTTGCCTTTAATGAAGTAGTGTTTAATCAACACGCGAAATTCTTTTTCGTCCATTATTTGACAATCACTTGATTTCCTTGATTCCAACGATTGTCAAACACAAAGGAATAGACCGATATGGCTGAAACTTGATGTGTGTTCTTCCAAGAGGTGCTACTAATTAAAAATAACCTCGATATGCACCAGTGGTGCCATCTTTCGGAATTTACACGGACTTATCAAACGGCCCTCGTATTACTATGTATAGCGAAAAATATATCATTTAGCACAATTTGGTACATGAATAAAACAATTTTTTTCAAATAACGATTCAAAATTGTTTATTTATTTATTTATAAAACCTATTTGGCACCTTTTTCGCATTTGCACACGAGAATCCGAACTTGAATTTGTTGACGTTTTCTGTATAATTTCTTTTTCTTCCTGTTGCTCATGTTGAAAATCTTCGGCAAGTTCTTCAACTAATTGGAATAAAAATTGTTGTCTAGAAATTTTTTCGCCGGTTGTTTCTCTGTATAAAACCCACGAGTTGATTCCAGCCAGGTCAAGAATATTGAAGAAAACCTGCACAGGCCATCTTTGCGATTTCGATTTCACGGAGTATTTTCTTGCCATTTAATCCGTCATGTGTAGACATTTTACCGTATTTAGTATTATTGTAGAATCTGATCGTTTCAGGTATACGCTTATCGTTTTTTTCGATGCTTATAGATTTATGCTTTGAGCTTAGTAGAAGCACTTTTTTGTTTGGCTAACGAATTCCCCAAGCGGAGATGAAGCTTCTCTGTTTTCATCCTTTCCCAAATATGAAAATCCATTTATAATGTATTTGGTGCTGACGTCAGATGCTAGCCAGAATTTGATACCAAACTTATCCGGTTTGTTCGGCATATATTGCGTAAACCTACACCTCTCTTTGGTTGGGAAAAGCTGTTCATCGATAGTTACATGTTCCCCAGGCTTGTAACAATTTTGGCTATTCTCGATGAATTTGTATCATACTTCAGAGATTAAATCAAATTTATCTGTTTGTAAACGCTGGCTTCGTTGACTTTTTTATCGCTCGCTTGGAGTAGAGTGAAATTCGCTATTCATTCATCAGCCAACAACAAATATAACGCAATACAGCAAAATATATGATGGAATAGTAAAAATGTATAATGCAATGGTTTTGTATCACAACCACACATACAAATCTTCATGATATCATATGAATCTTTGCACGGGTCAAATGACCCGTTGCGGTAGTTAAGGCAGATTACATATATTTCTCGGTAAAAAAAATAACAAGAGAGGAGTAAATATTGAAAAATTCATTGTATGTAAATTATATTAAGTCATAAAGTCAACTAGCGATGTGATAATGCTTTATGTGAGAAACTTTGAAAAAAAGTTTAAAAAGGGTCATTTGACCCGTCGTGGTAGGTTTAGTGTTAAAGATTGATAATTTTTTTAAAAAATATAAAAAAACAAGTCACACAATTATTTTAAACTAATTAATTATACCTCTCTCTCTCTCTCTCTCTCTCTCTCTCTCTCTCTATATATATATATATATATATATATACATTCAGCAGCATTAGCCTCTTTTTATCTATTATTCTATAAAAGCCTCTATCAAAATTATTCATTTTGAGTGAATTAATGCCTTTCCCTTCAATTTCACTCTCTCTATCCTATCTATTGTTGGAACTTTTCTTAGGTCTTTTATCATGTCTGGGATTTCAATCAATAATTTATCTTATCTATCAGTAGGATAACCTTCACATTTTTCTATATGACTAACCTATTTCTATTTAAAACTTTTCATTCCTGCTCTAACTTTGATTTTCTTTTCACTATTTTTCTATCTCTCTCTGTTATTCTTATCGAATTTTATTTTATCATCTGGACTGGATGATTTATTTTAGCATTTGAGACTTATGTTTCATTGCCAGCAGGTAGCATACATTGATCAAAAAGTTTTTTGTTGAAACAGAAAAGTGTTCATTTTCATTATATAAGAGGGTCGTTTGATAAAGATGGTAAAAAGTAAATTGAAAAATTTAATTAAATTAGTTAATTAATAAAATTAAACAATAAATAAATTTATCATACTTATCAAACGATCCTCGTATATATAATTATTATTTTGAAAAAAATCATTTAAAAACATTTAAAATAATACACTATATTGGAATAAGGTCTATACTATATTATTTTTTTAAGTCTTTAGTAAAGTTGAAAATTTTCAAATAATAATAAAATAGTTAAACTTAATTCACATACGTTAGGATTGTTCAAATGTAAATTGAATAAAACAAAACTTTAGTTCAAATCTGCTTCCACTTCCTGTTCAGCAACGAATAATTCCTTTCGAACTGTCTTTTAGATTTGTTTGTTTTCGTTATATGAAAATTAAAACTTTACTAATTACAAAATGTAATCTTCATAACAATATAATTGGAAAATTGTATTTGAAAACTAAAATTGAAGAAAATTTCTATACAAATATCTATATAAATAATATGTTAATATGTGAATGAGAGATGAGAATTTGATTTTTTTAAATGTCACATATGGTAATACTAAAATTGAATAAAAATTACACAATTTTTGGGAACAATTGTGAAAAAAATCAAACTTCAATAGACAAATAAACTAAATGATAATTTAACAAATATTTTATATGTAAAGAAGTTAAATGAAAAATTCATTTTTACATCACTAATTAGATAGAATTCAATATGATGATATTTATATATTAACATAAAAATATATTATAAAACTGATAACTGTTGACCAATTAATCAATCAATCAATATATATATATATATATATATATATATATATATATATATATATATATGTGTGTGTGTGTGTGTGTATGTAAACACATGTTGTGTGTTTATTAAATGAGCTTAATGATTGAATCTCATGTACTAAATATTATATTATATAAATAAATATATATATATATATATATATATATATATATATATATATATATATATATATGTAATTAACTAGCAATAAAATGTGTTACAATATTCATTTGTATATTGCATAATAGTCTTTCTGTAGCAAATGAGGTTGATAGGAATATAATATACAATACAGTATAGAAATTATATTAAAGGTCATGGTGTATTTAGCTTTTGTTATATAATATATTCAGGAATTAACAGAACTTATCTCAACATGTAACATGTAATACTGCATGAGCTATTGTTTCCAAATATAAATAGTTTTTATTTAGAAATTTAATATTTCTACTTTGAACTCGTTATGAAATAACATGCACGTTTCATATTGATTCATTGAAATTTTTCAGTTCTATTATTTCAGCACGAATGAATATTTTTAAATTAAACGAGCAAATACATAAAAATTATTGAATTTAATGTACATGTGAGTAAAATCAATATTGTAAATAATTTATATTTTTACATATGCTGTTTTCAAAATGAAATTTTTAAATTTGTATGTAAATGAATTTAATTTGAAAATATAATATCTAGTTATAAAAAAAAATCTAGTATTTTGTTATTTACAATTAAATGAGAATAATTACAGTCTAAAACAAGGTTAGTTATAAAATTTCATATCCATCTATTTATATGAGTACACACACACATACATATATATATATATATATATATATATATATACTTCCTTCTATCCACTGCTGAATAAAGGCTTTTTCAAAAACTGTTCATTTCGATTGATTCAATATCTTTCTTTTCCGATGAATTTTTCTTATGTCTCTGTTTCATCTATCCATGGATTTTTTCCTAGGCCATTATATATATGCATATATATATATATATATATATATATATATATATATATATATATATATATATATGCAAATCAGAAATCAGAAAAAAATTATTTTGTCTAATAATTACATGAAGTTTACATGATATTTTCTGGGTTAGTGAGGCTGCCTATCTTATGATAATGTACCTATGGTTGAGTATTATTTTAGATATGTGTTAGTGGGATTTTGTAACAGTACAGGAAAAATTTCAAAAAACCTGTTTTATGTGTATTTTTTTATATGCATATATATATATATATATATATATATATATATATATATATATATATATATATATATATATATATACAATTTGAAATAGTAAATTTATTTAACTGTTTCAATTATTTGAAGTTACTACTTGAGATTTTTATTTTCTTACTAGAATTTTTTGGTAAATTTGAATATTATTCCTTAACTAATATTAACAATTAAACTATTAATATCTTAAAAATTTGTACCAAAATAATCACGGTGAGATTAAATTAATTATTATTTTTTTAATATTTTTCGTAACAAATAATATTCAATTGATATTTTTATGAAATCTCTAATAATATATATATATATATATATATATATATATATATATATATATATATACGAATATACTGCATATATGCGATTAAGTATATAATGCTATATAAAACTATTCAATTCATCAGTAACTAATTACAAATTATTCCATGATCCAATGAGCAAATATCACTCGGAGCTTTTACACTATATTGGTTCTTACACCCGTTTAACCTAGATACCAAATTATATGATATTGACCAATAAATTCCATAAGCATATTTTCCACATAATCTCAATGAAACTATATACATTATATATATATATATATATATATATATATATATAATGTCTAGTTAAAATGAAAATTGATGCAGTCTAACTCATCACAACAAATTCAATTTAATATTTATTAAAATTATTGATACAAATAATATATATATATATATATATATATATATATATATATATATTTATTTATTCATTTATTTAAAGTTAATAAACTAAAAAAAATTTTAATTTAACTAGAAACAGACATGGAAAATATTAAATTTTATTTAATTCACATGTAACTAAATTTATACAATTTATGTACGTTCACATATAATTAATTTTAATTAAATCTATATTATATACATATTTTAGATATTTCATAGATCAAAAGAGTAAACCGCAAATGTATATAATGTTTGGTATTTAAAACTAATGTTAGAGATTTTTTAGAAATATAATTAGAGATAACTGGGAAAATATATGTTCAAAAACGAACATTTAAATCAAAGCAGAGAAACAACAAACAAGTATTTCATTTAGAGATAATATTTTTAGTATAAAATCAAAATAGATACGAACGTGGTTTTTCCAATTATAAAAAGAAAATAATAAATAGAAATCAAATATAATATGTATATCTATATTTGAATTTAATTTCGAATCTTTTTCTAATATCAGAGCAACAGTATATTATTTTTTTGTATATATATATATATATATATATATATATATATATATATATATATATATATATATATACAGACACACATATTTATGGATGTATTCTTGTATGTACTTGATTTTTATTAACATATAAGTAAATATATTACATTGCTGCTTGTAAAATATGGAAGTTTTCCAGTATTGTGAAAGGTTAATTGGCAAAAAATACAAATCTATTTTTAATACGTATAAATATTCAATGAAAATATCTAAGTAATATTATTTTCTGTTATATTCTTAATATTATATAACATTTAAACTATATTTTTAATATCAAATACTTCTTGAATACAAAATGAATTTTTAAATATTTCAAATTTTTTTATTATATTTGTAAATATTTGATTAAGTATATGAAATCATTTGTACAAGTATTATATATATATATATATATATATATATATATATATATATATATTTATGAAAATAATTGAATATTTAAATCGACTTTTCGTCTAATGTATATTTCTGAAACATTGTTTTCTCGCCCATAAAATATATACAAATCGTATAATATTATTTTGATAAATGTGTAATAATAATTTTATAATAACTATCTTTTGTAAGAAATATCGTTCATATTCAGTATGAAATCACGTTTTGTACATCTATTTGAAACATTGAAATATTGCGAAATTATAGTTGTACGTATTATAGTTCTTGATATTCTACTAACACCCACATGTACAAAAATTACAATACGTTACGATTTCGTCTACAGACTTGACTTGACTGTTCCATAAATCAATTATTATTTATTTCCAATGATTAATGATTCAAATAAAACCGTTCTTATTATGTCTTTTATCTCTTTTGAAAATAAATGTATATTTATAACAAAGTATGGTTCGATTGCAGTACGCATATAGTGGGACGGGCAACATGGGATACAGTTATCGAGTGGGATTCGAGTCATGACCCTTCCGCCCGAAGCCATTGTTAGACATTTGACTGTGTCCCAAATACAATGTGGACATTAATCTGCGTGACATGATACCGTTATCGAAAACGTTTGTTCTGGATCGCGTCAGCTTTGAACCAGTGAAGTTTCAGTAATTGAGCACATACCAATTTGATTTTTATGTGATGTGAATATTCGTACTCAAACTTCATTCGAAATCATTTTATTGTTATACGAATGAAAATGCGTGTAGGATGTAATAAAAAAAGAGAAAGTGTGTTTTCTTTCATTCACTAACCGTGCACACACACGCGTACATCGTGAAATAAAATCATATTATAATCGCTAAATGCGATTGTATTAGGAAAGGAAGTCGTTTAGTTTTTCTTTCGACATACTAATCTAAAGAAAATATCTTTTGTGTGTGTGTATGTATGTATGTGCATGTGAGTGTGTTTATATATATATATATATGTCTGTGTGTGGGTAAATTTTAAAAGTGTAATGTGTATATAATTTTATGAAATGATAAATATTTACAAAGTAAAAAATATAGGACAAATTTAATAAAATATTTCATAAATATTAAATTAAAAATATAAAATTAACACAGCTTTATTAAAAATAGTTAAAACTATTTTTGTAGTTTTATACTAAATATTTTTTTATAACAGCAATATTTTTATCCAAAAATAAATATATTCAGACGATTATTTTAGTTATACGAGGTCAGACAATTAAGTAATGCGACAAAATTCAAAAATCGAGTATATTTAAAAATTAAGGTACATCGCTGCGATCCCCTTCAAAGTAATCCCCTCCCTCATCTATACACTTATTCCAGCGAGTTTTACAGTTTTCGTAACAATTCTGGAACACGAAAATGGGACCTCTCCAAAGTACCCTCGTCACAGATTCTTGGATATCTTCGACGGAGTCAAAATGTCGACCTTTGACAAATTTTTTTTTCATATGGACAAATAGGAAAAAGTCGCAGGGTGACATGTCCGGTGAATAGGACGGTTGTGGTAACGTTGCGATGCCTTTAGACGCCAAAAACTGAGAGACACTGAACGCACTGTGACAGGGAGCATTGTCGTGATGCAGAACCCAAGTCTTCGCGATCTCTGGACGCACTCTGAGCACCCTTTTTCGTAATTTTTCGAGCACATTGCGGTAGAATACTTGATTTACGGTTTGTCCAGGTGGTACGAACTCTTTGTGAACCACCCATTTGCTGTCGAAGGAGCAAATCAACATGGTTTTCACTTTGGACTTGCTCATTCTCGCCTTATTTGGCCTTGGTGCTCCAGGGGACAGCCACTGTTGGCTTTGTCGTTTAGTTTCGGGGTCATATTGAAAGAACCAACTTTCATCACCAGTAATAACTCGATCGAGAAGAGTAGGATCACTTTCAACCTGCTCGAGACAATTTTGAGCGATGTTCTCTGTTCCATTTTCGTGACATGCACTACTCGCGCGTTGTTACAAAACACTAAACAGCTGGCGAAGAAATGATCGTACGAGGGTGGTCAAGGTCTCAATCGAGAGAGTAGGGATCTGCTATTACAGTGGCGGAGTTACAGGTTCGCAGTGTTACCACAGGCCGAGAAAAAAAATCGGTCGCATTACTTAATTGTCTGACCTCGTATATACGAGTACATATAATTAAATTTTGATACTACATATACATTAACACCTAAAAAAATAATAATCAAGAATATCAAAAAAAATTCTTAATTAAAATAACCTGTATTATCAAATGATTTGAAAAATATAATATATTTCAATGGAAAAATTCACAAAATTATTTAGAATGTAAATTTAAAAATCACAAAGAATCAATATTTCTATATCAGATTTTTATTTTTAAAAAACAAAACTAATAATTGTGTTATTAAGAAATAAAAAGGATAATATTAATTTTGAAAACGAAGTATTATTTGATATTTATAACAGATATTTGGAAAATTTCAAAACATATAACTGAAATTATAGTCTTGTTCAAAAATTTATAAAATTGTCAAGTCGTCTGAAAACCGAATTATTTATTATAACTTTTTTCAAAAATTTAAAAAATAATCAAATTTGAATGATATAAAAAAA
The DNA here is from genome assembly GCA_029203775.1 of Neoneuromus ignobilis. Taxonomy (NCBI): domain Eukaryota; kingdom Metazoa; phylum Arthropoda; class Insecta; order Megaloptera; family Corydalidae; genus Neoneuromus; species Neoneuromus ignobilis. The sequence goes on from CP092090.1 coordinate 16,625,803, forward strand.
TAAAATTTATCTTTTAATTAATTAATTAGTAATATAGTTAACAAACACAGATGATATATTTTTGTAAAAAAATATTTAAAAATACAAGTTTTATTCATTTATATATATTTTCACGGCTTGTTTATTAATATTTTATATTATTTATTTTGTCACATTGTTTTGAAATGTAAAAAAATTACTTATTGTTTTTAAATAATTTTTTTATACACGTTAAAATGATGTATTTTGTTTTGTGTACTCTTCTACATTTGGCTAATTATTAAATTTAAATTCGTATAATAGTTTTCTGTGTTATAAAAAATTAAAATCCGTAATTATCTAAAATTTAAAACACAAAATTATATTTTTAATTATAAACTTATATAGTTTAAAAATAAATAATATTATATATATATATATATATAAACGTGTGTGTACAGTAATGTTTATAGGTATAATAAAGTTTCTGTATAGTTAAGTTTTAGTTAACTTTTTCTTTAGTACTCTGTTCGAAACCTACGAGTTGTATTTTACAAATCTTTCAGGATGTTTCCTGGGTCTCTAGTAATATATGTAAATTAAAGCAGCTAGGTCGTCTCACAATTTAAACCAACGGAATTCAGGGTATCAAGAAAAGGCAACTATCTCACTGGTCAATACTCTGTATATATATTTTGTTCAATTTTTATTCAATTCAATAAATATTTCGATATTTTTCTAAACATTTTATTCGATTTATATATAGAGTTGTTATTTAAATAAATATAGATTTTCTTAAAAAAACACTCTAGTATATTATTTTCAATTTGGAATAACATTTTATAATAATTTAATTATTTACATAACACACACACACATATATAAATATATATATATATATATATATAGTCTAAAATATTGTTTAAATGAATCACCAATACAAGATTACATCCTGATAAAGTGAATACAAAACAAGAAGCAGATAAATAGAAATGTATTTTTTACAACTGAGTACTGAAATTATTAATATACATAATTCTCGAAGCCACACAGTTTCCAATTATGTCATCTTTGTTTTGCTAACATTTTTGTTAAGTCCTCCCTCGAAGTATTTTACTGTTGACCCTTATGTATAAACAAAACATGGATATAAGCAAATTACATTTCCGGACTTATATTTAATAACGAAATACAATGCTATAAAATTAGGTATTCAGGCATCCAAAGTCTGAACATTAGATGAGAATTTTGCGAGAAGACGGTTATAGCAAAAGAGGATTTCTTTGTGAAAATAAATTAGTTCATCACAGATTAGCTAAACAATCTACGGAGGACCGGTCTCGTATACTAAACCTTTTATACTCGTATATTGAAACAGAATGTGAATTTTGTAATAGTGAATGATATAGTAGATTATTATTTTCCACCTTACATATCGTATTATGTCCTTGCTACAAATTTAATTTACCTTTTTTATTTTCCTTTCTAATAGTATTATATTTTTAATTAAACTTTTTAAAGTGTTCTATGATTTATTTTTCTACGAAACTTTTTATAACTCTTACAAGAAATGTCGATTTTATGATAACATAAAGTATATATTTTACCAGAATAAAACTTTTAATGGCTTGAATATAATTATAGCCTGTGAATTTTATTTTAATATTAAAAATTCTCTAATCCTATTATTAAAATTTATAAAAACTTAACTGAAATAATTAATAATACTTTCAAAATTATACAGTCGTAAAATTTAAAAATCGAATTACTTAATGAAAATATTTTTAATAATAATTTCTAACCATAAAAATTCTTTTAAATAACAAACAGTAACATAATACGAATATATTAAAAATTAAAGTACAATACATATTCGATATATTAATTTCAATTGAAAATTTTAATAAACAGTTCAGCTTCAATACGTACTTCTCAGTTTTATTATTGAAAATATTCTAGCTTTATAAATTCTATCAATTTGTTCTTAAAAGTTATCCGATTTTTGTTTTGTCAATTGTGAACTTTTCAGTTTATTTGTATTCTATATATATATCTCGTCTGTTTAAAATCCAATTGTTCAATTTCTTAGTACGTACTTTATTTTTATTTACTTTTAGTATGTATTTTTAAATTAAATTTATTGTAAACGAAATGAAAAATAAATTTTATTACGTTTATTGATATTTTTTTATGATTATTTCCTAAACACATACACAACATAAATATATATATATATATATATATATATATATATTGGATTTCATACCGAGCTTAATGCACAGTTATAAAATTTGTTTGAAGTAGTCTTTTGAATATGTCTTTCAGTTCAAAATAAATATATTTTTAAAATACTTAAATTCCTCTACACTCATTCAATATTATTTTAATTATTTTTTACTTACTTTTTAATTTTAAAAAACTATCACATACATACATACATATATATATATATATATATATATATATATATATATATATGTATGTATGTATTAGTATGTTTGTAACCGTTGTCAAATAAATTTCTAATATTATTACAAGGTATTCCTATTCAAGAAAAATGACTTGTTTGATGCTGTATAAGAAATAATAATTTTTAATGAACAGTTTACATTTTGCTGCAAAATATAAATATATACGATATCTAGAAGCTACATTAAACTAAACGTAACAACTGATAAGATTATAAAACGTAATGCATTGAACGTGCTCTTCGAAACAGGAAACAAGGATGGCAGGCTAAGATGAGGGTTGCTCACTGAAACGAGGTTACGAGGAAAAGTATTCAAGTAACTTATATACATCAGAAACAGTAAAGGGGAAACACGAGGAAAAGAAAGTAGAGTGAGGGAGACGAATTATACACCCGTTCCAGAAAAGGAAGTGTTTTCCGCTCGAGCAACCGTACGGATTCCGTTCTGCACTACTAATTAAGGCCGAACTAAACGAGACATACAGAATATTATATAACAAGCAGGTAACAGTCTAAATATGCACGGTGGTGGTAGTAAGGATTTACATAGGAAGTACTGATGGATATATTTTTTGTGTATCTCAGATTATTATTTAAGTATTTAGTTGTTAATTATTCATAAATGATTAATATTTCATTAAGATCAATGCTAACAGGCGGGAGAGATAATTGAATTTATATTTTCACAATAATTTTAAATTAAATATGTGTGCCGACGAGATACGATTTTAAAACTGAAATATAAATTATACACGTCAGAGAATATTAACATTTATATGAATAATATGTTATCGTATAATTTATTACAGACTCGTCGTTGCGATTAAAGAAAAAAATTGTATAAAATAATTATCAAATTTCGTGGATGTAAAATGAACGAAGATATGAATAGCGTAACCTCGTCTTTGTATAGACTATTGGTAAGGGATGATCAATTATTAATCGATCTTCGGGAGGTGATTTATCATTGTCTAAGAAAACTGTACACGAAAATGGTCTATTATGATCAGATTGATTGATGGCAACAATAGTGATGATTATTATGCGGAAATGTATTCTTAGATTTTAATTTAAGTAATGTGGTTTTATATATACATATATTTTTTATATTATGACTTCAACACGTTTGCATCATTTATATTTTAGCTTTTGTGTACATTATTCTATAGAATAATAGAAGATTCTTTTATTTAAAATACAAAACACTACAATCCGCATTTTACATTTAATTTTATTAATTATTTACGTTTTCATTGTGAGAACTTTTAAACTAATTCTATTAAAATATTTTCATTTAAATATAGCAGTATTTTTACAAATATTTATTTAAAATGAAATATATATATATATAATGTGTGTATGCATATCGAATTATATAGGGTATAAAATTATATACTTTCAAAATATTTTTTTCTATAAATGAAATATCACTTCATTTCACTAAATTACTTCTAATCTTTATGATATAAAATTAATAAAAAAACATTAAAAAATATTTTTTTTAAAATTCTTGTTTTTGTAAAAATCATTTTTCTGAAAAAAATATAAAATAAAAAATAATATAAAAAATACTTGTTACTGAGTATAAATACAGAAATTAAAAATGATATTTTTATTGCTGAAAATTAATTATATGAAGAAATAACAAAAATTGGCTTCTTTGTAAGACGAGGAATAAATATAATAATGTTTAAATAAAGAAAATTAACAATTTCTTTATATTTATATATAATTTGATCTTTAACATAATTTTAATTACAGTTATTAAAAATTAAAATTATGATTAATATTTCATTAAAGGTAAAAAAGGAAATATAAACAAACGAGTACTCTTAAGGAACTCTTATTACATTGAATAAATAACAAAATGTTAAATGATTACATGGTACTCTGGTTTCAGTGTTAATGTTTGGCAAGCTGTCTGTATTAATAGTAAAATAAACTTCAATCAAGCAGAGCAAATATTTCCGTGTCGCAGCCAGACCATCCAGACGTTAGACTTCCTCATTTAAAATTTATTCTAGGAAACAAAATTTAAGGTCCACTTAAACGATCTCCCAAAGTGGCCATAATCGCCGAAACAGACGCAACACCGTTGAAAAACAGTCTCATATATCTTGTGACTAGGCGAACTAGAAACTTTATCAGTTCTGCAGCCACTCGAATCGTTCGGGAATGTGTATGTGTGGATATATGTAAGTGTGTATGTGTTTTTTTTCACGTTGCCCTGTTTTCATTCCCGGCGATTTCGTAAAATTACGACACGATCAGTTTTTTATTTTATTTTGCTGCACAGAGTCTCTGAAAAATGTTTTTAGTGACTATGCGACTCGTTGGTTAGGTCAGTGGCGGTTTGTGAACACACAATCGACTGGAATAATAACAAATCAGAAAAATGGATGTTTTTTTTTGACTGAATAAAAAAAAAACATTTTTGGATTAGTTCCAACATATTTTGATTGTTTTAAGATTATTTATAATTACAAACAAAATGTATAGATTCTCTTTTTACGAGAAATAAATCTTTTTAAATATATGGTTTATAAATAAAATAACTAAAATTTCAAAAATGTGGTTGAAATAAATTAGATACATTAAAAAAATTGTTTACATATATTATATATATATTACTTAAGTACATATAATGCAAATGAAATTATAGATGCTAATAAAGAGCATTAACTAAAGTAATATTTTATTACTTTTTTGTTATTTCAATTATTTATTTATTGTTTAAAAAAGTTTCTCTTACTGCTTTATATATATATATATATATATATATATATATATATATATATATGTATGTGTATGTATGTATGTAAAAAATATTATTAATTAATAATGACTTATGTTTCTTTTGTTGCAAATTAATTATTTGTGAATTACATTTAATTGATATTGTTATCTTTAAAATTCATGTACCTTGACAAGTACAGTGAAATTATAAATTCATTTTTTCTTAATATCTATTTTCATTTTAAATAATGTTTATATATTTTATTTTACTTTAATTAATTCAATAAATAAACTAAATTATTTTAATAAAAACACATTTTTAATCAAAAATAATTGTTTGAAATAAAATTATTATAATAAAATTAAACTTATGTTTAGACATATTTTTTGCAGAATAGATACGTTCGAAAATAGATGTGATCGTATAGATACAATAGATTATTGCAACGAAATAAATTTAAAAGTGTTGCTAATAAATTAAATTTCTGTAAAAAACCAACTCAACCCATTAACATAAGTGATTTCTATTGATTTATATAAAACCAATTCGATTTAAACGAGAAAAAAAGTGGATTCCTCAACCTCAACTTATTCACATATCAATACAATTACTCTCGGTAGTTACATATTTATTACATTTTCATCGAACACTGTAATAATTCTATTTCTCCCGTTTGTGTGCAATTCCACGAGATTCTCGACTTTTCGTAGATTTACAATAGCATCGCGGTCACTACAGCGAAATTGAATTTAAAAATGTGAAAATAAATTACAGCAAAAACTTATAATGGCGCCAATTTTGTCAACGTTCTCAGTGGCGAACACTTAAATATTACCGTACGTTATCGAACCGCTTTGAAACTGTGTTTCCAGATAACTAGAATTCTCTTATACGCTATTACATTAAGAAGAAATACTATTGGTTTCAGTATTTGATTCCGAGATACACAATTTATTGTATTACTTTCTTTTCTATATTTTTTATGACAAGGAATTCGCCCATATTCATTTATCAAATAAATCGATAACATTTGTTATTTATTACACGAGTATTGATACAAGTATGAAATAATTATATTTATAAAATTCAATGATGGTTATAGTTGAAATATGGTTTGAATTGTACGAATCTTTTGAAATATTTATTTTAATCAATTTAGACAAATATTCAGTTATTACAATTATATCAACAATAATCAATATTAAATATCAAAAATAACTTTCGATAAAAATTTCTTTTATTTATAACATGAAAATAATATAAAAATAAAATTCTATAAATAAATTTCAAGACAAACGCCAATTTTCTATTATGCTTCAATTTCAGGCTATTTATATAAAATACAAAAACCTGTAAATAATTTAAAAATTATCAATTAAATTTCTACTCAATAATAAGCATTCATTTTTTAGAATAATTATAGATAATTATTTTGCGAATAACAAATGTAAAAATTATTTTTATTTTATAGTTAACACATTAAAGATTTTTTAATTGAAATAAAATTAGATTTTAGAACACAACTGAAAAATATTAATAATATTATTGTAATAATTCCGTGACAATATTATTATTTTCATTTAAAAATGATTTTCTTTTATATAAACAACATATTTGTAAAAAAGGTCTGTTACAAACTAAATACTTATAATAAAAAAAAAACCTTTTAAAACTTTTTATGTAAATTAAAAATCCTTACGGAATTGATACTTTTCACATTTTTTTAACAATGAAACTCGTAAGCAAATATATGTAAAAAAGTAATGAGGGAACATTAAACTCGTATAACTAAGAAAATAAGATATACACATCTGTACATTTTTCCTAGATTAACAACGTGTATAATTCCTTAATCAAATAATCGTTAAGAACAAGCTGGTCTGCATACAATGATACACTTAAACAAACTTTGAATCACGTAGATGGAACTATTTATACCACCCCGTGCCATCTTGTATACTTCTTATCTTCACTTAATGGCGACTATCGTTTTCCCTGACGGCCTTAGGGTGAGCATTCAGTTCCAGAATTCAAACGCTTTGCCATATTGAATAAACGGTAAAGCGTAGGAATTCTAAAACAAGACACTCACAACGTATCTTTTCAAAAATCGTCCAAATTTTATCCATCTGTGTGATTAAATCGCTGAAAATTGAATTTAATAAAAAATATAATTAATTCATTTTTGTACATTCAATTATAATTGTATGAATTTATGGAAAAAATATTTCAATTATTTTTTTTAAATATTTTAAAATTCTTACAACGCATTTAATTATTTTATTTTCAAATACTATTATACAAGTATAATTATCATTAATTACTGATATCAATATTAGTTCTGAATAATTATTTCTATTTTATGTTAGATGAATAGAAAACGATAATGACTTTATTCTATCTCTTATTTCATTCATAAAGAGATGAAATAAGATTCTAATTAAATAGAAATACATTGAATTTTAATATTTAATTCCTTTAATACAAAATTTCATCTTTTGTAAATCAAGTAGTAACTAGGAATTTTAATATTGGAATATTAAAAGAATGTAAATTGATGAATTAATATTTGAGTATAATTGAAATAATTTTAAAATGAATTTTCATGAATTCCATTTTCAATGAAATATAATTTTCATTATTATGAAATGAAAAATTAAATTAAATTTAAAAAAAATATATTTATTTAAATATAAGCTGTAATTTTTTTTACTTTAAAAAACAATTTTATATTAATATATCTATTAAATGGGTTCCAAAAAGTGTTATAATCTATGATAGTGCTATTTGCATTTTTACTCAAAATTAAATACAGAGAAATAAAATAACTTAAATTAAAAAATTAACATTATCGAATTATAATTAACATTTTTTTCATATTACATAAAAGCATTAGATATTTATTTGGTATCAATATTGAAATATAACTTTAATAGTAATTAAATCATTTTATCAAAAAAAAAAAATTCATGATATTATAAGAGTGTTTATAATTATTTATTGTATAATATTTTTGTTTGTATGTATTTCAGTAGAAATTGTTACAAAGCACATAAAATATTATGTGATATTTTTTTAGATCAAAATTATAATTGTAGTAGAGTATAATTATAAGTAGATATTGCTTAATGGAAATTTTAAAATATAAAAATTTTATGTACCTATTATTTCATAAATGACATTGAGATATGCACTTCTTTTGTAAATATTAATAAAATATATACAAACTGAATTTTTTTTCATAATAAAGAAATTTAATTATAGAAAATAAAAAAAATACTTTTTTATATAATATATACAAAATTATTTACAATAAATATGATTTATTCGATTAATATGATATTTTATATTAAATTAATCCATTTTGTTGAACTATAATATTAAAATAATGATAAAAAATATTTTCCAGTTCAATAAATTTAGTAAAAATTAAAAAGTTATTAATTATGTATAAATGTATTTTTAAATGTTTTTTTTAAATAAAAATACTACTACTAATATATTTATATATAATATTTTGGAAATTAAATTATAGATATTTATTTCAAAAAATTATCAAGATTTTCCATGTTTATGATTACTATTATAAGAGTTTATAAAAATAACTTGAAAATTAGAATTGCATTAAGTAAAAAATAAATCAGAAGTGATTACTTTTCATTTCTTATTTAAAATGACAAAAATTAAATTATAAAAGTTAATCAAAAATTGAATAAAAACTCATATTTCATTTTGATCTTTATGAAAACACACACGTGTTTGTATATAAATAAGTTTGTGAGTGCGTACATATGTTTGCTCTATAAATTATTTTTATTTTCAAAGCAAATATAAACAAAACGAAAGATGTAAAAAGAAACTCAAGTGGCACAAGAGTTAGTAGAAGTGTCTCTTGACAGAACGAAAAATTCGTCCAGTTTACCTAGGCAACAACTGTTTTCAATTTCCCAAAACACCGCAACAATATAATTCTCGAGCATCTGTTCTGCCCGAGTGCTGCGATTGCTCGACAACATCGCGAAACTGGTCTCAAAGGTCATACAGGGGTCGACCGACATTTTATATTTTATTTGCGAATTGTGTGTTTCGATGCTCGACACTTAAGGGAGCATCCGAACCACTGTTCACGTTTAACTTCGTTGCAGATATCACAACAAGGTTCTTTTCGCATAACAACATTTCTGTGTTATCAAAAAACAATTACGGAATAGTAGCTACGTTTGATGTGGTAATAAAAAATAGATTTGATTTTAATTTTCGAATCAAATTATTAACAATATTTTTTTTATTTAATATATTCATATCGAATTATATATTCAAAAAAAGTTTTCAAACTGTATCACAAATATTATAAACTTTTATATCTTTTCCGAATTCATTGCTCTTAAATTAGTAAAGCTCACTTCGTGAATATTAAAAAGCATTCTTGCAATATTATTATTTTAATAAAATTACGAATTATTCGTGCTTTAAAGTACATATTCTCTAATATAACCATAAGATATTCAGATAGAAAAAAATGATTTTTGTAAAATAAAAACTATTTTTATATGGTTTTCCCTTATATGAAGTTATATATAAATTTGTTAGTTTTTTTTAAAAAAAAATACTACAGATATTTTTACTATCAAAATATCACATTTAAACCATTATTAATTCATTATATGTTAAACTGTAATAAATAAATCAATGATATTTTATAACTTATACATTTTAGTATTTAAATATAAATAATAAAAATCAAATACTTAAGAAAATCAATATAAAAGTTAAAAAATATTATTTTAAGAGAAAATAATATGCATTTATAAATGCTTTTAGCTAAAAAATTCATAGATAACCTTGAAAATATTATTAATTGATTTCATACAATTGAAATAAAAACCTTACTTTGATTTAAGATTTTGTATATTTATAGTATAAAATCCCATGTCTCACTGTTGTATAAGACAGCATACCGCATAAGGAAATGACCGCTTGTGAAGGTAGAAGCTATTCCCAAAACGTACAAGCCCAAAATGTCGTTTCATAAGACATGCAGAGACGCACGTACGGGAATATATTAAGTGAGAACCGTTTTGCGGCTAGCTAAGCATATATTCCGAGAATGTAAAATGTTGGTAGGTAAACTTTCATGAAAATATTGTGCGGGAAATTTTTTACAATAAATATTTGTGGTCATAAATTTTATAGTTATGAGAGATTCTGAGATGCTTCCGTGATATATGACGATACACATACAAATGCACACACATACAAATAGAAAATACAAACTGAAATATATGAAACAGATTCTTTTGTTGCTGTGGTTTATTTTATTTCATTTTTTTTAATTCTGAATTAGTAAAAATGCTATTTGTAAATTTTTAATTATAATTAAGAAAAAGCAGATTTTTTCATTAGGTTGCATTTATATATATATATATATATATATATATATATATATATATATATATATATAATTATATTTGTAACGATTTTTTTGAATTTAAAAACATTAAATAATAATATTTATTTTCTTTCAAAAATTGAATTTACATATATGTTAATATTTAATGATTATAAAATTTATATTTGTTCAATTAAATTTAAGTAATATTTAATTACAAACAAACAAATATATACACATATATATATATACACACACATATACACACACACACACACACACACATATATATATATATATATATATATATATATATATATATATATATATATGTTTCATAAAGTAACAAGTTAGAAAAGGTAAAATAGAAAAAATCTGTGGAAAATTGGTATTCTGAACATATTTTCGAGGTACCGAGACACGGAGCAAAAATTCGATACTGTTCCGGATTTTCCGGTATGTCTAGTCACCCTTTTTGAGACATATATTTTAAAGATAGATAGGCATGGTTTATGCTAAATATCGAACAGAATTTTGTATGTATAATTCGATATAAAAGACCAACCGTACTCGTTTTATACACACACACACACACACACACACACACATATATATATATATATATATATATATATATATAAATATATTGTGTGTGTGTATTAATATATTACCCTGTATTAAACATAATTCTAAAAATACTATCAAAATAAAATGTTATTATAAATCATTTAAATCGTTTTCGTAGACAAAAAATCATCAATAGAATTTTTTATAGATATAATAAAATTGTACTTACAGATGAATTAAAGATAGATTTATTTTAATAATATTATTTATAGTGCTATATTTTAAGGTACGATAATATATTTTTAGTTGATTATTATAGAATACTTTATATTATGAATTTAGTAAAATGTAAATAGTTATTTTTATATAACGTGTTATATCTAATATATATATATATATATATATATATATATATATATATATATATATAATTGAAAATTTTATGATTTTTGCTTTTAGTAATTTTCTTATAATAAAATGGTATAGCTTTATTGACAATTAGGAAATTAAAAATGTCTTGTTCTCCTATCTATCTAGTTCTTTCTCTCTCTTTATATATATATATATATATATATATATATATATATATATATATATATAAATATGAGTGCGTATGTGTATTTTTTCATCGATTAACTTCCTGTATAATAAAGTGTCATTTGTTACAAGGGCAGTAGTATATTAAACCTACAGAGATCTCTAAGCAGTCTTTCTTCCGATGATATCGTCTTATAGATATAGGAATCCCTGTCCCGAGGCAGATCCCAGTATCCTCCGTATATCTTGTCCGAGTTTCCGGTATACTGTGTTATCTTTCGGACGATAGATAGAACGTTACTCCTAACTCCCCGTGCGTCAGAGTGAACCTTGATTAGGAATGGGCTAAGATGATATAGCATAAGGATGAATATAACAGTAGATACATTTGCTACGTTGTATAAGACGAACACAAATAGGTTTTTATACTTTTGTTATAATACCGAAAGATAATACTGTTGGATTCGTAAGACGTTTTGAATCCGTTTCTGAATCTCTTTCGGTTTGCTTGATTGGGTTCACTGTGCAATATATTTCTGGAGTCATCTATGTTGAATACATATTTTAATCTTGTTGTGTAGAAGATAAACGTTTTTATATATTTATTCGATAGAAATTGTTGATTATATTTTTATGATTAAAATCGATATAAATGTTATTGAAAATATTATTAAATTTTATTTTTTCTATCACTTATTTCCTATAAATATGATAAATGATTAATTTTTTTTTATCATTTATAATAAAATATTTTACTAAAATTATATCAACTAAAGTAAATAAAATTATTATGAACTAAAATATTAAAATTATTATTATTATACAATATTTTAAATTGATTTAAATGACTTAAAAATATATACAATTTTCATATTGTAATCGATTTTCCAAAGAACGGAAAAAACGAGATATTTTAATTTTTCGATATTTTTTTTCCTATATGGTTGTACTATGTACTTATAAATCTTTAAAATAAAATTATAAATAGAAAATTATTATATGGATTTAAACAAATAAAATTTTGAAAATAAAATAGATAATAAGTAAAACTGAAAATTTATAATAATAAAGATTATCGAATTAGAAGACACTTGATAACATTTATTGTATCTAATAATTTTTATTATTAATCTCTTTATTTACTTAATTACATTATTTTTATTTGATTAAATTATTATTTTTAGATAAATTGTATTTTATTAAAATTAATAACTATATATTTGGCATTTTTTTATTTTTTGTCTTATCTATTGTTTAAAATAATGAAATATTTTGTCATATTTCATCAAATAATTCAATTATCTATAAAATAAGCTTATATATACTTTTTAAAAATATTTTGTATAATTAATTTTATTAAAATACTAAATTACTTTATGTAATATAGAAGATTTTATGACTAATTATAATCTTTTGTTAGTTTCCTATTTTCTTTTTCCCCATCCATATATGTATAAGATATATGTGTGTATGTATGTGTATTAGAATGGATAAATGTGTGTTCGTATAAATGAGAAACAGTAGAATAGAAATTGACATCCAATTCTTTTACCAACTAGTGCAGCGAGACCTTTTGAGATACATCTGTGATGATGGTCATGGGGACGCAAAAATTGAGTGACGCATGTGACCAGAATCTGATAGCTTCTATATTGAGTGGCGTTAAAGAGAAGCACGATCCGATCTTGCAATGTCCCGTATCACGGCAAAGTATATTTTTTCGTTCAGAAACACACACGTGTCTTCGTGCACGGATGTTAAAAGGAGGTTCAGATTGCGATGACATGAGACATCCGAAGCTGTAAAAGGATCAACGTCTCTGATAGGTGGAACGAATACGACGGAAAGAATCGTTACATGCACGTTTTCAGAATGGTGACGAAGTATCGTACACACAGAAGAATGCTTATTTTGTGTGACTATTGACTTTAGTTCGTTACTGGATTGATGTAATTAGATTAAAACAGATAACTTAGTATATACATTTTAATAGTTATAGCAGATTTCACACTACATAGATGAATATATATATATATATATATATATATATATATATATATATATATATATATGAATTTATTAACAAATAATAAAATGTTGAATGTATTCAAAGTAATTCAGTTACAATATTGGCATTCATTTAATGCTCAATTCAAATTTATGAAATGAGATTTGGATTTAGACTACAATTTTTTACAACCTAGTCAGGGATTACTTTAAATTGAAATAAAATAAAAAGACATATATATATATATATATATATATATATATATATATATATGTATGTATGTATGTATGTATATACAAAAAAGAACATAATATAATCCTCAACAAACCCACTTACACTATACGGTGACGCCAAACCGTTGGACCGTAGCGTCATTGTTGTGTATTTTGGTCACGTGTCAACCACCACCTCCCCGATATTTACCCGTTTGGTGCACCATCACCATTCCAGTGAATAGCGCTGAAACGCCTGATCCTGTCTACGTTCTTTTTTTCATCAAACCGGTTTCTTCAGCGAACATTTTCAAAACTGAAGTAACTCTTAAATAGATATTTTAGAAAGCTATGAACTTTTATTTTCGTCCAGTTAGGGATTTCGATAAAATCGTGAAAGTAAAACTGTACGATAAATTTGATTACATCTCGACTCGCCCCGTATAATTTAAATATATATGATATAAAATTTAGAGTTTTCAAACCAACATTGAAAGTTATTTTTTATGATATTTGTGATTTTTATTTTTATGACGGTTATGTATCATACAAACACAAATATATATATATATATATATATATATATATATATATATATATATATATTCATGCGTAATTATAATAAAAAAGGAAGATTTATTAAAATAACATTAAAAATAAAATAAATACAAATATTTGATATTTCTATTAAATTTAAAAAAGAACATTAAATATTATTAAATTTATCGTAATGATTAAAATATTTTTTTTTAAATTCAATGAAGGTATATGCTTATATAGAAAATAATTTCTTAATTATTGATAATTCAATATTTATGAATATATATTAAAATATTGCCTAATCTAAAAAATTAATGAACTATTAGAAAACTGTATGATATTTTAGGAATTTTTTTTATAAATAATAAATATTAATAATTTATATATGGAAACTTTTTCCGTTAACATTAGTTTATATTAAATTATATTAATCAAAAGACTGAATTATATTTTTCTTTTTGAGTGCAGAAAATTACTTGTTATTAATGATTCTGATAATCACTTTCCTAATGAAAGATGACACGGATCATAAACTCACATTTATCTTGTGAATTATTGATATTTGGAGTAACAGTCTATCTATAATTATCAACATAAGCATACACTAACAACAGTCATATGATATAAAATCTAAAATGTATATACACTTATATATATATATATATATATATATAGTCATTAAAAACTTAAATTTTATTACTTAATTTATTTGTTAGAACTAAAAACAATTACTGCAAAAAAATTCGAAGAAATTAAAAATACGACTTGAAATATTTCTTTATAAAGATAGAAGTAATTAAGCAGACGATGCAGATAAACGATATGTTGGTATGGCAAGCAAGTTAAGTTTTTTTGCGTCAACCATTAGAACAATTATAATAAATACTGATGAGATAAAATCATACGCTCAATTTACCACCATACAAAATGGCTTAAAAACTCGAAATTAATTCGTTCGCGAAGCAATTTCAACAAGAAACTAGAAAAATTAACGTTATATTCAATTAAAGCTTAAAGGTGCACTTAATTCTATCTTTCAAATAAAATCTTTATTTATTTATTCATTAATAAAAATTGTTATGATCAATTAATGTATTAATAATATTTAAGAATATATTTATAATACATATTGATTGAATTAGTCATTTTTTACTCTTAATCTGATTTTTTCTTCTTTCAATATTTTTATCTATATCCTTGAAAATTGACTAATAAAATATTATTATCGCAATTTGTAATAACTGTAGAATAATCATTTTTATCAAGAAAATTATAAAATTATACATACAAAAATCTTTTTCATTTGTTCAATAATTCTGTATAGAAAATGTTTGAAGATATCACAACGATGTCATCTGAAGAAGTATTAACTTGAAGAATGACTTACCTGAAAAAAATAATATTAATTAGAATTGGTGCATAAAAATACAATTATTAAATGTTTTCAATAAATTTCAACAAAAATAAAAATAAATAGATAATAATGTATAAAAAGATGTTGAAAAATTAATAAATAATTAATATATACTCTAACTCGTATTTTAAAAACAACTTGTTTCACTATTCTTTTAAATATACTTTATAAAATCTGTAAAATAAAAAATTAGTCCGAATTATGTATATTTAAATGTCATTTTGTTCCAAATACTGAATTGAATCGAATATTTATTGTTAAGTGTACAACGATTAAGCTAATTTATACAGTATATGTTTCAATAATAATATGTGTATTTCTAAAACAGAACCAATAACTGTGTGAGAACGCTGTATGTATATTATTGTGGCTTCGGTTGTGGTTTCAAGACCGCTATGTTTGTCGAACACATTACACGAATGTTACGAGAGTCGAACTCTAAGCCTGTTGTTTGAGTAGTTTGAAGCTGGCACTAATCCGTGTGGAGATGTATCGTGTAGTGATGCGAATTCTGTCTGCATCGTATTAACAGACCCTGACTTTAGACACATATCTATATGAAAATCAAACTTTATATCTTGTATATATATATATATATATATATATATATATATATATATATATATATATATATATATATATATATATATATATATATATATATATATATATATATATATATATATATATATATATATACTGATAAATATTATATAATGACATATCTAGATATTAAACTCTTTAGAATAAATGCATTATTTTACTACAAGAAATTAATTTGTTTTCTACTTTATATCTCTATTCATTTTGAATTTAAAGAGGTTACTTTGTATAATCTCCCAATTAAATCTACTGCAATGTAAAGTAGCATACAAATATATAAGCTGCTTAATTAAAAAATAACTCTTGTAAAAATGAACTGAACAGAATTGAAACAAAACGATTAATTAAAAATATATATAAATTTACTTTGTAAATATTAATTAATGAACAATTTTATACTGAATAAAATTTGAAATATAAACCAATTATCTGATAATAAACAATTTAATATTTTTTTTATTAAAAATTAAACTCTATATTTTACTTAAACTGTTTCCATTAATTCTTGTCTGTGCACTGTTTTAATTATACCTTATGTATACATGCAAATCATTATCATAATTCTATTATAATATAAAAGACAATAATATGAACATAGTGGTTCAAAATATATTTCAAAGAGATAATATTTTTAGTAGTTGAAATGTTATGAAATGTAAAAAATTAGCATATTCTTAAAAATGACAAATGGTTTGAAAATATTCTTAATTGTTTCGATACAATTTTTGATAATTATTATATTATTTTAAATATTAAAATATATTTCATATTTATTTAATTTTTTCACTAAAACATAGTACTTTTATAACAACAATATTTCATGTTACATTTAATGCAATACGTGTAATTTTTCTGCAATAGTTAAATGTTATTTTATCTTAAAAAATATAAAAAATATTTTTTGTCACGTTTACCAGTAACAGTTCCCTTGTTCACAAGAATAAGGTCTAGTAAAGACAAGAACATTTCTATGACTGCGGAGATGATAAAATTTTTATAAGGCTAGTATAGGACGAGCTCTGCGATTTTACTGTTATGTTAAAAATGTCATAAAAAGTACAGATAAAAAAATTTTTACGGAAGCAAACAAAACAACAATATAAAGTAACATGAACAATTGTTAAGATAATTGAAAAGTACATCATAAAAAGAATATATTTTTGTAATGATTATTAATTTTTTGAAATTATTAAAAATATTATTAGCAACGTATAATATATATATATATATATATATATATATATATATATATATATATATATATATATAATATAGAGAGATCTATTTAAGAGTTCATATGTAATTATAAATGATGGTTTCTTTATTCTATAAAAAAACTTTGTAATTTTTTCCAGTTTTCACGATTTAAAAATTTATTTTCAGAAAGTTTATAATAAATATACAATATTTAACCATAATATTTCTTTTAAACCATTATATAATTAACGTAAAAATAATTTATATATATATAACCCAAGAATTGGTCAAAGTGGAAAATTTTGGGAGAGGTCTTTAATCAGCAATGGAAAGAGAGAGACTGATGATGATGATTATATAATCCAAAAATATAAAAAGGTCTAATAAAAGATTCATAGATAGATTGGTCAAACACATATTTAAATTTGTCGGACTAAAATAGAAAACAGAGGTATTAGTTCTTTGAAAATAAAAAGTTTTGAAAGAAATCTATATCCAACATATAAAAAGAGGCTGTTACTGCTGCTGATGAAAATTGTAATTTTTAAAATAGTTATAAAAATTATTTTCTATAATATTATTTTTTAATCATTATTTATTTAATGAAAATGAATGTAAAATTTTAAAATCATACTTTATTCAAAAATATTTTGAAAAAATATTATTATAAAATGAAAAATAACTTTTAGTCGATTAAATATAATAAAAGTTTAATATCATTTTTATAGTATATTCGTATTGCTTTATAAAATAAATTGACAATTAAATTAGAATGTATAAATAATTATACAATTGTATTTTTGAAATATTCTACATATACGTATTTAAACTAAACAATTATTTTTATTATTTAATGATAACTCATTCTTTAACTTAGTAAATTATTTGATTTATAAAATTGTGTATAACAACTTTTGAATTATAATAAATTGTATTTCATTTTATTTTCTTGAAAAAATGAAACAAGCTATAATATATTTAATTGAGAAATATATCAATACTATTTTATAAAAAATAATCATTTTTACTCATACTTTTTCCAAATTATTTTAATACTATCTTTTATATTCATCATATTGCTATTAAATAAATAACATTAATATATATTTTAATATTGGAAATTCAGTACATATTTTTTAAGAAATATTTGTCACTTTATAACTTTTCTATAATTTATAAATTTAAAATTACAAACCTATAAATGGTATTTTAAAAATTAAATTAATGTAAAATGTATATTTATGATTAATAAGATCTACAATTTATCTAATAATATATCAATAAATTATACTAACAAATCTGATATCGTATAAAAAAAAACTTTTCTTGTAACGTTATTTTATTTTACTTTACAAACATCTATTTAATAAAATCAAATAAAATTTATTCAATTTAAACTTAAGCATTTAAAACTTCTTTTCCTTATTATTGTAATTGACAGTTGAGAATTTATTATAGAAAACGCTTTTAAAATTTTATTTAATTATTTATACTAACTGATTTGTAAAGTTTTTAGACTGTAAACATACTTATAAATTATTTAATTTATTAAAACTTTGACATATTTATCAATAACATGAAATAATTATATATATATATATATATATATATATATATATATATATATAGAGAGAGAGAGAGAGAGAGAGAGTAAGAAAAAGAAAAATATTAACAATTAAGTTATTTGAAAAATATCATACGTTGTTCGTTTCAATACTGTGAATTTTCCCTAGAGAACATTAAATTGTGTGGTTGGTTATAAAAATATATTTTCTCAGATAACTTTCGAGAAAAATACTGCTTTATAATCTGATAAAACAATAAACTATCATATTTTATTTTATATTTTTATTCTAAGATAAATAGTTATTATCTATCTAAAAAAATATTAATTTATGTTAATATTAATTTTCAAATTTAAATATTTTCTGAGAAAAAATATAGATAAACTGTATAACACAGTAGTATTTAAACTCTTAAGGAACGGTTTGTAAAATTAACTTAAATGGTAATTGCTTTCTTGTAAATTAACGTTTGTAATTTCAGAATTACTTACCAAAACTCATTTCGTTAATTTGAAAAAATAAGGTACATATTTTAAGATGGAATTTTATGGTTATGTTTACAATTACACTTTATCGTTTTAAATGAAATTGAAGACGAGCATAAATTTTCATGTATTTTATATCATTTTTTAAAATTAATAAACATTTAACTTTTATATTACTTAAATATTAAATGTACACAGTTACAAAAATATTAAATTTTAAGTAAAAATAATAAATAATTATCAATGGAATGTATTTTAATAAATTATTTTAAATTTTTAGTAAATAAAAATATTGTACATCTATTTGATATAAAATTAATGATGTCAAATTTACTTATATTATCATAATACGTTTATAACCAGCTATACCAATAAAATACAATGTATCAATAAAATATATCCGAGTAAAGTTCGTTTCATATTCTTATTCGTCAAGAATATTTCAACCGTACTCCGTCTGTATCAGATACTGTATTAGCGACTGTGTATTCAGTCTTATTATACATATAAATTTCAGTTCATATATGTGCTCTAATTCTCTCAATTTGAAATTGAGCGTTAAATTCGTTTAGAATGCTTCATCCTGCATGCTTTGTCCAATCTCAGGCTGTTATTGCTGCTCTCTGGTAATTTCTGCTCGATAAGTTACGTAAGCACATGTAGTTCAGTTTAACTAAATTGTTAGATATTTTGGACATGAGAATATTGAGATGTTTTATTTTGCATTTTTAAATTTGTTTTGAAATATATACAAATATACGTACATAATTTGGGTACACATCCATTTATATATATATATATATATATGTATGTATGTGTGTGTGTGTGTGTGTGTGTGAATTTATTAATAAAAAAATCAAATCAAATATTTATACCACAATTGATTTCGTACTGTATTTAAAAAACTGAGGTATTCATTATATATTTGTGTATATTATTAAATATTTTTATTGAACATATAATTAATATTTTTTGTTTGATTTTGAATTTTCCAATATTTTTACTTATAACAATAATTAATTAACTGTGTATAAAACGTAAATACTGATTTTTACAATGTTTAATTTTTTTAACTGCCTGCATTTGTATCATTTTTAATTAATTATAAAATTTTAATTGAGTCAGTATACAGAAAATTATAGTTGAAATTTTTTTAAAATATTCATATTTTATTTATATATATTTTTTATGATAATTTTAAATTTTTTAGAGACATTTGTTCTATTTTTTCATCAGTACTTATGTATTTTAATTAAATATTTATAGAATTATTATCTAAATAAACATTTTATATAATAAAAAAATATAAATGAAAAATTTATTATTATTTATAAATATAAAAATCATATAATGTGGCAGAAATAATCATTATAAAATTATAAATAAAAGCATGTATAAATTCTATAATATTAATATTCTTTCATCTGTAATGAAATTCTATTTCCATAACAATGAATGCAAATAAATGCAATATAAAAGCAAAATTTATTTCAATTATTTGTTTATAAATTAAATCACTATGAAATGCATAAACACATATATGTATATAATAATGTTAATTTAGGATCATTTTTTAATTATTAATTTATTAATAATTTCATTAAGTGCATACAAAATTAGTAAAATAAAAATTCAGTTACTCAAAAACAAAATTCTGCTGTGTATTATTAATTTAAGTTATAAATAATTTATACACACACACACACACACACACACATATATATATATATATATATATATATATATATATATACATCAAGGATTAATTTTAGTTTTTAGTCTAGTTATTTGACTTCAAAAAATATATATTTCTTTCTTAAATTTATCTTCCATGAATATTTTACATTTTGAACTAAATTAGTCTAAGAAACTAATTATTTTTACATTTTAGTGAATCAAACCCTTAACAGAAAGTTATTTTTAATAATGTTAAATTTAATGCTCGAATGATTTATAAATTTCTAAACTGGAAATATAAATAAGTCTAATAGGCATAAATCAAGCATATATTACAATATGTCCTTTTTTTATATCAGAAATTTAAAATAAGCTCACAATATTATTTTGTTAATTAATTATTGAAATTATATTAACAATAGTTCGATTTTAATATAAAAAAGTAATACTAAAATAAACTGAAAAATCTTTTTTATGTTCGAAATTCATATGCTTAAATTTTATATGTATATATATATATTTATATAATTCGAGAGGAAATGAATACAACGAGAAATATGAAACCAAACAAATTAAACCCCCCAACAATACTAGTATTAAAAACATCAAAGCTTATTATAAATCCAATCATACGTATATATTGAAATGAAATCTTCAAATATTATTAAATACTTTTTGATATTTCATACTCTTCGTTATACGAATTCCATTGACGATGTAATATAAAAAATATGACTTCAACCTAGAACATATCAAATCTAAATCGCAGCAGGAGCATTGACAATTTGTCATTATTTCGTGACAAGCTGTCACTGTCATGGTCATGATTTCATATTGTTAGGTTTATGCATTAAAATGTCGTCGACATATACAGCCGAGATCGTATAATAAAAGAACCGTTACTCATATACGTATACAGTAATTGAAAAGAAAAAAAAATAATTAAAATCCGTACAAGAGACATGCTCGATGAATGTTAGATATTTAATTATAAATCTTATTTATTACAAAAAAAATAAATTAAAGTTTTATTAATCTGAAGCGTTTTTAAAAACTGAAATATATTTTAATTAAATAATGATGAAAAAATGTGTATATGTATTATTAATGACTTTTTGCGATTTGTTTTTATTACATGTTTTCCACGAAACGAATTTGTATAGATATATTATTTAAACATATACAGATATTAATATATATAATGTTATTAAATTCTTAGCTATTAATACATATATAACAAGATAAAAAAGTAGTTAGATATTAAACAAAATAGTTTTCTCAAATGCAATATTGAAAATGTGATGCTCAAATAGTGACGATGCCTGAGGTTACGTTATGCAATTGAAGTGTTGAAGATGATGTTTTTATCCCGTTGTCGTTGCGATGCTCTAGTGCACTTTTTGCTTCAAGCAATATGCAATTCAATTCCCGAAGCCTTCGCCAGTTCGCTAGTTGTTACATTTTTGTAAATAATGTCATCACGTTCTAATCGATTGGCACGTCGATGTTCGTAAGCCACATACATAACTTGTAATAAAATAAACTTCAATATAAAATTACTCACTTGGATTTTAGTTATTTCTCTTTATGCATACAAATTTTTAGTTTTATTTCAATTTATTGCTCTCAAACAATTTCAACTTAATACATTTTATCCAATGTGTTTTTATTACGTTATTCTTTCGATTGTATATATATATATATATATATATATATATATATATATATATATATATATATATATATATATAAAGAGAAAGAAAAGGACAAAAACAGAAAGAGTATAGAGAGAAAGAGAGAGAGACCATAATAGTATTTTTGTGTTGGTCAAAATGTAAAGCAAAATTTTAGTTTAACTTTGGAAAAATTAGAAAAGCAGCCACAATTAATTCATTCAATGGTCTATAGGCATCTAAATACAATTGCTATAATTTTTAATTTCGGTCAATGGATTTGTTACGAATTATCGAAGTTTAATCTGAAATAACGAATAGACATTTGCACTTCTCATATCTGTAGATTGGAAAAAGAGCCATTTCTGCATCAAATTGTTACTAGTGACTAAAAATGAATTGTTTATAATAATATTAAATGTTGAAGATGATGGGTTAACCTCAACGAGATGTCTTCTCTATAACTGAAAGAAGGACTCCACCCTAGAAAATTTATATTATCAGTTTGATGGAATTTGGATGGAATTATCAATTATAAGCTACTATTTAACATGTAATTCATTACAAAAGCGTTATATTGTGAACAATTACAATAATTAAAACAATATATTAATGAAAAAAAGCAGCATTTTCCAACAGAAAATGCGTAATTTTTTATTATAATAACGTACAGCCATACACGAAATGAAAAACACTTCAAAAACTAAGGCAGTTTGAATGGGAAATTATGACACATTTACTGCATTTTTCTAACCTGGCACTATCACCTATTCTAAAGTTTCCAAAACTACATTAGTGAGAAACAGTTTAATACACAGATTGATGTTCGAAGGGAGTTTGATTTATTCTTTAACACAAAACGAAGAGTTTTATCGACAGGGTATTGACAATTTAAGATTAAGCTGAAAAGAAGTTATTATTAATAATGAAAAATATATTTTGGATTAAAATTATTTTTTTTTATTTAATTTCAAAATTTCTCCTAAAAATCGCATTATTTAATACTTGCAAATATTTAGATATGTACAGCTGAATAATTATCATATATGTAGATTTTTTAAAAAAATGGTATTATTTGAAACAATTATTTAATTTATTGTAACATCATATTGTTAGAAATATTTATATAACAAAAAATAAATATTTTAAAGAAAAACACATTTATCATTAATTTCAATGAATTTTTTTAAAGATTGAAAATTGATATTTAAATAAATTTTCATTGGAGTTTCATCTTTATGATGTTAAAAAATAAAGGCTATATAATAGAATTTATTGATATATATTTTTTTTATTTACGAGACTTTTTAACGTTTCTATGGTAATTACAAATTTCTAAATTAAACACAGTGTACGAAATATATTTTTACAGTAAAAATTCAATAAAATTAATTTCAAAAAAAAGCTGAACTATTAAAATTGCAATAACTAAATTTCATGTATGTAAATGTACAATATGAAAGAGGGTATATATGGGCGTGTTCGTATGTGTTGTGACTGTTGACATTTTAAGTAAAAAATAATGTAAAAGCAATCAATTCTGTAAAATTGAATTTTAAATTTGAAACGGATTTAAATGTTGTTTATACTTCAATGTTTCGCTAAAATAAATATAATGTGCAGAATTTCTATTTAAAAATGTTATAAATTTTAACTGAATATATTTCTGCATAAAATATAAATAAATATATATTTTGCGATAATGTGGTTCTTTTAAACAGTCGATATTGAATTCAAACGAGAATTGAGTTATGCTTCGAAAATGTTTTCGAGTTCTGCTTTTAAACTATTTAAAGAAGACGAGTTTAAACTTTCTGTCGCAAAATATCGTACTCCAGGTAAAATTGTCATCCAATCTGTGTGATTAATTTAAGTTTATGGATGATTAAGAAATTTTTCAATTTAAAGAGATATTTACAAAGTTTATTCGGGAAGATATTCGGGACTGTATAAGAAGTTTAATTAAATCGGGAAAGATATCCTATTGATGAAATAACTTCGATGAAAATTTGAAAGGACTGGTTGATAATAATAACGTATTGCTTTGAAACATTGACCTCTTTGATAATGATTTATTTTCATTTGATAATAAAAGCACAATATCTTTGTCGAGTATCTGTTTTTGAAAGATTATATTGTTGTAATAGACTACGATATTATTTCTATAGTTTCACAGTTAATAAGATTACACGATTAAGTAGAATTGAAAATATGGTTTTTCATAATATTTCATTTCTTTATATATATAACAGAATATTAAAAAATAACTTTTTATATTACATATAAAATAATACAATTACATAAAACTGATATTAAATTAATTCATTACCATAAATTATTTTTATATAAAAATTAAATATGAAAAAATGTGCAATATTATGAATAATTTAATTACATAATTTAATTATATAACGGTATGAAAAAAAGAATAGTTGATAAATTTTAATTTTTTATAAAAATAATTATATTTAATAGAATTTAATTTGTAAATATCAAAAGTTATGTTGAAAGAAGAAAATAAAATCGATCGATTATTTAGTGTATAATAAATTACAAATAAATTATTTGTTTGAAAAAAATCACAAATCGACCAAAACGTTATATTCACTAAATACTATTGTACACGAAAACTGTCATTTTTCATGGTGATAAGAATTTTTAAATTAAATCGTTTGTCGAGAAAGAGTAGTGTATTTACACATATCATCCAATTTAGTACAAACGTAATATATTACTCAACGTAGATAACATTCACAAGAGTTAAAACGTTCATTTTATCCGTTATTGTGTTTTATTAGTACATTTCCGTCGTTAACGATACAACTAAGGCCGTAATATCGTCCACTAGGCAATCACCAAAATGTAATCGCAATTAAATCAGTGACATAAAATGAGTATGGGTATATATAGACGAAGCACGGGACAGTGGTCATCACATGGCAGTAGAACTCGTAAAGCTTGGTATTTGCACTGACGATTTAATTCTTGCAATGCTGTCTACAAGCTGATCATTTCCGTTGACTTAATTGAGTCACTCGTATATGTGATTTCACTTGTTCAATTAAATATATTTCTAGTTATGAATGATCATAATTCTATTAAAATACGGAAATGACACAAAGTATTATATGGAAGAATAATTTGGAAGTTACATTTACCGATTACTTTCTATGCGGATATTTATGTTCTGATAAATTAATAATAACTTAGAATGAATTTAAAAACTTCCAATTAAAAATTCATTTTAAAAATATAATTTATTAATTATATTAAAAACAATTTAAAAAAACAAAAATGAGTATTAAAATGCAAGTTTTGACAAATTTGTAATTTTTATGAATATCTGATTAAATAAAAAAATATTTCTTTTTCATTTAATTTCTTTTTCAATTCTTTATGAACTCAAAATTAAATAACTATATTCAAATAATTCTATTTATTGAAATTATATATATATATATATATATATATATATAACACAAATGTTTAAATGAATAACAAATCCAAATTAAAATTATTTAAATTATTTCATTCTTTTAAAATAAACATATAAAATATCTGCACGCAATTATTGATATAAACGTTTTAAATATAAAAATATAAATTTATAAAAGCATAATAACATTGAATTGAAATTTTCTAATTACTAAATATAAGTTATTTCAATAAAATTTTCAAATAGTTAATAATTGTTATATTTAATTTATTCTTATTACAAAATTGATATTAAAATTTGATCTAAAATACGTACAATAGCAATAAATTTATTATATCTATTTAAAAAAAAAGAAAAAAATAACCATACACAAATGTAATAAATCTCAAAACTTGTAAACATGATACATTTTTTTTTAAATACTCAAAAGCAGTAATAAGAAAATACACGAAGATTATTGCTTTTATATCACTCATCAATAACCTGATATTCAATAGTCTATTCTTTACAAATCAACAGTTGTATTATATATATATATATATATATATATATATATATATATATATATGTATGTATATATATATATAATATAGGAGTATTTCATTTCATCGCTCTATCTATTTTCAAATAACAGACGTTTATTAAATAAATCTCTTTTATTTTCTTTATAAAACTCACCGGTATATTCAATTTCAAACACTTATTTTTCTTATGTGTATGTATGTATGTATATATATATATATATATATATATATATATATATATATATATATATATATATATATTTCAACAATCTCACGTCAATGTTTATTTAGTTTATTGCAAAATTAAATGGTTTTCAATTCTTGAAAAATTCAAAGCATTTTCAAAATTAAATAAAAATGTTTAAATTATAAAATTAATCATTTATTTCAGACATATATTATTTATTTTTTAATTAAATGTTATATTTATAGAAAACGAATAAGTAACCAAACTATAATTTTTATTTTCAAATATATTTATAAAATATTATTTGTATAAATTAATAATATACATTTTTTAATATTAAAAAATAATGAAAAAAAATGAATAGAAAATACGATATTGAAATAAATACTATTTTTAAAATTGTTTTTTAGTTTAACTTCATAAGCTCATGAAACGGTCAAATATGGCTTTTTAAATAATTTCATAAATGTTCGTAGTTCTGCGAATTCAAACCGAATAACTTTGGAAACTAAGTTTCATACAACAATCTAGTTTTGCAGTTATACAAAATTGTTTCCCAGACATATAAATGCATTGTATGTATAACTACCTAACTAAACAACTCAAAGTTATAGTCTTTTATTTACATAAATATTTTTAACAGCATTGAACATAAAATGCTTTTAAAATAATTTTTATCTACTCTGTCAATAAAATTCAAATAATTCATCCATCATATAATTTTTTTTGAATTGAGTCCTGTGGGATTTGACATATATGATTAAAAATATGAAATTCATAAAATATATATCTAAAAATACCTAATTTTTTTAGAAATTAGTTTTTTAAAATATACGCTTAAATTACTATTTTAATATATAGATGAATATATATGTTGTATAATTTATATTAGAATTCAATATATTTTTTAAAAATAATTTAATATTTCAAACCTTATTTAATTCATCTGAAAAATAAACAATTGTATAAAAATTATACTGATACAATTTTCAATTTATTAGTTTCCAAAAAGGAAAATTTTAATGATATTAAGTAAATTTATACAAATCGTTTTTAAAATATTTCTATACATTTCATAATATGTTTTTTTTGAATAATAAATGTGTCTTTATTTTTGATTTTTTTATTTTTAATTAAGGGAAAAATCTTATTGATTTCTTTAATATACAATTACTTATAAAATTTAGTTCGAAATATTTTTAAATCTTTTGAAATAAATCGAAATATTTTCAAACACAGAAAAGCATTTTTGATGTTTCAAATATTCTTCAATATTTCATTGTATATATTGTGAATTGAAAACTGAATGCTGAATATTCATATGAGAAGATCAATATCACTTGATAGACATATATATATATATATATATATATATATATATATATAAAAGTAGATTTGTATTTTTAATATAAAAGAAAACAGAAAACGTCGTATGTATTCCCATATATATTATTTATATGTATTTGCATAAATACTTTTTTATATTCTTTTCATGTTTGGATTTGATAAAAAATTAAAATATTATTTGAATACAGTTCAAATAGAATTTGACTTCATATAAAAATAAATGTATGAAAAGCATATTAAATAATTATTTTTAATACTGAGATTTCATGAATTTCTTTGATTATAAGATAATTTTAATTATTTATAATTGTAAATAAAAATATTATTATATTTAACAAAAATTATTACATGAAAAATTAATATGACTTTAATGTAATTCTATTACATTGAAAAGTCATATTATGTATAAAAATTGAAGTATATAATCAAAAATCATGAAAATTATTCATTAATTAGCAATAATACAATAGTACATCAATTTTATTATAATATATATATATATATATATATATATATACTTTTAATTTAGACTTACAAAATATAATCATTTCATTCATATATAAATCATGCATCAACTAACATATATATTTTCATCAATCAGAAACAAACAAGGTTGATGAAAATGTATGAATGTAGTTGATGTGTGATTTATATATGAATGGAATAATTATATTTTGTGATGCTTATAATTGTGTTAGTGGCATATGGATAGAATATTTATGTTAAAAATTAAATTAAAAATGATTTTTTCTATCTTGAAAATAAAAAATGTTAATATTATTTGCTATACAACATAGATTTTTCTGATTTTATATCTATTCAAATAAACTGCCAGGTTTGACTTAATTATATAGTAAATTACAAAAATATATTTTTTAAATTTGTATATTCACGGTCTTTCCTAAAAATATCCAAAATTTGATTGTATAAATCAATTAATATCGTTTTTCCACAAATTAAGTTTTTTTTCGTTAAAACTTCGTTTAAAATTATTTAAGTTTAGTTGAAATTGGGTGAATATGTCACTAGTTATGATGTACAATGTGATAAATACTTTTTGATAAATATAAATATAGAACAAAGAAAAAAAATTAAAAAATACTTCAAATGTTGAATGAAGTTTGAGGAAGAAACTTTATTATATACAACAGTTTATAAGTAGTACACAAAGTTTTTAGAAAAAGTAGAGTCCAAAGAAAAGAAATTGTAGAAAAAAGTGAGTAAATTAACTGAAAATGATTGTTGTATGTCTGTAAGATTAATTAAGGATATATCACTGATGTTAGTAAATTACATTTTTAGTCAAAGGTTGAACGAAGAAGTTTATGTAGTATTTTTTATGTACATATCTATTATTATACACAATATTTTAACATAAAAAGTGTCGTTGTGCTTAGTCATTCACCTCATTCATCTAATTTCATATCATGTGACTATTTATTGTTTTCAGCACTTAAAATGATTTTAAAAGGAAAGAAATACTACAGCTTTTCATATATCTAAAAAGCTATTGCAACCATTTCAAAAGAAGAGTACCAGATATGTTTTCAAAAGTTGTATAGTCGTTACGAAGATTATATATAATAAATGTCTTCAGAAAGAACGTATTTTTAAAAATCAATAAAAAAATTGTGAATATCAAATAAAAAATATGTTTTTTAATCAAATTTTAAATACTTTTGATATAAACCATATAGATTCAAAAACGTAAAATAAAAAGTTATATGAAATTTAATTCTGTATTAAATCATAAAATCTCAATGCTCTTGTTTATGAAAATTCGCACAATTTCAACTATATGTTATATTATATTTTATAAAAATATATGAAAAATTGTATAAAGCAAAAAATGTTATACCTGTCTGTAGTTACATGCCTATGACTTCAAATTTACTTATGAAGTATTTTGAGTTTCAGTATTATATTTTAAAATTGTAAAGAAAAATTATATGAATAAATAATAAGATTTAATAAATTATTTAAAATATAAATTTTATTCACTTTGCATAATAAATTGTTTTTTTTTTATAAAATGTCTCATTCGATATATTTTGTTACTTTATTATTGTTTGAAAATAATAATTTATTAAATAAAAACATAGTCAGATAAATATGTAATGTATTTTCAAAACAAATTGTTTTCTCATTTATAAAATATTAGCATAAATAAAATAGATAATATATTTTTATTAATATTAATCACTGAATTTGTATACAAATTTACAGATTATGAATGTCAATAAAAAAATTAAAGAATTGAGTTTTATAATAGTTTATAAAATAAAAATTTATGTTTTATTTGAGACAAATAATGAATCAAATTCTTTTTTAACTTTTTTAAAATCAATTTATTATTTTGTATTTTAAAATACTGAACTTAATATATATTTTTTATATGAAAAAAAACTTAAAGTTATGATCAATTTCATCTCTAAATTTTCTATTTATATTTTATAGTATTTTAAGTACTTGATTCTCGTTCGAAAATATTTTAAAGAACGAATTCTGAACAGTTACAGTTGAAAAAAGTTTATTTTAGACTTTAATATATATATATATATATATATATATATATATATATATATATATATATATATATATATGCATATAAAATTTTTGATACTCCAGTTCCTTGTTTACGATATCGCAAGTTTTCAATATTTACTTTCCGGCTACCGAGTTTGAGTAATAAATCAGGTTTGACATTTATTCTGTTCCGTTGTTTAGTTTTCTGTAATACGAAGACTGGAATCGGGTCTTGTGAAAATAGAATGAAAAGAATAAAATACTTAACGTCATTTTTAATAAAAAAATTCTTCATTTTCGCTGATTTCTTACAAGTGTAATATTTCATTGTTTATTTTTTATGATTGCTTTTTTTAATTATCTTCGTATCAAATATTTAATTTTAATAAACGTACGAAAGAAATGTTTTATTCAAGTTTGTTTCATTAGTATATTTTTATTTTAATATTTATAAGTCATGGATATAAGATGTATATATATATATATATATATATAATTTTTATATTTAAAAAAAATAAGAAAAAGAACTGTTATATAAATTTTGTAGGCAATTTGATATATGTTTTTCTTATAAATGTTCATATTTTTTAAAATTATTCATTACATATTTATTATTTCATGACTTTTTAATTATTTTTCATATATAAGGTCATTTAAATGCAAAGCTTAGATTTGTGTTTTATTAAAAAGAAACTAAACACATGTTTTCCTATACACCACCCTATTTACATTTTTTCAAAAATAAAACACAAATCTAGGCGTCACATTTGGATGACTCTATATATTCAAATATTGTTGACAAAAAATAAAATATGTCCTACATCTATTCTTATATTATTTTTTGTTAAGTATTTATTTGTCATGTCACATAAGTTATTTTGTGAATAAAAGTGTAATATATTTTTTAAAAAAATAATTTATATAAATATTAGCCAATATATATAACTTTTGAAATAAGAAACGTAAATTGAAGAATTCAACATAGATACTCAAAAATGTATATCAGGAGACTTTTATTACCTGTCTTAGATTATTGTATGTGTATTTACTTTTTATCGGTTTTTAAATTTATATAACGAGGTAAACAAGTCATTTACATTAATCCGTATGATCATTTTGTTCTTCGGTACTTTGCTTTTTGGAAGGACGTTTCGGGTACGTGCGTATTTGCGTCGATTTGTCCAGACGGAACGAAACGACACAACGACGTGGAGGATTTACACGGATAATCCTGATTAATGGACTTACAGGACGTTTCACTGAATTAGACAAACATGGCGAGGCTCGGATGATCGTGCAAACAAAACATTCGAACGTGTCGTGAATCGCAGCAACGACGATGCCACGGTGTGTGCGGTTACGACAGAAGGAAGGGATAATCTGTGGGACATCTTCTCGTAAGGTCATTAATATCTTCCTAGATTTTGGATTTTAATGTGCGCTCCTCGGTGTCATTCTTGACCGGTTGTCGTCGGTTACCTCTGAGTATCTACTTCAATGTTCGTTAGACAATTGTTGAAGAATATAGATGAGGCAAATATTAATATTCCTCAACATTATATAATTATGTATGTAAGTATTTTATTATTTATATATAATATTCATTTTTTACGTGACTATTGTACTTCTGATTTTTTAGTTTATTAAATTTTCATAAAGTACTAAATTAATTTTCCAAATATGAAAATGTTTTATATTTTTCGAATAAATTTTTAAAATTTTATAAAATTTTAAAAAGTAATAGTTAAGAACTATTATACGTTTTATAATTGATATTGAGTCGTTTTTTTAAATTAAATTTCGATTTTCCACACTTCTGTTAAACAAGAAGAAAAAAATTAATGATTTTTATTTATCTAATTGAAACTGAAGAGTACTTTAATTAAATTAATGATCTATATTAAAAAATATATTAGTACGTCTCGATTTTAATGTTTTCTCCAATGTATACTCGAAACATCTTTATAGTTAAACTTAATTATATAATCACGTGTTTACTACAGAACGTCAATTTGAGTAATAGTGGTAAGAATTACCTTTAAGACTGTAATTTTCATCCATACTGTTAATGTGGGTATGTTTGTGGTGAACATCCACAGTTTATATAGCCTCTGGTGGCTTTCATCCGTTGTAAATTTACTAACGGGATCTGTTCGTTAATTTCAATTTTCATTGTAGAATATTTGGGAGTGAGTAACGAAGGAAATCATAGAATGTGTCAGAACTAAATGACGAAGGTGTCATTAATGTTTTGACCATAACTTGTAATTACATTCGAATATTACATTCGCAGTTCTTTTTATGCTCCGTTATTATCGTTCGAATGTATTATTAGATTTTGAATTAAGTTCGAATTCAAAATGGTTAATTTAAATTTTAATTAACAAGTGAATTAATTGTAATCAATACTTTTTTCTGATATTCAATACGTCAATGCATCTTAGTAATACTGCTTTTTAATGAAAACCTTCAGTAAGAGATTGAAGTACGAAATTTGTGATAATTAAAAGCTTTGTTAATGGTAGAAGCCATTCTACGGGATTTTATGTCTCGAACAGACGTATTTGATGTTATTATTAAAATACAGATTGTATTTATGAACACAAATTAATTTTTGATTGAATAATTTTTAAGTAAAAATTTAATTTTAGTAAATATAATCTATATTAATATTTTAATTCATGTTTTTTTTTTAAAAAAAAAACTATTTAATAATAATAATTAAATATTTCATACAATAATTCAGAATTGACTTGATTTTTTTGAAATAATTTAAACATTAGTTCACAAACTCCAAAAAAATATTAATTAGATTTTTGTGCTAGTTAGTAAACATTATTTTTTATTGTTGATTTTAATATACAAATTAAAGTAAATTTAAATAAATTTCCTTTTTATTGAAAGATACATAATATGTAAAAAATATAATGGAATGGGATATTTAGTCGAAAATAAAATATTTTTTAAATATATATAAATTTATGTTTTTGTTAAGAGATTTTTTAAAATGCGATATCTCAACAAATTAAATAATTTCGTACATTTTTCTTCAGATTATTCAATATTATATGTACACATATATAATACCTACATGTGTATATATGTTTGTCTTAAATTGTATTATAATTATTGACATTCACTGATGAATATTTGACAATTATCTCTTTGATACTAAATAAATATTCATGATACGTTAATGACATATGTAACATACCAACATAATGACATTTTCTCTATATCGTAATTCATGCATGAAGAAGTGCATTAACCTGTTCGTTGCAGTCGCAATCTAATGCGGTAGATAAAGAGGCCGTGCGGAAACATTGAAGCTGCCATCCGAGGAGACATCAGCTGAACTTCCGGGTCGTCGAGCACGATGTCTTCCTATGATCCGGCTTGTGTGCCAAGATTCTTTACAATGTTAATACGATGATGTTGTAAGATGACTTTATTAGATATTTGTATCAAAAGATCTATCTCCGTTTCTAAATTGCATTCGAGTATGAATAGGAAAATTGAATAGATCTTTAAACGTTTAGTAAAAATATAACAAAGAATATATATATAAATATATATATATATATATATATATTGAAATTCTTATAGAATATCATAACAGTAAAAATACTTTATATTGGACAGTAAATTTCTTTTCTTTTCATTTTATGTACATATAAATTTATAAATTTAAAATATTTTAAATTATTTCCAAATGTGACGCCTAGATTTATGTTTTATTAAAAATAAATAAATTATACAGATATTTTCCTATACACCACCCTATACACATGTTTCTTTTTAATAAAATACAAATCTAGGTGTCACAATTGAATGACCATATATAAAATAAATGACTTTGTCTTCACATTATTATCAAATAATTTTCTAGTCATATTTTATAGATTTTTATAAAAGATCACGTATTATGTTTATTTTGATATAATATTTATATTAAATATTCTTCAATTTACTAATAATATGAGACATATAAAAATCAATCAAATTAAATTAGCTTTAGAATTTTCCTCTTCAACGATATATTATGTTGAAATATTGGACTATATGTTGCAGATAAATCAGTATTTATATGTATGTATGTACATGCACACATATATGTTGTTTATTAGGGGAGAGAATGTTTGTTACCAAACATTTCACTTGAATAAATTCATATTATGTATCAAATCAAATATCTTGATGCAGATTAATTAATTGACTAATGAATACACATTCCATCTTTAGTCGAGTAGTTTTTAATTATCTAAATGTTTACAGTCAATTAAATTTTACATTTGAGTTATTTACTGAAAAAATCCTTTAACATTCTCTTTTTCATTTTCACGTGAAGTAATTTCATTTCGTGATGAATTGTTTTATTTTTAGTCTGATTGTCAGAAACCTGTTAACGAAACTTGTCAATGAATGAATTGAACATCAATCATTCATTTTATTCCCTTACGCTTGAGTGAATATCAATTTAATTATATATATATATATATATATATATATATATATATATATATAATATGTGTGTATGTATGCAAGAGAACATTTCAGTTTCTCGGGTTTTATGTGAAACATGAAGTCGATGTAAAAGTGCAGACATACATTATGTAATCCGACACGTGTTCATATGCATCCAGGAATTAAATACGGTCCATTATAATACCTTGCGGTTAGAGTGCATTAAGAGCAGACATAAATGGGGCTAAAGGTGAACATAGAATTTATAACTGATATAGTGCATAGCATATATCTTCCAAGTAATAAGATGGAAAATGAAATTATGCCCGAAGATACTGTTCAATATTATATATTGATAACATAGCAGAGTAAAGTTTATGTTTGTGATCTACGGATCATATGTTTACGATTATGCATGAGAAATAGAATATTTAATCTAATTTAACTTTTATAAATATATTATGAGTTTAAATATCGTTAGAATATTATTTAAATATTAAAACAAGAGTATTTAGTATTTCCATAATATTGACAAAATCGAATATATACCCATATTTTGTTATTAATTGGAATATTAATTTTAGAAATAATATTTTTAATTCATTTTTATTAATTTACAAAAATTTAATAATTTTATTTCAATATTTTTAACTTTAAATTTATTAAACAATAAAGTATTTCAAGTTTTAAATTGATTATACAAATATAAAAATAAAAAATTGAAACTGATCATTTATATATACAGTAGTTACTTAAACGTTCTATTCATAAGAATTACCATAAGAGTAAAAATCATTTACAAAAGTATCAAAATACAATCTTTTAAAAATATTAATTATTCATGTTCTAGTACTTGAATACGAATTAGATCGAAAAGTTCAGTCGTCTGTATCTATTTTAAGAATAAATGTAGTGCATTTAAGTAAGTGTCCTTCTTTGGCCATAGACATTAGTTGCAAGATACATGGGACACAAATTGAATTTACGATTGGGAAGTGCGATCACGAACAGATGAATACACTTGGGAAATTGAACGTGGCATTTTAGATTTACGCAGTGCTTGCAATAAACGCATCACAATGACGAGTTGAGAATTTACGATTAAAATTAAACGGGAGTAACATTTTATATATGCAGATTGGGTAATTAGGCTGTTGTAGATATTCAAAAAAAAAATTGTACTAAATCACGCATATACAATACACATCGTTCCACATATCTATCTATCTATCTATCTATCTATCTATATATATATATATATATATATATATATATATATATATATATATATATATATATGATCAGGATTAAACATTTATCAAGTATTTTTTAGTTTCTTAATTTACTTTTTAGTCCATAATAATCATTTATTGTATTATAGAAAAATTCAATTTTACAAATAAAAAAACAAATTATTTTTTAAAAAACAATATTCAATAATTATATTGTTCATTTTAAATTGTTTATTATATAGGGTTTTCCAATAAGAATGACAGAACTTTGACACCTGGTGGTAGCCATGTTTGATATTTTAAAACTCATTTTGCCATT
Source organism: Neoneuromus ignobilis (assembly GCA_029203775.1). Lineage (NCBI taxonomy): Eukaryota > Metazoa > Arthropoda > Insecta > Megaloptera > Corydalidae > Neoneuromus > Neoneuromus ignobilis. The sequence goes on from CP092090.1 coordinate 16,662,870, forward strand.
TTAATTCAGTATCGTTTATCAAATTATTATGGAACGTTTAACACTTTAACAATGCTTAAACATTGTAAAAACTTCAATAGACTTTTTGAAACAAAAGTTTAATGAGTCCATTATATTACGAAATGGACTCAACAATTTAAAAATACAGAAATCAAGATAATGTGATCTAATTCAACTGGATTATTTTCTATGGGGTTATGTGAAATCATTGGTTTATGTTGATAAACCACAAACAACAGAAGAATTAAAAATAGAAATTGAACGTGTAATTCATGTAACTGAACAACAATTATGTGAAAGAGTGATTAAAAATTGGACTAAACGAATGCACAATGTCAACAAAGTCATAGTAATCATATGAGTAAAGTTGTGTTCCATCAATAATGCCTAGAATATATTTAAAAATTAATAAATAATTATTTAATTGAATATATTTTTTTATTTCCATTTAAACTTCTGAAGTGCTTATTGGAAAATTCTGTATATACATCATACAATTCAGAATTAAAAAATATAAAAATAAAATTTTGCATTCTTATATTTTAAGCATAATAATATTGCCATTTATTATAAAATTAATAATAATTAAACGAAATTAATAATAATATAACACTAATAAAAACTATAATTTTTATAATAATCATTAATGTGTAAAACGAAAATTTTTCGATTTAATTATTCAATTGATAAATAATTTA
>CP092090.1:16668567-16733567 GCA_029203775.1 Neoneuromus ignobilis
ATTTAGATATATATGTGTACATTTTTGATAAAAATTTAATGAGATGTGAACGGTTAACAACGATGTCGATATGTTGATCAAATTTTTCCGGTAGAAGAACTATCCAGTGACTTTCACATGAGAGAACCCACGGACGTTTAAGATATATGCGAAGTTTTGCTGTTGGCTGAACGAGCATAGATGAACACCATATGGAAGATATCTCTCCGATGTCAGATTCCTAAATTGAATCAAGTGACCATTGCCTGATTCGACGAATCACCACGCAGAAATGAAGTGAATCGTATGAGTAAGGAAGATATTTTTTATAGTTGTATCGTCAAACTTGATAGCAAGATATCAACGCTATAAATTCGATAAAAAGAATCAATTTCTATATCTATAAATAAATTGGAACATACATGTAAGATATTTTTTTATTTTTAACTATTGAAACAAACAACAGAAATAACTGAAAGAATGCCATATTTAAATTCATAAAAATTACAATAAAATAATTACATAAAAAATACTCTTTTTTAACTTTTAAATCACATTAAAAAGTGGAATAATAAATTAATAAAGGTTATAAATTAAATTATAAATAATTTATTGTTTCCTATATTAGTATTAATTTCTTGTTTATTTTTCAAATTGTCAATAAATATATTATATATTTATATAAATTTTCATTTTACATTTTTTCCCCTATAAACACTGAATTCTCCTAGCAAAGTTGATTATTTTTTAAATATATTTAAAAGGATTAAATGATTTTCTTAAATACTCTACTAGGTTAAATTATCTGAGAAAGGCTCTATTAAGCCTATAATATCTAATGATAAAATATTTTTTAAAAAAATAATTTGACAGAACCATGCATTTTTTAAAATATACAAAGTTTATTTCATATATTTATTATAAAAATTTTTTTTTATAAATAATACCATTTCTATAATCGTTATATATATATATATATATATATATATATATATATGTATACTTAAAATACACATTGGAGGTATTTTTAATATTTAGCATATTTGCAATTTGACGCATATTTCTTAAATATTTATTTGTTTTCTAAATATAGTTATATTTTATATGAATACAAATGAAATGATTATAACAAAAATATCTTGAATATGATTCACTAATAAATATACATGAGATAAAATTATATAGTATGGCTTGAATAAAACTGAAGAATTAAGGAATTGTAAATGATAGTAAGCATGTAAATAAATGTCTAATCCCTTAAGTCGTTAAAAAATAAACTTATTTTTTTAAAGCGAAAAAGAAGAAATAAATTTAAAATAATCGAATGAATAAAAGGATTATTCCTAATTTAAAAGACAATCTTGTATTTTAATTCAAAAAATCATAGTTGTAAAGGAAACAGAAAATAATTTTTAATAAAATCATAAATAAAGTATTTTTTAAAAGAGTAATCAAAAATTAATTTATAGAAGAATCTTTAATACAAATAAATTACTTACTTCCAATACTACATTTTAAAAAAATATTTAATAATCACTTATTGTTCACTTTATTTGTTCAAAAGTTGATATGCATTTTAATGACCATATGTTTATTATTAGAGAGTTGCATTATAAAATCTCAATTTTCTTCTAATACTGACTTATTTGTATATCTTTTGATATTGGAGATAAGTTATTGATAAGACAATTTATTTGAAAAATCTAAAATAACTGTATTATATTTACATTTAAATATGATGAATATTTTTTTATTTAAAAAAATACATTTATTAAAAAAATATGTTTTATATAAATTATTCTTATTATGTATGTAATATAAATCACTATATAAAATACTATAGATAATAAATATTTTGAATCAATTTTATTTCAATAAATAGATATTTGAATAAAATTCACCGTTCAAAATTATAATACTTTATGTAAATAAATACGAGTATTTATTATTTATAATTATAGTTTAACAGTGTGGATGAATTATTGAACAATTTAATTAACAATAAACAATTATTAAGTGATTTAATTAAAAATATGTGGTATTATGGTATTGATACATTTTAGCAGAACTGAATATTAAATTAAATAATAAATTTTATGTTTATAATAACAGTAATTACACTAATAAATAATAAAAAGATATTTATAACGATAAACAATATAGTGTACTAAAATAATAATAGAAGTTACTAAATTTATTTCAAACTGAATTTCCAACAATGATAGTGTTGTGTCTGCATATAAATCACGTTCAAATATCTCAAACTGTTTTATCATATTAGTAAAGTTGTCTTTCTAAATCAAATTATCCGCAAGCTAACTAGTTTTAGTATATTTGGAACAATATTGAAATATTCTATACAATAGTTTACAATCACTATTATATCAATTTGGTTATAATAAAGTTTATACATTTTGCAAAAGGGATAAGCGATAGAACAATTACAAACGATCAATTCAAATACAAATTAAAAATTATTTTACATCTACTGAATATTCCATTTAGTTAATTACTAATGTCATTTTTTTAGAAAAAAAGTATTAAAACATTTAAAATAAGAACCGTATAAATAAAACATATTTTATAATATTTTAGATATATATTGTAGATTTAAAATAATATGCCTGATTTATAGAAATCAAGTTGAACAAAAAATATAGTATATACTCGTATATTAGCTTGTTTGTATTGTATATAAATGTACAAACATATATTTTTATCTATCGAATAGTAAATGAGATCTATTGACATTTTATAGACTAGTCATTGATTTTACAGATTGTGAAGTTACAAATAAAAGATAAATGTATGAAAAGATATTCATATTTTTTCATGTACTCTGTTCCATTAGACTGACAAGCTTGCCAGTATGTCCGCCGGATACAGAATAGCCTCAATCATGTTATCGGCTCCGCACGGCGTGTGCTATATATCCGATATGTGTGAAATATAAAATATTGAAAAGAATTCTACCAACGTGCAGATGGGAATAAATCTCTTACGGTTCGATGCTCCTTAACCGTGCATATGTTTACAGCATTGTTCTGCACGCATGACTGAAAACGTACCAGGGCGAGAACGTTTTGCCCGCTACCAATCATCCCTGATTTCAGCTGAAGTGCTGCTTGGTTGATTCAGATTTACAATAATGCTGTTTTGAGAAGTAAAATATTGGTTGATGTCTTGGAAATATGATGCAATAGTGACTCGGTGGTTTTTAAAACGATACGAGCATTTTATATTTTAACATTTGAATAGTAATTAGTTAATAGCGTTTAGTAATATGGTTTTTTCCATACAGGTTTATTTTACGAATTATTTAGATTTATAACTGATAAAAAATTTAAAACTTGTTCATGCATATTTAAAAAAATATTTAATATATATATTTTAAAAAAAATCATCTTCTACATTAAATATAAAAAGATTTATAATTCAATAAAATACGATTTCTTTAATACTTGAAAACTTTAGAATACCATTATATAAAACTTTTTCTAGAGATTTATTATTCTATTGGAATAAAATATAAAAAAACTAGAGAACAAAGATTCTATTATAAACACGAATCTTTTTTTAAGCCAAATTAAACATTACTAAAATTTCCAGACATATTCAATTGGAAATTGTATTAATGTTTTCTAAATTATATAAATTCAAGTTTAATTTTAGAGATGACAATAAATTCTTATCATTTTATTATATTTATCGATTTATGTTTCTTTATAAATTCAAAATCAATTATTTACTTATTGTTAACAGAAATATTAGAAAAGTAATAAATCTAAAAAATCCATTCTACAATATGACTCATAGCAAAAAGTATTCACATGTACATTTTTATTGTACGTTTTTATATCCGTACATAGAATTTTAAAACGTAATATGAAAAAGTCTTGTATAGGTTTTTTTCTCTTGGGATAAACACCTTGTTTTCCCAGTATGATAAGCTGATCCTGTGAGACCTACAGAACAAGTCATATAAATGATTATAACACTCTGTTGAACAGCTTTTATTGAAATATGAATTAATGGTGATTTTACACGTAAAATTATATATATATATATATATATATATATATATATATAGAGAGAGAGAGAGAGAGAGAGAGAGAGGGAAAAAGAGACTAAAGAATTGTAAAGAATAGTAAATAATAATAAGCAGGTAAATGTATGTTTAAACCTTTCATTGTTGTTTAGGCTACCATATATAATTTCAAAAAATAATAAGTATGATATGAGTGTATTTAAAATTTTAATATTTTTTTAAATTCATCAAATTTTATTTGTTAACAAAATAAAAATACTTTTTGTAGAAAAATATGAAATGTAGAGTGGAACTCATATAAATTTAAAATAATATATATTACAGAAAGTTAAAAAAAATAAATATTAAAAAATATATTGTATATACAAAAAACTGTATATAAATAATTTAATTTAATTTAAAAAATGAACATTAAATTATATTAAATAAATTGAATAGATCCCATAAATCTATTAAAAATGATTTTTAATATTTCTGAAATCATTAAATAGATGTTTTGTATTTAAAAAATATAGAAATGGACTAAAAAACAATATATTATTAAATCAAGTTAGATAAAATATTTCAAACAATAAAACGTATGTTTTTTTATTAAAAAAATAAGGAATAAATTTAAAAAGATATTAAATTAAATGGACTGTAATATTAAAAAATCAAATTGGGAAAATGTTCTAAACATTAATTTAAATTATAGGATTTTCAAATTGATTTTACAAATTATACAGAGAAAAATTATGAATATAAAAGTTAAAAAAGATAATTTTTCATGAAATTTATATCTAGTTATAAATTCTTGTAATTTATTTATTCTAGTGAACAAATCATTATTGCTGAATAAAATATTGGAAGTTTGAAAAATACACTAATTTATATATATATATATATATATATATATATATATATATATATATAATTAACTAAAATGAAAGTTTTCCAGTCATTATAAACAATATTCTTTGATTTTTAATGAAATAACTCTTCTCAGAAATCCGTGAAAAGTATACTTTATATTAATTAAAATTTAGAATGGAAATATAAATGATATTTTTTTTCTAAATGCACCGTAAACTTCTTAAAATCTCTATATAGAAAGTATTTATATTATAAAATATTATGTTTCTAAGTAAAACTGAAAAAGAAAATAAAAGATCAATTTTCTTATGCATAAAAATAATAAAATAATAATTAAAAAAATACTATCCTACCACATAATATAATTATCGAAAAAGAATATATGTATTAACTGAACTAATAATTTTCATACTCGTTAGTTACAATTTTGTCTGAACAAGTTCATCATCCTTCAACTAAAATCAAATTTCAAACTTCGTGAATATGTTGAAGGGTGGCTCGTCCCTGCGCATTGGCATGTCATCCAGGACTTTGATTTTGGAACAGAACGACGAACACTGATGAGAATGAGGACACTAGGCCATTTTCAGAACGACGAAGGGAGTTGGATAGCAGTATAGAGGTCAGCACCGGTCAATACTTACTGACACAAGCGGTCGCGCGTGAGTGGTGGTGTTTGTTAAAGGGTCGTTGTACAGAAGAGGGAGAGATATCGTCGACAAGATTGGTATGGTCACTGGGACACATTGAAGTGTGTTTTTGAAGAAGAAGAAGATGACGTTTGTATTTATATACAAAGTTCAGGAAAGAAAAAGACGTACAGATTATATAGTATATAGGCGCAGGTGTTTAATGAAAACAGATATATTTTAGTTTGAAAAGTATTACATGTTTTGAGAATACCAATGCTCTATTCAAAAGACGCAATCAACTTAAGCGTACGATTTTAGTATTTAAAAGAGAAGCAACGCATTAAGAATATTTAAGAAAGGAAGACACCATCGATTTTGTATTTATGCAGATTTATATTTATGTTTGTGAATTAGATGTACGTGTAATAATTTTAGTAAGAATAAGTATTCACCAGAATATCAATCTTTTATATTAATAAATTAAAATTTTTAATAAAAATTATTAAAAAAAATAATTAATTTCACATAAAAGTAAAAAATAAGAGAAATTTAAAAACAATTAATTGTTTTTTATTTAAACATATTAAGTTCAGATATATAAAAGTAAAGTTGTAAAACATACTTCTTATTTATTTAGTATAAGTAGGATAAAAATGTACATTTTGTTCAATTAATTCATAAAAATTGTCAATATTTTCTTAAAAGTGTTAACTCAAAATTAATAATAGAAGTAAATAAAATTAATACGAATCAGATTTTTAAAAACAATTTACAAAATTTATTTTTGAATTGTTAATAAAAAATGAAAAAATATATAACGAGAATCAAATAAGATAAAGTATATAATTTTTGATTGAAAAAAGTTTAATACAGCCATTAAAAAATTGATATGGATGTTATATCAATTATTTTAATTTTTTAATAAAGATTTTTACAATTATTTTACATTAGTTACTTGGATTCACTGGAAATTTAAAATCAAGCTTCTAAAAAAATCTAAAAATATATTTTTGTTCAACAGTAAATAAGACAATTTTTACTAAAATAACATACTTTTTACTCTTATTTAGATTCTATAAAGATTTTTTTATGAATTTATATATATGTACATAAAAGAGAAGTTTTAGATTTTGTAAGGTTTATATTTATTTTTAAAAAAATGTAAACTATTTGACGTTCACTTTTAAGGTAACTGGAAATAAAATTTCAACAAAAGCTTTGAAATAAACATCTGATAAAAACGTTTGTATATGTTAATACAAACACTTACCCCCATATACATACGCCTACATACGCAGTATTTATATAATATATACATACATAGTGTTGTAGATTTAATCTGAATGTAGAAAAAGTAAAGGAATTTAAATATTTTAATTAAGAAAAGAGTAACGTAGTTGTTCTCAATTGGATTCTGTTCAAAACATTGTGAATGTAATGATATAAGGCAATCTTCATTTTAAACGTAAATAAATCGTCTATACACAATACATTCATTTAATTAAATTTCGTAAATACGTTTTTTACAACATGTACGACTATCTACTGAGAGAATCTTGGAAATTCTTTTTTAGATTGTCATGCGAAATGAAGGCTGATTGCAACGTCTACAAAAGTCATGGTCATGGAGAAAGATCGTTGAGAAGAGATTCAATTGAAGGTAATTGTTAACACTTGAGATGAAGATCAGACGCCAGTGGACCATTCGTTCCAACGAATCGGAAACGGAAATTGGAACGAAATCAAATGAGATATAAAGCAAGCGCGGCGACCTGTTGTTGACTTTTACAGTTGACGTGAAGGGTACGTAGGTAGCATTCTACTCAATCCCCAGCTGTTGTACTGATAAGGGTCCGTTTCTATCATCCCCAATACATGATGTGCAGAGTAGATCCCGTTCTCTAGCCGAGAGGTGAGTTTTATCAGCACCCACAAGGGTTATACAAACCCCAATGACAGTTAATGTCGGAGAACTGATGAAAGATGAGTAGTGATTGGCAGTTAGAAATATCTGATATGTTCAATTTTTTGAAAAATATTCTTTTTGTAAGCGGAATTTTAATCTTTGAAGTTTATATATAATTAATAACGTTGAAAATTCCTTCAATCAAAAACATAATCGTTAAAAATAATGAATCCTTCAAATATATATTTTTTTAAATCAAAAGAGCATATATTGATTCATAGGAAAAGAGTATTAACATGAATTCAAGCTTATTTTTTCTCAAAATATAATTATTTTGTTAATTTATCGTTTAAATTTATTAAATATACAAATTTATTATTTCATATTCAAAAAACTAAGGTTTATAATGAAATTATTAATTATGTAACATGTTGAAAATATTAATAAATCATATTCATTTAATTACATTTCTTACACGTAGTGTATTATATTTAATTCATATTAAAACTGAAAATTAAAAAAAAAACAATTAATTTTTTTCATATATAAAAATTTTCTATTGATTTTTTTTTTAAAAAAATATAAATTTTAATAATGAACAATGTATATAAAATTAAGAGTGTCTATTTATTTTGTACTAGAGATTTTCTATAATATTTCAATCAATCAATTTATTTGTAAAACAATTATTTCCTTATTTCTATAATTTATAATATAAAAAATAATAAACGTTTACAAACTAATTAATTATTTTTCGTATTTAAAATATTTTGACAAAATGATGTCATTATTTTGTAAGCTACAGACATTTATTTAATTAGGAATTAAAATACTAGTTGCCCGAAACTGAATTTACAAGTGTGATGTGATGTTTATGTTGCTAGAGTTTTAAAATAATCCATGTATTTTTAAATCGTAAAATAAACATTCATGTTAAACAGATTTTGATGTTAAGCTAGAAGTAAAAGTGAAGTGAGTGTACATAATTAGAATTTTATTAATATGACAATTTTTAGGATAAAATTTACAAATTTTAATTATGTACAATTAATGAACAAATAAGGGTCAACTGAAAAGTCCTTCCAAAAGCATTCACATACAGTTCACACGTACCCATTCGTACATATGTATGTGAAAAAGGTCACGCTGCATGACTGGTTCAAAAGATAACGTTATAGATGATGATTTTTTGACAGAGTACAAATGTATGGAACGCACAAAAGTGGCGACAAATTCACAAATTCAGTAGGTGAGTCTGTTCATTCGTTGGTTCGTACGTTTTAGCGCTTCCGTTGCTCGGACGAGGGAGCAATCAAATTATCCGTCTTCTGTGTCTCCATTTGTCCGTCTGTTGGACGTTCAGCGTCAAGTGTTCGTTCTCCATACACTCATACCTATTTACATTAACGGAGTTCTTTTCCTGGGGGTAGATTTACGTAAATATGTTAAAAGCCAGTGAAAGTTTCAAAAAGTTGCCTATATGTCTTCGACGTTATATTTATTCTATTTATATTTATAAAGTAAACTATATTTAGAAACTGATTATAAAAAAATGTGATTCAATTATGCATTTCGTTTCAACCAAAGCAGATTTACATTAAATATTGGTTTATTTTTAAATTTACATTATATATATATATATACATACGTACATAAGAGAATTCTTCGAAATGAACTAGAAGATAAAGAATGAATTGAAAATGGAAGATTTTGAGGAGTCCTTCATCCATCAATAGTTAAAAAAGCTAATATAATGATGATGTATGTATGTGTGTGTGTGCATGTATATATATATATATATATATATATATATATATATATATATATATATATATACATGGTTTTCCAATAAGAATGTCAAAACTTTGACAGCAGGTGGTGATTTTTTTTAGCTCAATTTGAAATTTCAACTCAGTACAGTTTGGCAAATTATCATGAAATGTTGAACACTTAGTTAAAATATCGAATTGTTAATTTTTACAAACTGTATATAATTTAATTTTTAATTGTTTACAATAGAATATTAATAAATAAATTATATATTACCAATATAAATTAATTAATCAATAATATCTTTATAATTGACTCTACAACTGAATTTTGGATGTTTAATAAATCCTAATATTTTTTTTTATTATTTAATAAAATCATTTCATTTCAACTAATTATTTTTTAAATAATTAATAACGACTATTGTGGATTTAATTTTTAGTTAATCCTTTCTTACAAAACTGTGTTAGTTATGGGACAATACTAATATATTTTAATAAACAAAAAATGACTATTTTTAAATTTAAAACATATTTGAACTAATTATTATATTTATAAAATGTGTATTTGTTATTATTTACATCAAATAGATGATAAATATGTTCTATAAATTTAATTTTATAAAATTGAACATCTATTGCTATTGTTTAACGAATATACGAATATTTTAAACAATGTTCCCAATAACATTTTGATATATCTGTATAAACTTTTGTAGTTGTTACAAGTCGTGTAATATAATATTGTGAAAACTACTAGATCGATGCAGTGACGACAACGACATAGACAGATCGTCTCTCAAAGGACTAGAATGCCGGGTTTACAACATCGAGTCCACGTACCGACCCTCCTCCAGTGTCTTCAACTGTAACCAGGGTCAACATTTGGTAAGTTCTATGCTTTGGCTGGTAAATGTGTTCCCATTGCGACGACTGTCTTTACAAGGCAAATACGCCTTCTTCAGAGAGCCATAAATAAAATATTGAAATACATTTCCATCTCTGATATTATGCTGTTATTATTTTTATTGTGTTTATATTCGCACGAACATAAATTCATAAAAAAATGCATCGCGTATATATTCAATTTCGGTGTGAAGCGAAAAAACAATGTTATGTTCAACAACTTCATTAAAACTTTGTTAATTAATTCTGTGACGTATGTTGAAATTAAATTTGAATGCTTTTTTATATTCTATGAGGTTTTTTAGAATTTTTGTAATGTTGAAGCCTAGATTTATTTAAAAATAATTTATATGGAAATGAGAAGATGAATTTATTAAAAGGTAGTTATTAATACTCACACGTAGTTTTAATATTTATTGCTTGGTTTATTGTGTAATTAGTAATTTAAATGTTTTTATACATGATATTTTTTTTATTGTTTATACTTTACAAATAAGTATGTATTATACACGCACACACACACACACATATATATATATATATATATGTGTGTGTGTGTGTGTATGTGTGTGTTGAACATGTGTATTTAGTATGTGCATATATTATTTGGTTTTAAAAGTAATTTATTTTTATATAACATATATTTTTCCAAATATATTGAAATTAAATTCGATATTGAATTGAAGAGAATAATAATTAATTTCAAAAAAGAGTTAAGTAGTAGCTATAAATGATTATTTATATATACATACAACATACATACATATATATGTATATATATATATATATATATATATATATATATATATATATATTCATATGAATAAAATTTATTATTAATTCGAAATTTGCGATTTTATATTAAAATTAAGGCAAAATATATGATGAAAAAATAAGTATCCAATATTTTTTTTATTGAAAATCAATAAATGCTACGTAAAAAACAAACATAATTTAAAATAATAATTCCAATGACACAAATAATTTGATAAATACAAATCAAAGTTTCTTTCTAGAATTATCTGTTTTTTTCTCAATTTTGTATATAATTTTTTCTTTGATTAATTTTTCAGAATAAAAAAATTTTTTACATAAATCCATTTTAACTTTGTTTACTTTAATTAATAATAGATGAAGGCCTATATATTAAAATTGGTCGTAATTAAAAAATTTGTATGATTTTTTCCTCTAATCTTACAAATTTATATTAAATCTATAAACTTTAATTGTTTAAAAATTTATTATCTTTTTTATTTAAGTCTATTAATTAATAATATTTTTAAGTATAAAACTGAAATTTAATATCCTTAAAGAAATAATTTTAAAACTTCCTAAATTATTTTGTTTCAGTATATCTGTTTAGAGTCTAATTATATTCAGTATATTATATTGTTTGGTACAATACTGAGTACATCAATCTTTTATATAATCACCGAAACTACGTTCGGTATCTTTCAATGATGCTAACACAGCAAGCGGCTATGCGTTTAATTAGACGATCCGAACGCGGGGAGTTTAAATTTCAGTTACGTAGATTTACTTTATTCATGCATACATCGGGCACCTGCTTCTCTGCTATTTGTTCTTTGGAGTATTCTTATTCGAATGTAAATCTTAGCCGCAATGTCTCATGTATAAATCTGCATAGTGAAGTAGAGAGATATTCAGATTGAAAGCGCTTTGTTTTATGACAAGTTTGAATTTTGGATTTTTGAAACACGATGAATTTTAAACGAAATATTTTAGAAATAATATCCGTATATCTTTTCTGTCTGATGAATATATATGTATGTGTCTACATTTTTTATCAAATTTGATGGAAGAGATTTTGTTGATTTATCTCTTTTCTTATTACAATTTATGAACAAAGCTTTTGTATATATATATATATATATATATATATATAAAAGTTTGAATTTGTTCAAAGATAATATTATTTTCAATACTGTGTTTCGGTTTTGAGAGATAAATAATTTTTAAATTGTATATATAAGTAAGAATATTTAGTTACTCAGCTAAAATTTATATAAAAGAGTTGTTAAGATAAAATTCTTTTTTCATTTCAAATAAGTTAAGAATTATTTTAAAAACAGCTAATGTATAGAAAATATTTTACATTTTTCATCTATTATACTACAAATATTCTACACTTTTTTACTACTTGAATCAACAATTAAGTAAATGTACAATTCATCAAATATAAAATATAATTATTATAAAATATAAAAATTTGTTTACATAAAAAAATCCTTAAACAATCAATGAAAATATTATATAAACTAATATATTACACATAAAAATATAATTAATTTTCATTCTTGTAAATATATATGCTCTTTAAAATCAACAATTTGTTAAAAAGTAAACATAAATTCAAAGTCATACACAGGCAAATTTTCTGAAATACTGTTATTAGTATATTAATTTATAACTAAATTAAAACCGTTAAACAAAATGTAAATAGAATTAACACATCTTTAGTACGAATTTCAATAACAAAGCTACTTCCATGCCAGACTTTTGACTTAATTAAAAACTTGAGACTAATCTTTGAAAACTTTACTACCTGTTCTAAAGTAAACAACAAACTAAGGTCGAACTAAAGAATCGCTGTTAACTGTAGATGCATATATCGTAATATTTTATGATTACAGTATTTTCATAAACGTAAAATTGTTATTACACTATAAATAATTTAATTCTTACTAAGTTTCTCTTCTTTACATTTTTAGCTTCAAAGTAATAAAATTCTTACTTTTAAAATTACTGTTGTTTTTTTCAATTTCATTTCATTTATCAAAATTTAAATTTGGAATGCTATTATATATATATATATATATATATATATATATATATATATATATATGTGAAATTATGTTTAAGTATATATTTATGATTATTATTAAGCAGATTTTCAGTAATAACATAATGAAAATTCATGTAACAAAAATAGATCAAAGTAAAGAGAACTCATTACAATATTTGTCGTCATGAAAAATTCACACACTATGTATACATAATAACAAAAACACAGTAAGCATTTTAGACGGCATGTAACCACTTAATAACTACATCATCAGCCTCCGGAATTCTCGGAAACGCGCCACTCGCGTGCCAACTAGCACGAAAACTTATACGCAATGGAAAAAACATATATACACATACATATACATTATGTAGAGAAAACAAGGATATGTCTTTGTCGGCAGGAACTAGTTGGCAAGCAGTAGAAAATATACATTAAAGGCAGGTACACACTTGAACAAAAAGCGGATATTCGTTAGCAAACAATTGTACAATAATACAGCAGTCAGAGAATGTGGCAGGAACTATAAATTATTACGGTTGCTGTATTGTTTCGTGATTAAATATGGAAATATTTTTAATTTTAAATAATGAATACCAGACATAATCTTTCAATTAATCTTTTTGAAGTACATTTATTTTCATGAACAATGTGAAATTTTTAATATTGTCGCTATTAAATCAATTCCAATTAATTAAACACAATTCTTATCGAAATTAATATTTTATTTTGTATTGTATCAATTTTAGAATATAATGAAAATTAAATTCATTCAAAGCACAAAGTAGATTATTTCAATAGGGATGGAAATACGTAGCTTTGTAAACAAAAAAGGTTACACAATTAAACATGAAATTCTTATAATAATGAACAAATCGCTGGTAATATTTTTGTAAAGAAAAATTAAATAATTATATAACAAGTATACAAAATCTATTAATTTATAATTGAAAATTTCAAAATTTCTGTACAGAATATTTAAAAATGTGTTATTTTCATTTTTTTTAAAAAAAATAGAAATATTAGTTAAGTAATAAAGATTTTTTTTCAATATATTTACATATTTGAATTAGAAGAGAAATACATTAGATTGATCGAAACAGAAAATTTTGGGAGTGACCTTCATCCAGCAATAGATAGAGAGATACTGATGATGATAATAATGACTTAAATATTAACGAAATTTAAAAATTAAGTGTTCAGTAAAAAATACGAGAACGACCAAAAATAATCTATCTAAGGAAGGCTATAAAAATGACAAATTTCGAATACTACGAGGAAATGAAAAGAATGTCTTCAGATAGCAAAATATAATTGTATTTATAAGGCACTTCCACTAATGGATGACGATAATATTAATAGATATTTTACCAAAATTGCAGTGAATAAATTAGAATTGTTTAATAGCGATTTTATAATTTCTTATAAAATATTTTAATATGAAATGATTGTTAATGATTAATAAAAAATATTAAATTTCATTATAACAACCCTTTTTAAATTTAATTAAATTAAAGCAAAAAGCTAAAATTATTGTTCTTTAATTAATAATAATAACATTTTTAAAAATATATTTAATTATATAAAATATATTCTTAAAAATGATAAAATATTGAAACAAATACCATTTTTATCTAATCTTCAATATTTTGTTAGAAATTAGTTAAAAGAAAAATGTTTTTGACATTTTTAGCTCTTTGAGATAGTTTTATATAAATTGAAATATAAATGTAAGGTCATTTGATTTCAATAGTGATATAAATCTTAAATATGAAGTGAAACTGTAAATTAAAACTATTTCTATTCTTAGTTTAATCCTTTTTAAGTTTTATGAAATATATAAGCCGTACCTAAAGAATATTTTTCAAGAAAAGCGTCTTAACATAAAACCAATTTACTTATTTACATTTTTAAATTAAAGATAAGATGAAAGCTGTTAATACTTTAATGGAATTTATAACAAGAGAATCAGATAAGTAGAACAAAGCGTCGCGAGATAGAAAGTAATGAAGATATATTTATTTTGTGTACCATATCTACAATCTGTTTAAATCCTCTAATTGATGATTTTATGGGAAGATGCTTAATGCATAGTGTTTAAGACCGACTGATGATTTAAAATTTATGTATTCTTGGACCACTTGCTTAAGCGTCCAGTGTGTGTCGACCTTAAGCTGTAAAGCAAGCTAGCAAAGCACACATAGACACAAAGCACGCGTAGTAGAGGCTTTTATTGATGTGGCTGAGATCGCGTGACTCGATAGCAGCGCCTCTGTCGACGAACCGTCGAGATACGATCAACGGAACGGCAACCGTTCAGTGACCCACGCCAGTAACGGACAATCAGGAGGCGTTAGAAAGTTTTATCAGTAGTTTATTCTAACAATCATATTATACGAAATTTGTTTGACATGAATTGAAAAGCTAGTTAGTACTCGAACAACGGTTTGCGTATATTTCTGTAATATAAATGATTGTGTATTGAATGCGTATTTGTCACACAAACACGAATATTTCATTTATTCATTATTTTAATTACATGTACTGTTTGTCAAAATAACTCAGTTTTGATTACTGATAAAGCTTTTTTTGTTTTATTAAAATGTGAAGCATTTTTTTTATTACGTATTGTATTTGAAAATTCGAAAATATTAACATTAAAAAACAAGTTTGGTAATCTATTAAATAAATTGTAAAGCTTTGAAATAATGAGAATAAGTACCAAAAAAATAACACGTTAAATTCTTTCTCTATTCACTTTCCATCCCACATTTCATTCTATATATCTAAAAAAACAAATAAAATTTATTTATCTCTTATTAGAATGAGAAATAAAATTTATAAATATTTTTGGAATTTTTATAAATGATATAGTGCTTATCTTTTATTGTACATTTATCTTTCTTCTCAAAAAATTAAAAATTTTGTATATATTGAATGAAAATTAATGTGTCTAAATAACACACATACATACATACACACACACACACACATATATATATATATATATATATATATATATATATATACAAGAGTGTTATTTGATAAGTATGGTAAGAGTAAGAAAAACTAAATTGAAAAATTCAATTAAATTAATTAATTAATTAAATTAAACAATAAATAAATTTACCATACTTATCAAACGACCCTCGTATCTATATATAAAGCGTAAACTTATCCAATTGAATAGAAAATTGGATATTTGAACCTTTGAAAGTAAATTTTCTCGATAAATAATTAAAGTTGAAAACTATAAAAAACGGGTTGGACTACATTCAATTTTCAGAAGAGATTCTGAGGCAGGAAATTGCCTGCAATCTTGCAATTTACGGCTTTGCCTCTCTTAGAATGTTTTTTTATACAACATCGAAACAAGATTTTATAATAATTAAATTTTCATCTTAAAAAGGCTCAACTAATCAGTAATTCATTTAATTATTTATATTATGATTATTTTTATGTGTTTTATAGATGCTTCGTATTTTTTAAAATAACGAATTTAAATTGTAAAAAATAAAAAATAAGCTTTTAAATAAAAAAGTTCTCTGATTAATTAAATGTCGATATATATATATATATATATATATATATATATATATATATATATATATATATATATATATAATACAAAATATATAATATTAAGAGGTAAATTGAATTTATAAATTTAAATGAACTTTTTTAAATGTAAAATGTTATTTAGATATTTAAAAGCAGTTGTATATAATATTAATTCTAACAAAAATGGCCAATACAGAATTTATTTATTATGTTTTTAAATAAATTGACAATATTCTATTAATACTAAATTTGTACCTTGTTGAAAATTATTTATTTTTTTATGTTCATACCTAAAATAAATGTTTTAAATGTAAATAATTCACGAAATGAAAGTATTTTAATTTAAGTAAATATTATATTTAAAATCAAAGCTAAAATTTCAAGTCAAGTAAATATTTTACGACTATATTATTCCACATTTAAAGTATTCTATAGCTTTTAATTCTTTGAAAATGGTCATTTATTAAAGAGAATTTTATTTAATTTGAGGAAAAATATTATATATGTTTAAATTATATTTATTTGTTTACTAAAAAATGTACATTTTAGAAACAATAAAAAATTAATAAATACTCATGTTATATATATATATATATATATATATATATATATATATATATATATATATGTGTGTGTGTGTGTATAATTAACAGCATTTTGTAATAAATTATTATAACAGATTCAAACTGCTTTCGAATTTTTTCAATTTAATTTCGATATTTCAAAATTTTTTAATAGATTTTTAATATTTTAATCACAAATATTTATTTATTTTATTAAAACAAATTGAAATATTTTCAAAGTTTCTACAGTGAATGGTTATTATCTCTGTCTCTCTCTTTCCATATATATATATATATATATATATATATATATATATTCATCTTTTCTTTCACGTTTTAGAATTCTATCCTGTTTCGATTAATCAGCATTTTCTCGCTCGACCTATATTTCTTTTGCCTGTTAGTTTGTATTTGAGAGTTTTTGTGCAATTCTATTTTTCTGTATTCTGTTCAAATATACTTTTTACTTTTCTCTATATTCCATTATTTTATTTTCTAGAGATATAACGTTCAGACTTTCTCTGATATACTGATATAGTTATTTGTTTTCGTGTCAGACTTTATTAGTCGTTTCACTGTTCTTAAAAAAATATTTTTATCCTTATTCTATTTTTTGTATTATTTCATCATCTTATCTCCTTTTTTAGTGACACTTACTTAAAAATCTTATCTTGAAATACTATTTTAGACCTATTTACATTGTACTAATGCTTTAGTTTTTTTTAATGAATATATAGACATTACAGAAATTTTCGATTTTGTTTAAAACACTTATTTACTGATTTACCGCTGTAGATTATCTTCCATTTCGATAAAAAAGATCTGATCATGTACGAATATTAAGGTATTGAGATATTACTATTTTTAAAAAGGAATCCATTTTATAATTTTCTATTTTCAATTCTGTATGATTTTTTCAATATATATATATATATATATATATATATATATATAAACAAACAGATTATACGCATCAAAAAAGAAAAAACTGACATAGGTTTAATATTATTAAATGTTGAAATATTTTGTATTTTTTTTGAAACATATCTATATGTTCCTAATAACCAATTCTGTCATGTAATCAATCTACAAATGTATGTATGTATATGTTCAAAATCCTTGTTCACTGTCAGTTTTTGAAATTATATTCGAACCGTATACATACAATCCTAATTACAATAGTACGAGATTAAAAAGGAGTTTATGAATCAGTAAATAATGGATTTAGTACACTGACGGAATTATTAATAAATTTTCAATATATGAAAACGGTTATATTTGTACCACGAACGTATTTACTGCTATCAAAACATATCCGACACAATAAAAAACTGTCATTACAAAATAAAATTTTAAACGCTATGTTAATGTACTCTAAAATTTGTAATTTATAAAAACCATCGAATAATGGTGTTGTACATCGAAACCTATCACTGAACACTTGATGTTTTCTCGTACAGTATCAACAATAGCGACCAACCGCATGAAAAATAAAACCATACAACGTGTTCGGTCGAGTGGATTTTCACAAAAAAATCACTGTTGGCCGACACAGCATCTAGTGGATGATACGAGATGGAGTAGATGTGCGGATGATTGTACTCTGAACGATCCGTTGTGACGATGATACCCAGGATCAGTCCTAGATATATCACGCATTCAGAAAAAAATGTCATCTTTCTTTTCATACCATGCACGACCATGCAGTGCCGAAAAGTTACGTACGTACAGTCACATGTTATAAATTAGTATAAAAAACAGAACGACATGCTTTTTATTAGATTCTACCAGTCATATTTATGAAATGTGCTACAATATTCGTGGTAATAAATTATTTCCTTGCAAAAATCGTAGTATTGTTTCAATGGATTAAAAATCATTCCTGAAAAAGTTTATAAACCTGCAACGGTTTTTTTTTCAACTATACATTTAGGGATTATTATTTTCTATTTACATTCATATGAACTATTCGATATAAAAATTATTACCAAGTGTTATTTTCAATTCATATTAAATCACTATTTAGATTAAAATATTTCATTGGTGTTTAGTTGTGTATTTAAAAAAAAAACTTTAAATCTCGTTCAATATAGTAGCTTTAATAAAAGCAAACATTTCATTTTCAATCATAAAACATAAAGTATATGAAAACATATCAGTTCAATTGACTCATTGTTTTATAAATATGAAATTGAAATTGAAACCTATAATAATAACAACAAAGCTTCGTGATATTTTTCTATTTAGTTTACAAAACATTGCTCTAAACTTTCTCATTTAAATATTCAATTTGAGAATTGAAATCTGTTTTGAACAGCTGTAAATTTTCAATTCAATAATTCACAAGAACGGTGATGTATTTATATTTGTTTGTACTACTTTTTATTTTTATAACATTTACTATATTATCGAAACGTGTTATAAAATATATAACAAAAAATTATAAACCTACGCATATGTATCTGTTTATGAAATATTTATATGTTTTTGAAAACAGACATTTTTTTTGTTAATTATATACTACAAAAAAATGTTCAAACCATATATTGTGTTGTAAAATAAAAAGTACAAGAACAATATGAAATGTATATATATATATATATATATATATATATATATATATATATATATACCAAGATTGTTTGATAAGTATGGTAAAAAAGTAAGAAAAACTAATTTGAAAAATTTAATTAAATTAAACAATAAATAAATTTGCCATATTTATCAAACGACCCTCGTATATGTATGTATATTCTCCCTACTTCCAACTACTGTTAAATAAAGGTCTTTATCAAAATTTTCACCAATCTATTTTTTTTACTTATTTCACACCAACGAATTATCTAATGTCTCTGTCTAGGTTATTTATGAGTCTATTCTCCGACCTTTTTATATTTCTAGATTCTTTATTAAAAATTAATCTTTTCTATCGATAAACTTTTCTTTTTATTATATAATTAACTCATTTAAATTTTTAATTTCTGTTATAAAGTTTTTAAGTTTTTTTTTCAAATCAACTCATTTTACTTTCTATAGGATCATCAAAATGTGACGCCTAGATTTGTGTTTTATTATAGATAAACTATATATATATATGTTTCCATATACACATGTTTCTTTTTAATAAAATACAAATCTAGGCGTCTCATTTTGATGACCCTATATTTCTAGTACGCATTTTTTGTATGAAATTATGGAATTTAAAACCAATGTTTATAATCCATAAGTGAAAATAGGTAGAATGGATTAATTAAAAATTTTCTTCATACAAAGAGGAATATTTCATTTCATAATGTAATATTTTTTTTAATTAATAACCTATTTTTATTTTTCTATTCATTTCCTTTACAAAATTTCTCTTGTGTTAATAAAGTATTATAAATATAATATTTAAAATATGCATATAGTTTTTAATTTTTATATCTATTTTTTTAATTCGATTGTCCTCTTACCTGCAAATTCATTCTGCGTTATTTTTTTTTGCTATAATTTAATACAAAATATTTGGTTCTGTATTAAACCAATATTTTGACTTGCTTTGTTTAATTATTTATTTTTTTTCAAATTCATTTGTATTCAATGAGAAAATAATAATCGTGTCAAAAATTATAGGTGTCTCTAACATTACTTTTTACTCTTCTTTCTTCAGATTCCTGGTTTATTGTCTTAATCATTTTTAGTATCACTATAAATAGCTTTAGTGTTCACTTTTTTTATAATATAAAATTTTTCAATTTTTTTGCGTACTTGTGCAATATATATATATATATATATATATATAATATAAAATGAAATATAAAATAAGTAATTATTTTTTTAATGTTTGTTGCATTTTAAGAAAAAAATCAATTAAAAGCATTCTCAGAAAATAAATATAAATTGCTTCATCAAATGAAAGCGAAATCAATCATAACTTGAAACCTTAAAAATATATACGATTTGAAATACTCATAAACGAAAACAATTTAATTGAAAATCTCTAAAGATTATATTACTTCAGTTCAATTTTGAACAAAAATGTTAAGTACAAAGGAAGCTAATCAATAAATGATTTAATTGTAAAATTAAAATCCAGATTGCCAATTGAAGGGATACCAGGCCAATCCTGTAACATACATATATGTACGCTATGATCGAAACTAGCGAGAACGAGCTGTTTAATGTTGTTGTCTGATTATTTTGCATTTATTCATATCGAACCGATTAAAAACACCAATAACTCACGGCTCGATGAGGCCACCGTAAATAGATGGACGTCGATATTGTGTGCGGCTAGTACGCTTCGATGATTAATTTCTACATCCATCCGGATTTCCATGAATCGGTCGTATGCTTATGATGGGTAAAAAGGTGAATGATATATACAATGCGCTTGAAATTTCAGGTTTGGATATATTTTTTTAATCAATAAGGGTCTCTCCATAAATCTTGCTTTACACTGCCTTACGATTTTACATATATTATGTATATTTACATACATACACACACACACACACACATATATATATATATATATATATGTGTGTGTGTGTGGTGTGTGTGTGTGTGTGTATGTGTGCATGTTCTGTTATATTTTTAAGGAAAATGTCATTTTAATATCTGCAATAAATTAAATTTATAGTCATAAATAGCAACATAAAATCAGACAAGTAATAAATTAAAATATGTGATTATGTTTTATATGCATTTTTGTTTACACATCTTCAGAATAAGTAAAACTGAAATATATTAGTGAGTTTTGAAAAAATCTTTTATATACTTTTCATTCAAGCACACAAGTGAAATTTATTTATTTAACTAACTTTTACTTTTAAAATTGCATAATGCCATTGAAAGCTGACAAATACGTTATCAATAAATATTTATGTACAATTTTTGTTTTATGTAAGTCAAACTGTTTTATAAAAAAAGATTTTTTCTCTAATAATAAATCAATTTATATATATATATATATATATATATATATATATATATACCGACTGGGTAGTACAGTGGTTAGCATCACCGCGTGTCATGCGGGAGATTGCGTTAGATTCCCAGTCGGAGAGTCCTCGTTTTCAAGTCGAGGGTTGAGCATGAAGGCCGACAACCTCATCTTGTCTGAATGAAGGAGTAAACCCCGAATAAAAAAATCTTCACCAGTTTGGTCAGCGTGGTGAAATATTCCATGAATGTTAGCATTCATTGTGGCTTTCGTCAGTGGACTGATGTGGCCAATATATATCATCCATCATCATCTGCCCACTGCTGGGCGAAAGCCTCGTCGAATGTCATAATTAAAAAAGAAAGTTTTCAGCCTCTTCCATTCTTTCCTGTCACTGGCCAATCTCATCCAACCTTGCCCTCCACAATATTTCACAATTTCATCTCTCCATCTTTGATGTGGTCTTCTTTTGGGTCTCCTTTTATCTCTTGGTCTCCATTCCGTAACAATCTTCGTCCATCTGTTGTCCTCTCTTCTCGCTATATGTTCTGCCCATGTCCATTTCAACGATTTAACTTGCTCTATTATATCCATTACTTTTGTTTGTTCACTTATCCATTTACTTGTTTTTCGGTCCAGTTTGGAAATTCCTAACATTATTCTTTCCATACTTCTCTGAGCAGTTAGCAGTTTCTGTTTCATTCTTGTGTTTAGAGTCCAAGTTTCTGCTCCATACGTACAGGCCGGTAGTACACATTGGTTATATGCCTTACTTTTTAAACTGATTGGTATATTGCTTTTCATTATATTATTTAGTCTCCCAAATGTTGCCCATGTGGCTTTGATTCTCGATTTGATTTCTGGCCATAAATCACCATCGTATCTTATAGTTTTCCCTAGGTATTTTATTTTGTCCACTTGTTCCAGGTACTGATTCTCTAGTTGTATTTTACTTCTTTCAGTAAAATTATTGAACATGACCTTGGTTTTTCCCATATTTATTTTTAACCCTACTTTTCGGATTTTTTCTAAGAGGGTTTCGAGTAATGTTTGTAATTCTTCCGGTTTTTCACTTATAAGTAGTATATCATCTGCAAATCTTAGATGTGATAGATATTCTCCGTTTACTTTGATTCCTTTATTTTCAAAATTTGCGTCTCTTATGACCTGTTCTAAAATTGCATTAATAATTTTTGGTGATAAACTATCTCCTTGTCTGACTCCTTTCTCTATTTTTATTTTGTCTGATATATATATATATATATATATATATATATATATAATTATATAAACACTTATATTATTTGAAGTAAATATTGTATTGAAATATCAAAAATGGAATTATTTTATTTATAAAAATAAATTTAATTTGATTTTTACAAGTATATAGTTTATTTTGTTTATATATATATATATATATATATATATATATATATATATTTGTATCATTGTATATTCAATGTTTTAAAAACTGACTTGTATAAATATTTCTGTTCCAAAATTTTATTTCATTTTATTTTTTCAATTTAAAAAATTGTGTCAAATAATAAAAAATAACTAAAGAAAAATGTGAAAATATTTAAAAATGTATATCTTATGTAAGGTTTCACAAATCCGAATTTCAAAATTGTAAACTTTATCCAAATATTCATATGTTATTAAAAATTAATTAATTTAAATCTCAACACTATGATTAAATCTAACAATTGGAATCTAATAAATGAATAAATAATATATTTATGTATTAACCAAATAAAAAAGTAAAATTGTTTTATATAATTTAAATGTATGAAACAGTTTGTAAAAAAATATGAATTTAATCATATACATATTTGATAATTTACGATTTGAATAAGAAGCTAGACATATTTATTTTCATTATTCAATTATATAAATTTTCTCGTGAGATTTGAATATATTTCGTAAATTATATATCATCAAAACAGTTGAACTTTCTATTTTGATATTATAGTCAAATTACAGTTGGAAATTAATACGAATTACGTCTCATTTATACGAGGCATTCAGTAAAATAAAGTTTATAAGGATTCAGAAACCATTGAAGAGAATTAATAATTTTGTAAATATTTCGTAACTATTACGATATGGCAGTGGGTATAACAATAAAGGATAATAATAACCCATTCTATTAATAGCGTATTACTAACCTTAATTTAGAAGGTCGAAGGAAACATTTTCCCACAATGGCTCAATCTATTGATAAGTTTGATAGTATAAGCAAAGTTGAAAACCCAAAGTTTAATATGATAAATTTATGTTGTCATAGTTGAGGTTGTTAATAGGGTTAATGTATTACTTTATTGATACATATATAAATGATGATCGAATAAAAAAATATATCTGGAAGATATATTCCATCTTTAACTATTTGAACTATTTGGTAAAATTATAAACTTTGTTATTTATTTTATGAACTTTAGTAAACAGTCAAAGAACAAAAATTACAGCATTCACATATATACATATATATATATATATATATATATATATATATATATATATATATATATACTGATGAAAACTATGCACGTAAGTGAATATTTGAAGTTTTCGCAAGAACAGTTTCACGGATGTTTATTAGAAATTCTAAGAGAATATAAATTAAATAAGTTTCTATTTGACAGACAAATACTTTTGCTATACTTATATATTTGTTAAACTTTTTTATTGAAATATACACAAATAATTGACAATAATATATAAAATGTGTATGTATGAGTTTGTAAACATGAATTGTAAAAAAGGAAACAATATGTTATAAACTAATATAATTTCAATTTCAATTTGTTTTCACTATCATACATATGTAATTTTTATTATAAAAAGTACTTTTTAAAATATGTTAGTTTGTATATTGAAATCATTTTAAAATTGAAAACATTTAATTGGAAATAAAATACAAAAAAATATACACATATTATCATGTGTTAATTCTATTTAAAATAAAAAAAAATTAAGAATAGTTTAAAAGTTAAAAAATATTAAAATAAAAATCTATCCCAAAAAAAGTCCTAACATTTTTATTGTAAGTTAATAGAATTAATGAAATTGAAATGATATAAAATTTATCTAAAAAAATAACGAAATAATTAATATTATAATATAGTTTTAAAATTTATAATATTTTATTTTCTCTAAATATTAATATTTATAGGTGAATCATTGTTATTTTACTAAAACTAGTTTCTGAAATTAAGACTATTTGAGTATCGTAAAATATATCAATACTTTAATATAAAAAAATTGTATTGAATAATTTTTTTAAATAAAAATAAATTATTTTTTTAAAATTTCATCTAATAATTGAAAATATTCAGTTAATAATTATTTACTGTTAAATTAATTATTTTTTTTTATTATATTATAATTTATAAATTTATGACGAAATCTTAATATAAACTATAACAATGTCACAATTATCAAGAAATATTCAACAAGTTTAAATACAATTCATCAAATTTCATATTGTACATCTTTTACATACATCCTATTAACTCAATAAGTTTTAGAGAATGTGCTGCTTTTAATGGCAACTTCATGAAATTATTATTGAGAAAGATGACGTACACAAAAGAGCCGCGGGTGTTTACTATGAAGATATTTTAGCAGTCTGCCAATGTTATTCAAGTTTAACATGAATTTCGAGTGAAGTTTCAATGCGGAAAGCTGCAATTAGGTCTGCAATAAACAAATTAGTTTGCAAGTTTCAAATGGATGGACAAGACGAAGACATAAATAACAATATGAAGAATGTGGCTACCAAAAATAAAATCAACTTTGTTGAACTATTCAGACATTTATATACAATAGTTTTATGTAGAAAGGAGACAATGCAGAGCAATAAAATTTCAATGTAATTGAAAACAATGATCAGTATCTACTATACTTTGAGAATATATAAAACTGTTTGCAAATACGTAATTCCAATTCAATTCACAGGAAGCAAGGAAAGACATTTTAACATCAGAGTTACTAAGTTTATATATATATATATATATATATATATATATATATATATATATATATATATATATATATATATAAAATGAGTGTAGGTGTATCTATAAAAATAAGTTATTTCTTTATTCGTCTATTTGAAGTTATATACATCATTTTATGTGCTAATAAATAAAAAATTAAATAAAATTTCATTTATTTATCTTTGAATAGAATGTGGAATAATATTTAAAATTTTTTGTAATTTCTATAAACAACACATCTTTTATTTCTTATTGCACATTTATATTTTGTTATCAAAAAAATTAATATTTTTGATATATTAAAAAAAATTAATGTTTATAAATTTTATATATATATATATATAGAGAGAGAGAGAGAGAGGGAGGAAGAGAGAGGGAGGGAGAGAGAGAGAGAGAGAACGAGTTACATTTTCATAATGTAGCTCGTTCTAATCCATTTAAAAAATATAAATTTTTTAGAAATTGATAAAATATTTCATTCATTTCTATATGAAATTAAATTATTATTTATATGAATTTCATTGAATCGATTTTATTCTTCATGAATTTTATTTAATCATAGTGATTTAATTCGAAATATTCCACTGTATTTATATGCTTTTCATATGTTCGAAAACTATAATCAATGTTATTATGAAAAAGTTGTTCATTTTTAACATATATGTTCATAGTAACAAATAACTGTTAGTAGTAGACAAATATTTTTTAAAAAATTGAATTTTCAGTATTAAGAAGTTCATTTTTATGTTTTTTTATGAAAAAAATGCGTCAGTTATAAAAAAATATATCAATATACTTTTAAACTCACAAACTTAGAGTCGAACTTATGGTTTATTTAATAATAATTTATCATTGGACTGTAAATACATATTATAATTAGGGTTGAAATTTTGATTACTAATTAATTAAATTTTAAATTAAAATATTTCGTCCTTTCAATTTCAATTGTATGTGAATTATAGATAGAGTAAATACATTTATACACACACACACACATATATATATATATATATATATATATATATATATATATATATATATACACTATTTTAATTAATAATAATTTATATTATGTAAAGTAAAATATTTACTATCAAGTTGTGAATATTGGTGTATGTATGTGTGTGTGTGTGTGTGTGTGTGTGTGTGTATATATATATATATATATATATATATATATATATATATTCATAATATACTCGTAAAAACCTGTTCAAACATTTAATTAACATTCTATTTTTGCAAATGTAATGTAAAATTCGGCGCACTGACTCATTACAATAATGACTAAATATAAATCCCAAACTTTCAACACGATTACTAAACAGATTATTGTTCGACACTTTTAACGTTACATATTCTCTGTTATTGTTCATATTTTAATATATACGACATTCTATCCTTTCATTTTACCAGCATTATTATTTAATTTTTACACCTAATACAAAAACGAATCAAATATATATAAATGGCTCCCAAGCGTACTCATTTCGCTTACTAGAACACAGTACAGAAATTCATACTTTATGAGAGAGAAACATGTATAAATAATAAAAGAAAGCGTATCATTTGTTTCTATTTAACACTTGAAATTTTGTTGAATTACTGGAAACACGTCATTGGTACTGTTTAAGCGAATACAGGATAAAGCTGATGTGGTTGCTATGGCGTTCACAAAATTATTAGCAGGGAGAGAGAACCCAAATATTGTGTGTTGTTCGAAAAAAATACATTGCAAGAGGACATTGCTAGCGCTTCGTTGAACTGCGTTATAATTAATTGACGTCACTAATTGTAATTTCATTGTGAAGTTATAGGCAATTTTTTACTTTTATTTTTCGTCTTTCGTACACAGACAGGATTTTTTAACTTATATATATATATATATATATATATATATATATATATACATATATATATATATATATATATATATATATATATATATATATATATATATATATATATATATATATATATATATATATATATATATATATATATATATATATATATATATATATATATATATATATATATATATATATATATATATATATATATATATATATATATATATATATATATATATATAAACTATTAAAAGTAAACTTGATAGGAAACGTAAAAATGAACAAACTAAATAAAAATCATTAACAGTCATTTTAATCATCTCACATTTTATGTATATATATATATATATATATATATATATATATATATATATATATATATAACTGAATCTATACTTTTAATCAGATTTAATGCTCATATTAAGGTCAGTACGAACGCTGTTATCACTAAATCATCAGGAAATTAGGATCATCAGAGTAAATGCTTTAACCTTAATTTCTTTCTATAAAGTAACAGTCACTGATAATAAAAAGTTTTATGGATTTTTTTACTGAAATTTATTTTAGTTCAGTAAATTTAAATAGTAATTTAAAGAAAAGTTTATCTTTCCTTATCTCTCTCTCTCTTTCTTTATATATATATA
This sequence comes from Neoneuromus ignobilis, assembly GCA_029203775.1. Lineage (NCBI taxonomy): Eukaryota > Metazoa > Arthropoda > Insecta > Megaloptera > Corydalidae > Neoneuromus > Neoneuromus ignobilis. Next base: position 16,697,012 of record CP092090.1, read on the forward strand.
TATATATATATATATATATATATATATATTATATAATAATTTTTTAACATCTTGTAAGATAACGAAATATTTTATAAAATATTAGATAAAAATATTGATTAATAAAATAGTTTTTATAGACTATAAGAGTTTATATATAACATATAAAAAGTTAAACAATACAAAAACGAATAATTTACAATAATGAATATATAAGAAATATTTTAATTTGTCATTTCGAATGAAAAAAATAAATATTTATTTCTTTAGAAAGGAATATAATTGTATAATGAACGAAATATACAAAAAATTAATATTTTTTTAATTATATTATTTTTATAAATATAATATAAAGTTTCTAACTGTATTTAGAAAATTGTGGTATTGAAATTTAAGTATTTAAATATAATTGCTTAAATAAATATTTTTAATTAACGTAATCTTTTTCTAACATAACCAGTATACACCTATCTTTGTATATCATTTATATTTTTTTTTTTGAAAAAAACATTTTTTTAAATTTATAATAATTTTTCTACTATTTTTTTATACAAATTACAGCCATATTAAAAAAATTAAAATATATTTATTTTTTACATTTTTATTGAAATTGAAATATTAGAGTGAAATTCCATATAAGATTAATATAAATTATGTTTTAAACAGTAATATTTTTTTATTATTATTGAAAATATGAAATATTTAAATAATAAAATATGAAAACTTTACTATTACAATAATATTAAACTCATTTAATTTTGTTCTTATATTTTAATAAATAAAACTATTAAATATACATTACATGTCATGTAATATAAACAATTATATAAATAATTCAAGCAAAGAATAATAATTAATTTTGAAATGTAAAACACACACATATATATATATATATATATATATATATATATTATGTTGTCAAGTATCTCCCTTCCGCTTTTTTTTTTTTTTTTTTTGTACATAGCCGCGAAATTCAAAAGACAAAAAGGCGGAAGGGAGATATTTGACAACCTAATATATATATATATATATATATATATATATATATATATATATATATATATATATATAAGTAAATAAAATATAATTAGAAAATTTTATTTCAAGGAATCGTTCATCAACACACTAAAGAAAAATATAAAAGAAAATTGATTAAGCTTATTAACAGTAAAATAAAGCTCCTTATACCATAAAATATTTTGTAGTACACTAGATGATAAATATTTGATACGGTTTTAGTATTTTTTATAAAGATTGTAAGAAATATCATTTTTTATTAAATGAGACATTTTATAAGATTCAATTAAATATTTGGTGTTATATTATTTTCAATTAATAAATATAAAAAAAGTTCTTTTTAACAATTATAAAATGTCAAATGAGTATATATTTTTTAATTTTTGCTTCAATCAATTGAAATTGTTCAAATTTACTTCGTAAACTGAAAGAAACGTAATGAGGTGAATCATTTATCTAATTATTAATTTCCATCCTTACGTAAATTTGAATTGATTTTTATTCACAAAAATAACTGGAAAGAATTAACACGCCTGTTCAATATTAAAAAAAATACTAAAAAAAATTTCTACTCTTTCTATCTAATTATAGTTTTTGTTTAAAATATGAATATTTTGTAATGAGTTAAAAAAATTAATATTCAATATTAATAATTAATTTTTTCATAATAAAAGTTTTGGTTTTTCGAATGAAATCAAAATACTTCATTTTTAAATAATTTATATAAACCATATATAACAAAATTAACTAAATAAGGTTAATATAAATGATTTAAAAATGTTACTTAAAATATTTATAATATTAATGAACAGAATTAAGAAATTTAAAATTAATTTAATTTAGATTAAACAAAAATATTCATTTTATTTATTTTCAAACATGGATATAAAATACTTTAGTAATAATTATTCAGTTTTAATTGTACTTTTGAAATTATTTGTATTATTTTATAAAGATTATAATAAAATATTTACATTTTACCTGAATATTATAATATAAAAAGTTAATATTTTTTTCTAAAAAATATTTGATATTTTCAGTTTGTTAAAAATGACCAATTTAATAATTTCATTAAAAATAGAATTTTCGAATTATTTGATATAAATCAAGTTTCAGACGTTGAAATTTTAGAAGTAATAAATAATTTAATATTTTCCATTTTTTTCATAATCTCCACTGATGCTAGCTTTGAATAACATTATCACATGTTTTCTTCAACGGAATAAAAATTACATTCATGTATATGTATGTGACATTTTCATTCCACAGTAAGATGTCAAAATTAAAATTCTGCTTTGTTTTGGCTCGTTTCGTTTTATATTGCCGCGTCATCACTGTAAGTCGCCACGTGACGAAAATGTACAATAACTAAAGAGCAACAAAAATTATAGTACAGTGAAACATATGCGTGCAATGTTTGACATAACTCAAATATCAAATAAACAAAATAGTTCTCTTCAAAAAAAATTACATTATTTCTACTAATATTATTAGCCTTTTAAGGAAATGTTAACAAAGTAATATAAAATAATACAGAAATATATTTTAATAAACGTGACAAAGTAAATAATCATTTAATTTCACTGGAAATTGTTTACTTCTACAAAATACTGTTCATAAAATGAAAATTATTTCTCCAAATGGCTCATAAAGTGTCATGAAATACATATTTGCTGGACCATAAAAATTTAATGACCGTTGAAGATTAGTTAAAAAGAATAATGGATTGAAATGTCTATAAAGACATATTTAAGCTAAAATGACAGCAAAAAAGAAACGTTATTAAAACGAATATTTATTTTTTTATCGAATTTTGTAATAGATTGTTGAAAAAACAATTAATTTTTATATTTGGACGAAACTTCAAATGCATTAAACGTATAAATTTATTATTATTTTCTTATATATATATATATATATATATATATATATATATATATATATATATATATATATATATAGCTAATGCATTTAATTGAGAAAAACGTCAATATAAATAAAAAATGTGATATATAACTCTTTTGCGTTTAAAAATACAAACAGGATAACCACTAGGGAATGTCATAATGCAGAAACAGATAAATAAGAGATGAAACATCGCGTTCCTGTAAGTTTATCTCGTTTCTACATCGCGATAGTACACACTTTTCGCATTTATCTCGTGTGAGTCATTATGCAATTAATCTTCTTCGGGACACCCGAAATTCAGCTCTACTTGTCGGGTTGGCAGAAGCAACAGAAAGAGTTGTGCTGAATTCGATGCGTCACGACTATCCCTAACCGTGAGGTATACATGCGCGTCCCTTATTTAGTAGTGGGAGGATGAATTCGAGACGGATTGAAGTTTATAGGGTGATGTTTGGTGTTGTGGCGGCCGATGCAGACCGCCCCGATTCATCGGATTACACTCGTAACCGATAAAGATATATGAGGGACTGTCGATATTTCACAATAATTTGTTATCGCGTGACCGTGGCTTTTGTATGAGCCCTTTAATATTTTTGGAGTGCGAGGTAATATTTTTAGTGTCTATTTAATATTTATTATACATTACGTAGCTATTAAAAGTATTTATCAAAGTTTATACCACTGAGTTATTTATAAATATAAGAAAATTATAAGTTTTCATATCATACAATTGAATTTTTAAGTATCATAATGTATTATTATCTTTTTTCATATTATATATATATATATATATATATGTACATATATCACGAGAGAATTAAAAAAAATACTTAAAAAAATCCACAAGACACAAATATTAATTACAAAGATTTTTATTTTATGAACAATTTGAATCTATAAATATTTAACTGTAAAAATGTAATTTATATGATTAAATAATTTAATTGTTATTGCTAGATTAATTTTAATTCCATCTTCTTTATAAATTTTTCAATTTTTTTTTATTTCTTTTACATATAATTTAATGAGGTTAGTTAATTTTTAATTAAAAAAATTATATATCTATATATTAATTACATATAAATAAACTAACGTGCATCATTTAATACAATAATAATATAACGTAAATCTTGATTGTATCTAAAATATTCCACAATTATTCTGAGTAATATTTGCACAACGTGTAATATTTCATCCTTAATTATTATGAAAGCTTAGTAGCAACATACAAAACATTAATTAGATAGTTATTCTCTAAACTGCATGCTGGCTGACCCTTTTGACGTTTCAGCTTCCTGATTAAATTTTAAATGATAAGGGTTTATGTATTGTGCACTCAAGAGACTTGTACTTCATATTTTTCATAAAATATGTATATTTACTTATTCTTTATTTTATTTTTAATCGAATTAGAAGTACGTATTTAACACAACTTGAATAGAATATATGTATGTATTCCAAACAACAAAATGTAATAATAATGAAAAACCATTTATTTGTAACCTCGACATTAAGTTAGACCTTTTAAGCGGTAATTTTAGTAGAACATATGAAATGCATTATGGAATTTTCACAAATATTGTACAAACTGTTTTCATACATATGTAATAACTTTGAAAACTTCGCACATTCGTAATATATATATATATATATACACATATATACACTTGAGTCTGTTTTTATGCGGTAGATACGTTCCGCAGAAAACCGCATTAAAAAAATTGCACAAAAAATACTTAACTTACATTGAAAAATTGGGGATACGTTCCGTAATTTTCGAAAACCGCATAAAACCAAAGCTACAAAGTGAAATTATTCTAAAATTTGCATAAAAAAAGGAAATAAAGAATGCTTAAAAATTTTTTTAAATATCTACAAAAAATTGATACAAAACAAAGTTTTTTACTTTATTTTTTAATTAACTATTTAATTTCATTCAAAGCAATATGTACATGTGTAATTTATTTTAGAATTTTTCATACATATTTTAATTATCATTGCAATAATATTTGCACTGTTTAGAATAAAAATAAGAAAATAAAAAAGAAAGTGAATAGCTGCACTGTTTTCAAGACATGTAGACTAAGCCTTTTTCCAACAGGTATTTAAAGTATGTTGTTTTATTTGAGTAATAGCAAAAGCAACATAATTTATACAGTTAAAGATAGAATTTTTTTCCAAACGTCAGTAACTATTATTGACTCATTTTCTAGTTTATTTAATATAAATTGAAAAGTACATTTAACGTAATATTGTTTAAAAAAATTTGCCAGCTTCTTTATTTGCCAATGCAATTGCACCCGTAATCTTCCCGTTATGCAGTGAATTCTTTTTAAAAACCCGGTTAACCATCCTTTGCTAGTCGAAAATTCTTTATCAGTTTGAGAAGCGGAAATAAATAGCTCTGATTCCTTCATTTGTTCATAAAATTGAAGAGATTTTCGTTGAATTAAATAACCGCTCAAAGGAATTCTTAAAAAAACATATAAAAAGATATTAAGAAGAAATATGAATCGCATAACTTCAAAATCGCATTAAAATAATCCGCACAAAAATAGACCTAGCTGTGTATATATATATATATATATATATATATATATGTCTTTAAGCGTGATTGAAAATTAAATAAATTTCAATATAAAGTTCTATTACGGTTTTAAAAACATCTTATATATATATATATATATATATATATATATATATATAATTTAATTTTTACTAAATTATTATAATCCATAATTTGATTTTCTTAAAAAATATAAATAAATGAATAATATCTACGAAAAACACAATAAAATTATTACTAAATGAATTTAATGTTTTTGATTATTTAATTGATATTTTGTTATAATTCTTATTAACATAAATGTATCATTCTATGTACAAAAAAAGCGGAAGGGAGATATATATATATATATATATATATATATATATATATATATATATATATATATATATATATATATCAAGCTTGACTAAAAACGTAGAATTCATTAACATAATTTCAAATTATTTTATTCGTTTTCAAAATTGTGTTTATTCAAAGTTGTAACAATTACATGTATGTACATATGTTTATTTACATGAATATTAAAATGTGGAAGTAGTCATTACATAGTAGAAAGGTTTTATCATATATGAAATCATTCTTAGAGATGATTGTATTAGTCATTATAATTGGATACAAGCAATATCCACCTAGTAGAAAACTATTTTGTTCAACTGTTCTCTTGGCAAACATTACACCCGGACGCACTAATCCGGTAAAGTTGATATACACATAACGCGTGAGGGATTCGTATACGACCTTTGGTAAGCGGTACAATTTCAGTACGGGTCAGTCAACAATAGTATGTTTCCGGATCAGTTGTTCATAACTGTTTGATTTGCACGCCATTTGAAACAAACAATCATTAGTGAAGATTTATATAAATACGCGTATTTACGTTCCTTCAAACTATTTGATCGTACAAATTTCGATTTTTACGATTTAGAATGGTATTCAACACAACCATACCAAATTCTCTCAGTTGTGATAAAATTATATATGAATTTTTAAAACTTATTACATTTGTTGTATCCTTAGTTGAATATTATTTAATTTTTTTTTTAGAAAAAAATAATATATTGAATTAAAAACAAATAAATAAAAATTGTCTTATTTTTAATTCAATGACTTTCTATAAATTAATAATTTTTATTCTATTTAATTTTTTTTCAAAAATTCATTTAGCATTGAATTTCTAAAACTTATTTTATCAATTGTTAGAGGAATACATTTTACTGTGTAGTTCTAAACATAATCTATCTTAGCTGTCACATTAGTTCGAATGCTGTTATTTTTACTAGGTAAAACAAATTGTAAGTTTAAATTGACCATCTTTTTCAATTAGATTTATTTTCGACTTAACTCGCAAAATAAAATAAATAAATATTCCATTAACTGAATTGAAAATGTTTTTCTAAAAATAAATTCCATTAAAAATAATACACATTTTTAACATTTCTTAGAAAATAAATATACGTATATTAAAATCCTTTTTCTTTTTTTAAAATATATATGTATAAAAAGTGGTAATGTAACCATTTTATGTTTTAAAAATTTGAAGAAAAATCGTTAAGTAAATTCTTATAAATTGAATAATAAATATTTGAAAAAAAATTTGGATTGAATATTAAATATTTAATTTTTTATTGCAATTATATTACACTAAATATATTTATAATTTAATTTCGCCACAAAAAATATTTGCTTAGTGATAATAAAAAAGATCACAGAATAATTTTGAAATCATTAATATATTCTTCTTGGGTTAGTATATCAAATTTGAATTAAAAATAAATATAACAATAAATTAATTTTATAAATATGAATAAAAATCAATTTAAAATATAAAAATACTTTTTGTAAATAATTCAATTAAAAACTATTTAAACTTTGATGTAGCAAACTGAAGAAAATTTAATTATTTTTATTATAAATTTGTTATATTTTCATTGTCAGAAGATAAGAATTAAAAAAATATATAATAAACTAATGTACTTTTCCAAAATTGAAATTTCTTAAATATTATATGAATACAAAAGATAATTGGTTTTTAAAATAATTCAAATCGCTTAATTGAAAATGATGAATGAACCTTTACACTATATGTTTAATATCATACGTTTGAAATTTGTACGGACGTATAATTTAGTTAACCTTACATATTGTTTATGTGCAAATGAGCAAATCTCGTTTTATTATAGTCGTTTTAAATTATCATTTGAAACACAAATGAGTTATGTCTGTGCGTGCCAGATTATATTAGTTATGTGCTCAATATGACAATCTACAAAACAGGCAATGATTTAAATTCTAGAGTTTTGAGGGAGATGAGGTTTGTTGTAGGATGTTAAAGTTATATTGCTTGCCCACCCTTGGGCCTGGCGGTTACAGTCGAATTTGGATTGGGGTTAATAGTTGCGGATGATTAAACTAGCCAACGTCGACATCGTCTTACCTCACCAGAGGGGTTTATTAAAGTAGCAGTGATGATCAAATCATATTCACGCAAAACCGACGATACGTTGATTTTATTGTTTGAGTTGAATTTGAAATATTCAACGAACCACATACCTGAAACAAAAATAAACAGTATTAATTTTGTTACACATACATAAATAATATACTGTAATTTTATACACACACACACACACACATATATATATATATATATATATATATATATATATATATATATATATATAATATAGGTAAAAATTTATAGCTGACGAAAAAAGTAAATATTTACAAACGAGCAAATATTATCCACAAGTATTTCTTTGAATAAAAGATAAAATAAATAAAAACCAACCAATTGACGCCAGCTTTCAGATTTTATCTGATTTTACATATCCTAATTTAAAAAAATATACAAAGTCAAAATATAAAGGCCATTGAAGCTAATGAATTGAACATTTGTGCTTGCATTTTTTTGAACCCTTTAATATTATTAGAGAATTTCGTTTAAATCTATGTTCATACAAACGATAAGCAAAAAACCGCAACTTGTGAATTTTTTATATTTTCATTTTTATATATGTGCGGTTTTTCTACAGGATTTTTCTGTAGATAACATGATAAAAATGTGATAATGTTAAAAATAAATATATATAAGAGTGATACAAGATTATAAGGAAATTAAAATATATTAATCAAAAAAGAATGATATACGTATTATTAATTATAATTTTTTATATAAAAAATGTTAATAAAAAATATAAAAATAATTTGTATGAAAATCTAAAATTTTCAAAATTAATCAGTTTTTTTAAAATAATGCCATTTTAATGAGTTTTCATACTTATTAGTTTTTTTAAACCAGTTCATTTTATATAGAAAATTTAATATAATAAATCCATATTTTTTGGAAAATCTGTAATATTGAAGGAGCTTAATCTACAGACATTCTGAGATAATATTATAATGTTTATTTAAGTAAAATATTTTTTATATCAAATGTAATTTAGAAAATATTTAATGTAATAATTCAAAAGTTATAATATGAAAAACAATTAATCACGAGTTATAATATAAGATATATCTTTTTAGTGATAAAGATATTTTATTTTTTCCACATAATATTTATAGAAAAAATATTAAATAAGTTTTTCTTGGAAAATAAAATGATAATATATGTGATTTTCCTCGAAATAATTATTTATATACACACAATAATATTTTTGTAGATTCTGCGAATTATTTTCAAAAAAAAATACGTGTTATTAATGTTATTATATTTTTATTTTGAGTAATATTTTATATGAGTTTAGTATGTAATATTTTATCTTCGATTTTGTTAATGATAGAAATAATCTATGAAATAAATTAAAAAAAATTAAAATTTCTATTCCGAATATTCAAAATAAAAAGTAAAAAGAAATACAGCATTGATTCAGGTTTAAAGTGTTTTTTTTTTATTTTAAATTGTATAAATTAAAATCTTTCACAACTTACTTAACAATTTTTAATCAAACACGAAATAATTATTGTGATACAAATTATTTACCAATAAAAATGTAACTATTATAGAAAATAAACTCTAACAAATATAATATTTTATATGTTTAGCAATTCTTATTATTCATTTTTTACTAGGAAGTTTATTAATGCTAAAATAATATCTTCATTAGTGAATAAAAAAATAATAATTATTGAAATTTTTTATAAAATCTTATAATGCTCAAAATTCATTTTTTTACATTTAATTGAAAATTATATATATATATATATATACATATATATATATATATATATATACATATATATGCATACTTTTTCATAATTTCAATGTTCAGTTTTAATTTTCTCATTAGTTTTTCAGTCGATATAATTTTTCAAAAAAAATCAAATTTTTTTTTAGATATTAATTATCTAAATAGTCATACAAGTTATACGTAATTAAAATTCCCGTTATTATTTATTATTTCAGTTATTATACGATGGCTTAATTTAATTAATTCTATGAGTAGAATTATAATATTCAACTGAAATTAATCTATTTTTTCTAAAAAATAAAACTTTACATAGATGATATTTTATACTTATTAGTCAAAGAAATAATTATTTTGATATATATTTTATTCATGTTTAATTCAATTTAATAGAGAATTTACTATGCATAATTGTTCGATATATCATTACACAATTAGCATTTTTTAAAAAATATTTATTTAATTTAAACTAATGCTGTTAAATGAAAACTTATTTTGAATATAGAGAAAGGAGTATGTTGTACGTTAATATGGGGTATATTATTTAAACTGTTTCTACTTTACGAATTACAGAATTAATCTCATTATATTCTGACAGACTGGAAATAACTTGTAATGTTTTAAATATTTGTTCGTCCGTGTTCATTTTATTTGCTATATTTTAATTCTACGATTTCGTTTAAGTGAAATATCTCAAGAAGTTATTCTGAAAATCTTTATATATAGTAATACAAATATATATATATATATATATATATTTGTATTACTCTAAGGAAATAATGTCAGATGAAAAACAAATGTGCACGCAAAACATATTTATTCGATGCTCGCAACAACGTACAATCCTGCAGCAACGTGCGTCGATTATATATAACATGTAAGAGGTGTTCATTCCAAAGAATATAATGCATACACATTTAGGTAAACGACTCATGGGAAAACTTAATTTACAGCATACTTGACTAATATTTCAGCGCAAAGTCACGCAAGCAGACATCCATTTACGCAAATGGATCATCTTCGTCGTCGGGCGATAGAGTCGATCCGCGCGTACATGTGTACACTAACACCTCTGTGACGATGCGCTCTCTAAGCTACGATTCGTGTTAGCTGCGGCCTCGCATTATTGAATACCGTATTATAAACACATAAATCAAATATTGCGGGAATTAGAGCATAACAAGACAAGGGTAAAGTGTTGTTTGACGCTCCAGGCGCCAAAGATGGAGTAGCGGTAGCGGTCGTAGTTGTGGCAATGACGCCCCATCGGTGCTATGAACAAACGACGTAACGCCTTCAATGATTTACTGTATAACGAACGTACATGGAAGATGTCGTTCGATACAACATGTGTACAGAAAAAGAAAAGGTTCGAATTTATATAAACACACTTGACGTTCATGTTTCATTCGTTTTTATTTATTATTATTATTATATTTTCTCGAAATTGTTAACAAGTTTGCGTCGAGGAAAAGAAATGTATACTGCTGAAATTCACGTCGTACAACTTTATTTCAATCCGAATATTTTTTTTCTCATACGAAATACTCTGACGAAAATCCTCGTAACGAATAATAGATAAATATAGAAAACGCCTTACCGCAATTTTTATTTATCTATATCAGCTATAAAGTTCACATATATGTTTTATTTTTATATTTCATGAATTACATTTCATACAAGTTTATAAAATTTATATTTGGTATTTTCACATAAAATTTATTTTATAAATTTAAGTAACATCTAAGACCCTACTTTCATTTTAACATTAACAAAAATTAAAATTTCTATCCCAATTCACAAATATAAAAATATTTTAGTGTTTGTAAATATTTAAAATTTAATTATTTTTAAGAAAAATATATTTCAGTATTATATACAGAATAATGATAAAAAAAAACACGTCTAGAAGTATCACATAGTATCAATTACTATTTTTACATTATCCAATAAGTGAATAAATAGTAAAGTTCAAGAAAAATCTTTTATACTCTATAAAACTAGCTACCTGTCTGTAAAATAAATGTTATAACATATCTTCTTTCTTAATAGTTTTAAAGTGGTATACATTTTATTTTATTGATATTATTGTTTGAGGGATAAAGTATCATAGACTGTATTCTTGAAAGAAATTCTTAAAAGCAGAAAGACGTTAAGTTCTTCTCATGGTCAGCCATATAATATTTAAGTGGTTTCGATGTGGTACCTCTATTGCACATATACGTGTATGTATGTATATATATATATATATATATGTATTAAAAAAAATTTTTTACTTTTTTCTTCAAGAAAATATAAGAAACTAATTACAAATTTTACTTATTATACTTGATATGAATAATGCATATATATATATATATATATATATATATATATATGTTAATTATTGAGCGATTAAATTTATTATTTATAGAAATAAAATCCTTATAGAATTTTTATAGCTTAACTTCTAATATTTTCAACATAGATCAAAATTTTGATTTGACTTTTATTACCTAAATTGACTTTTATTAATATTTCATCAAAAGATAAAAATACAGAACAGTCATAATAATTCGATATAAGTCATTTTGACGAGAAATCACTTTCAACTGTATAAAAAGTGATGAAATAAAATAAAATATAACCTAATTATGAGATAATTTGAGTTAATCATTTCCAATACTGATAATATAAAAGATTACTTAGAATTATTTTTTTAGAAATAAGATCATTATTCAAAAATATGTAATTAAGAATCATTTACATATTTTCCATAGCTATATTAGTTTAGAAAAAATATCTGGCATTTAAATTATTCAATTATATTTTTAGTTAATTTTAGATATTTTTTCAAAATTTGAAAATCTTTATATACCAGAACTCTTTTCATGTAAATTCATTCCTAACATTTTTTTTTGTTATATGCATATAAAAGTTATTATATTTTAAGTAATTGGTAACAGAAAATAAATGTTTATAATATTTTTTTCTGTTTATTAAATTTCAAAAAATAAACAAAAATATTGTTGTTATTTAAATATTCATTTTTGGATCATTAATTAAATAAAATTTTTAAAATTGTAAAATATACATTAACTATATTAAATTCATTGTCAAACGATATCAAAGATCTATATAAATATTTCATATTTGCTTTAATTAAGCATATATATATATATATATATATATATATATATATATATATATATATATATATATATATATATATATATATATATATATATATAATATTCATGTGCACAAATTGAAATAATGTATATTTATTTGCTTATAACATTGATATTATGATATCAAATAATAATTATATAACGTGATATAATCAATGCTATAACATTGTATCATCAATGTATTTACATATGTACAATTTAATATCTGGTTTAAAACGAATGAATTTACTACAAATTATGACTAATTGCAGTAGCGTTTAATCGTTTATGAATGTTTAATTAATCGAGTGATTAATGTAAATCACATAAAATGTGAAACGAATCAAACATTGATCATTTTTATTGTCGAAATATTACTCACTGTTTACGCTCTATACAGAATACTATCGATTATCGAAACTTCAGTTTTTACTACTTATTAATGTAGATTTATGTGCTTTTTTCAAAAAAAATCAGCATTTTTAAATTATGTTGACATTACAGTAAAATTAATATAAAACTGTTAAAGTTGTATTTAATCGATATAAATTTATTTATTTGAATAAATATATATATATGAAATTGAAGTGGATTTATTTTCAGATCGAAATATTTAAATTAGTGTTTGAAATGGCGTGATTTAGTTGTAAAATTCCGTTATCAATTGTAAACAAAATCTCATTCAGTTTACCTAAGTTGTGTTTTCACAGAAACACGACGATACATTTGTATTTATTCAATGTTTATTTATTTCAAGAGTTCGTTTGAACGTTCGTCTTTTTCATAAATTTACTATTTTGTCGCAATTTAACGTCACTTGACTTAATACAAAAAAGCGTACTGTACTAAAGTTCACTATAAAATACAACTCGATGTTGTTCATATTTTTATATCTCAATATATTTAAGTTAAAAAATATTTAATTACATATAATAAAATAGAAATAATACCTTTTTTATTTTTCCTCGTAATTATTTTCTCTTACAATTATGAAACAATAACATTTTCAAATTAGTCTACGATATATAAAAGAGAATTATTAAATTAACACAAGACTACTAATATCCATTAAGTTAAAATTGATTTACTTACAACTATAGCAGACCAGCACTCATTTTCATTATATTCAAATTATGTATGAGAGAGTATATTATAGGTATGAAAGCTTTTTTATCTTTTGTAAGTTAAGAATTTTTAATATATATATATATATATATATATATATATATATATATATAATTGAACATAATTAAAAATTCTTGCGAGTAATAAAAAATATGATAAGAAATATAAAAGAATGTATATTTTACAGAAAAAATAATTTACCATATATTTAATCGAATTTAAATATTGTTCAATTTATTATTACCGACAAAATTATTCATTTATAAATGTTCTTAAATTCTATTATAATATAAAAAGACTACTCTGTCTTGAATTTCTACTAAATGTATACAATTTCCATTTCCAAATATATCTTTAGGTTGATATAATATCTTGCATTATCAATGAAACATTTATTCATAATATGCAATTTAGTATACAAAATAAACCAGTATAGATCTAAAATCTATTTATTTTAGTCCTTTTGAAATCTCTCAAAATCATCAATGATATGAAAGACGTCACTGGAATTTTTCGTGACGTCAACAGTACGTTAGCGTCGTCTATCGAATCGCGAGCGTTCTGTCAGCCAGTTGATTGCTTCTTGCACAGAGAACGCCTGGAATCGACGACTAAATCCACAGACAGATCTCTTTGGATAAATAGAAACCTTTTATGTTCGAATCCTCAGCTTCCTTTACTTCGCCATACCACCGTTCGCTAGTACTGTGCTATGCGACAAAAAAAAGAAATAAAACGATAGCAAAGACGTAATTCTGTGTATCGATTTACGACAAACATAAGATAAAAAAGTTTTATTTTGATAAATGTTACTAAAAAAATTGAAGGAGTTCGAACACATGTTTCGTTTTTTTTAATAGAAATACTAAATTGTATAAATTTGTTTTTATAAAAAAATGTATAGATGATAACCGGATTCAACCATGTACTTGAATTATATACGATAACATAAAAACATATTTGAACATGACGAAATGAAAAATTAAACAAACAATTCTCATCATAACTATTAATGATAAAGTCATGAAAGTAAATCAACACTAAACAAATTACCTTATCTTTTGTCATAGAAAAATAGTAATGAAAAATAATTTTATTTCCAATTTATTAAACGAACAAAATAGCTTTTTGCAAAAAAATATTTTCATTTTTAAAAGATTTTTAGATGCATTGTAAAAAGTATATAAAGATTAAAATAATGTTAATAATTATATATATTATTTACATAAAATATATATTTAATTAAAAGCCTAATAATTTTCTAAAAATAAATCATAAACAATTTGAAAAAATTAGTTCCTTCTTTGAGTCTTTTTAAATAAAACAATGTATAAATAAATATTATTTAACATTTTTTCATACAACAATATTATTCGTTTCTAATATTTACTATTATCATTTTCAATGTTTCATTACCTTAAAGTAAATTTGATATAAATTATAAATTATGTCTTAATTATATTTACACAGAACATGGATGTTGTGTAATTATTCTACAATTGTATTTCTCAGTTTGGATAATACAGAATTGCACGATTTGACATAAATATTATTTATAGTAATTACATTTTGTTCTGGTTAATGTTATAGTAGTTGCAATGCACCAATCTCAAAACATTCAGTAAAATTAATGTTATTCTTTATAATTTAATTATAATATTATTAAACAATTAAATATGTATATATATATATAATATAATTGTTTAATAATATTTTAATTTATATAGCTTCTAGTTATATACATACGCATAGAATATACAATTTAGTATAATAAAATTAATCATAAAACATATAATATTTAACAACATTGTATCTATAAAATAGGTCAAATGTATCAATTTAGGAATATAATTATTCCAGAGACATGAATACAATTATATGTATATAAGCATACGAGGATTCGCATATTATAATGATTTTAATTTCTATTAATATTTGAATTTCAAATTCATGCTAGTCATGTTACGTGCAATTTCAAAACAATATCGTTTTGTATTAATAAATTTAACACACTAATATATATATATATATATACACGAAGGTCGTTTGATAAGTATGGTAAATTTATTTATTGTTTAATTTAATTAAATTTTTCAATTTAGTTTTTCTTACTTTTTTACCATACATATTAAACGACCTTCATATATATATATATATATATATATATATATATATATATATTATATATATATATAATTAATAAAAGAGTGAATATTGAAAATTTATATTCTCAGAAAATAATATTTTAAAACCGAATTATGTTAAACACATTCTATAATCTTGATAAAACATACATTGCTGTTATAACTTGATAATTATTATTTCATACATATATTAAAATATGGAATCGTAATTTTTATATGTATATGTATATATATATATATATATATATATATATATATATATATATATATATATATATATATATATAATTCACCTAGAGAGTGCAAGACCTTGTAGCTGGCGTCTGAACTTGTGTATTTCCATAATCTTAACAGCTATGCTAGTAGTATTTTAGCTACTGCAAGGATTTTCCAAGATAAAAAGTCAAATGATATAAAATAGACTAACAGGTACTCTAAACAGGACAGGTAGAGCTTTTATCCGAGGTTAACACAGGGAAATAAAACACGAATAAAAGTCCTCACCAAATAATGGTCAGTGTGGTAAAAATGACCAATTACCAGAAAATAGCATGGGTTCTCTTGAAGTATTATACAAATAAGTTGTAAATAGGAAGAAGTATAAAAAATCCAGGAAAAAAATTAAGAATAGCAAATAATATTTGATAATTTTTTTATCCAAAAGTAGGCTAATAAAATGAAATGATTATATATATATATATATATAAATTATCCTTTAACAAATATTTCTATTTTAATTATGTTCTAGATAATTTTTTGTGTCTACCATTATTTAGATATTATGTTTTATCTCCAGTTTTAAAATTTATTAGTTATTTGATTATTCTATTATTGAAATTTCACTATAAAAATTGAATTGGATAATTGAGGGGATGAAAAATATATAAAATACAAGGAAAATATTAGTAAATATTTTTCACAAAGTATAATAAATTATTAACTGTTTTATCATTAAAATTTATTCTATAATAAAAATATACATAAATTTAAAACTGGAGGTGTTTTAAAATTAAAATATTTTATGAAAAACTTCAATAAGAGCAATTAAAAATAATAGTTTAATAAATATTTTATTTAAATAAAATTGATAATTTGTATTTCTTTTCATGTCAGTTTAATAAATGATTTAATAATTTATATATTTTAATAATTGTTATAATTATTAACTTGTATTAATAAAAGTATATACAATAAACGGAAAAAATATGAAAATTTTGCTTCTCTTGTATAATTTTAATATAATACTTAGAATTTTATATTTAGAAATATAACTGAATAAGATTTATTTTTTTTATTTTTTAGCTTTACAACCATTAAAATATATGACCAACTGATACGTTATAGAGATAAAAGTATTTATTATAAATTTGATTCTAAATAGTCTGCTTTTGAAAATAAACATTAAAATTTTTAAATATATTATTTCTTGGAATATTGGTTTTTACTTCAATATTTTTATCGTTTTTTATATTTAAATCCCTTAATATAAAAAATATAACGACGTACTTAAACGAAAAGAAAGATTATTTTTGAATAAATAATAAAAGAACTATTTCGATAATTTACCTTCATGAATGAAATATAGCACGTAGAAATTTTGAAAAAGGAACAGAGATTCCAAGGATGTTTATATACAAATATGTGTAAACAAACAGTTACACACACACATACATACACATATTTATATGTTTGTAAATGTAACGAACAGAGACAGTCACGTGCAATTTACAGAAAAAAAGAGAGAATATATAAAAAAGTTTTTTATGGAAAGAAATCGATATAGCTATTGAATATTTTAAGTAAGTGAACTCGTGATATTTGGGTTAGAGTAGATACTCTCATTTTATTCAGTAACATTCGTTTTATATTTTTCCGATTGTAGTTATTACACACTGAAGAGGAAATTTATTTGAATGAAACGAATCTATATCTCTTTTTATAACAAAGAAAAGGGTACATATTTATTTCTAGCATAGCTTTTTTCAGTTAAAAAATGCTTTCAGTTTGAAAATTCGACGATTCTTTTCAAATATCGGATCAGTTTCGGAAAAAATATATTTTGATGAAAATAAAATTTAAATTATAACTGAGGGTCGTCCACTACATTTATTTTCAAGTCATTGTTACAATTGTTTTATATTCTTGAAAAGTGCTTTTAATTGAAATAATTTGAATCACAGAATAGATATATTATACATAAAACTGTATATATATATATATATATATATATATATATATATATATATATATATATATATATATATATTGGATATAAACGATTAATCAATAGACTTATTATATGAACAAAGTTTTATAAAAGTTTGATTACATTGTTAACTTCATTAATTGAGTTTTGAAATATTTTTAGATTGACAATATTGATTGAAAATGATAATATTGATTGAGTTCAAGATAAATATAACATTTTGTTAAAAAATATAAATTGCTGTTAAACCTTTAAAAACCTCATCAATGCATAAAAATATTCATATATGTACATTAAGTACTGTAAATATATCTAAATATTTTTATTTTAGAAATATTATTATTTAAAAACATTTTGATTGTTACTAAGAAAATGTAATTAAATGGTAATATTTTTATAAGTTATTCCTTATTTTAAATTAATAATTAACTAAAAATATATTTCAATATCAAATAAATAATTATTAAATTATTATCAGACAAATAAAATGATATTCTGTTTTATAATAAATTTGTCTATGCTTTTATTAAAATAGATATAACTGAAAACAAGCATGGACAATTTCATTTTTCGTAATAACATATAACTCGAGTTTTTAATTTCGGAAAGAACCAACAATTTACTTAATCAATTGAAAAGTTAATTTCATTTTGGATTTCGCTATTTTTCACAAAAAATCAATAATCCACATTTTAATACAAATTACCATTTAAATTTAATTAATGAAAGTACTTTTTAACATATAATATATATATATATATATAAACTTTTTCTACCCTCTGAGGAATAAAAATTTCTCTCAAAACTTTCTACTTCAAATGAGCCAATAGATTTTTCTTCCATTTCATCGCAATAAAATTATTTCTATCTATACTTTCTATCTATAGATATATCATTTTTATATATTTAAGTTCGCAATTCAATATTTCTTCTATCCATCAATGATTTTTTTCTTCTATAATACTATTTCATTTCCATTTTAATTTCTTAACTCTTGTTATAAAGTTCGTTACTTTCATTTTCTTTCTAGTCCATACATTTTTCTTGCTGTTTCTGTATGTTATTCTTAATACTCATTTTTTTCTTGTGTTTCTTGGTGCAACTAAATTATTATGCTATTTAAAACCCATATATATATATATATATATATATATAGGTTGGCATCTTATATATACATATATATATGCCAACCTAATATATATATATATATATATATATATATATATTAAAATTAATATTTATACTAATTTTTAAATAATGATTTTTGAAAATATATTAGTTAAATTATTTTGTTAATAAAATAAAAATAGTATAATAAGACTATGAAAATAAAATATACTGGGAGAGTAATTAAATATGCTCTAGAAAATAATATAAAAATAAAATTTTTATACTTTCCGTTGCACCTATTCATCTTTCTTTATCTCTCCCACCCCTCTTTATATATATATATGTAAATATATAATTAAAAATATGAAATGAAATTGATTCAAATGAATTATACAAAATTGTTTAAATTCAAATAACTCAAAATACATTATATTTTTTGATACGCAATATGATACATTTCAAGTTTCAACAACTAGTGTAAAATCAATAAAACAAATTTTTAATTTGAGAGAGTTAATTCCAATGAAAAATTACCATGGAAAACATTATTCAATTTAAAATATATTTTTTAAAATGTAGAATCGATAATAAAATGAATTTATAGCTCGGTTGGTTTTTGAACGCGATAAGGAAAAATAATTTCAATTTTTTTATCACTTTATTTTGAAATCATTCAATTGATTGAATACGAAAGCGTTTTCATCTATATCCACAACTTGTTTGAAAACACACCATCCATTTGAATAATGTTGTTGTTTAGAAAGATTTATACTTTCGCTTAATGTTTACTCGGAAGATTCGACTTTACAAACTTGTGTATTTTTAAGAAATAAATATTTAAATCATTGTTTGTTTGAGAAAAAAAGATCGTTGTTTATTTTAGTATAATATAAATTCAAATATTTACAATGACATAACAAGAGTTTATAATTTTCAAGATATGTTAAAATATCAAATCAGACTTAGTGTAATTAAAAATTTATCGAGAAAAACATATTTACACTGTGAAGTATATTTTGTATATGAAAAGAGTCCTTATAAAAAACGAGTAAATGTACAGAAAAGTATAATTATTTTCACAATTTTCCTTTTTATAATTTTTTTATAATTAATATTTAAGCGAAGCATAAGATAAAATTTACGTTTAGAGCTGAGTTTATAAACAATCTAATATTTATAAAGAAAATTTAAAATTAAAGTTCATGTTTTTTTTATATTTTGATATTTCCATATTTTAGTACAAAAGCACACAAAATTGAAAAACGAGACTATTTTATTTTACAATTAATTTTTGTATTAAAAATTATAAAAATATGTAAATTGTATTTTTTGTCTGTTTATTATTATCTGATTATATACATAAACATAATTTTAGAAACAAAATTATTTTAATATTTAACTTAAAATCACTACTCTAGGGAAATATAAATAATTATAATCTGTAAAAAAAATTTTAACTAAAATAAATTTGTAGATAATGATTTTTTTAACATTGTTAGACGCTACTTTATTTTCAGTTAAAAATTTAATACATTTTAAAAATATTAAAACGATCAATTGATATAAATTATAATTTTCAAATAAAACAGTATTATTAATATTTTCACGAAACGAATATATTTCTAAGTTTAGTTAAACAATATATCAGATACATTTTTCTGTTTATTCAGACACTAAAAACTGATCACATTCTTTTCAAACATTGATAAATATTGTTCATTTATTATTTGTACCTTATACGTTTGCTTCCTTTAGCGTTTTTAGTGTTTTCATTTATAGGAAGAATGAATCTTGTCTGTATGGTCAATTTAATCATAAATAGAAACAATTTATAATATTATTTTTTATAATATTTCTTGTATCGAATCATTTTTCATTTATTGAATTACAGTTATGACTACGACTATAAGTCATAGATGTAATTCAAATGGATCAAATATTTTATGCCATAAAATATCAAATGTTAAAAGACTAAAACATATTGTACATATATATATATATATATATATATATATATATATATATATATATATATATTCTTATATCAAATGCAAAAATATATAAAAATGAAATATTTTTTCTTCAAAAAATATATTTATTTCACACAAATATAATAAAGTTTTTTTTATAAAATATCTATGATTAAAAAATATTTTTTTAATTTTCACTGCTATTTAATTCTTCGTTTCTTAATTTGTTAATTTAACAATATTTTTCAAAATACAAATCTACTCATCATATTATATATATTAGTATATATATATATATATATATATATATATATATATATATATATAAATGTGATTTCTAATACGATTGAAATTTTTAAATTACATAATACAAAATGTTATTTTTAAATTGAAATATCTGATTCAATCCGAAATAAACATTTAAAAAATATTAAATAGTGATATTTTTATATCATTTATTATTAAATGTAAAATACAATTATATTTTTTCTATATTTAAGGTAAATAATTTTCTTTAACTAGATTTACTTTATATTGTTCTCGTTAAACTAACATCTAAACAGAAAATACGAACAAATAAAATGTGTGCATTTTATAAATGAACTGACACAAAAGTCTTTTCGAAAGATTAGTTGCCGTAAATTAAAGCTGAACAGCCTTACTCTAAGAAAAATTATCTAGAAACACTGTAAACAAATCAATCATACTGCCTTAAAATGTTCACAGTGATCATCGTATGAAATAATTTAAAAAATTCTGATCAAAGCTTTAAAGGAAATAGAAAGAGTTTTTTTTCAGAAGAACTTGCTAGTAAAGCACAGGAAACAAGAAAAAAACTTCAGAGAAATAAGTCAACCGAGCGTCGAGATGTTAACCTACGTTCTTTCAAATAGAAAGGTCAAAAGAAAGTGGCTATCTTATTGGTTTCACAATACAAATCTTGGCTAGATTTGCTTTAAAATATTTAAGTTAATCCTATTTTACTAGATATTTATTTGTAGATCTATTCTTCTACATAAGTAAATAATTTATTTATTCTTTACTTTTTGTTTATTGAAAAATAAGATTTGATATAAAACTCAAGAAATATTTTTAAATAATCAATATATTTTTAATAAAATATTTGTTATGTCTGAGACTATTCTTAAAAAATAAGAATACAATTGCAAAATCTTTTTTTAAATATTAACGTTATTAAAACTAATTTTTAAATTTATTTAAAACTCATTTTGTTATATTTTTGTAATTAATTTCAAATCTTTTTCAGATAAAATTTAAAATGATCTATTTAAACAACGAACTAGCACAATTTAATTAATAAAATAACCGATTTAACTTATATTTTATTACTTATTTATATTTTACAATTAATATTGAATTTTAATAAATATCTGTCTTATTTGAGATAATTTATCATTCAAAATAACTAAATTGTAATATCTTATAGTATTGAATATTCTTTAATTAAAAAATAATTTTAGAGCTTAAATCTGTACGAATATAAAATTAAATATTGTTGTATTTATTAATAAAAATAATATAAGAGAATTGTACAGCAAAAATTAGTACAAAAAAGAAAGAAGGAAAATTTAATTTTAAATTATTAGAAATTAATTTTGCAAATATTTTAATATTAATTCAAAAAAATATATTCTGCTATTAAAATTCCAAGAATCAAAATAAATAACATTTTTAGTTTAAGAATTTAAAATGTCTTGAGAATTTCTATCACTCAAGAAATTATATCAGAAATGAACGTTTAAATATATAATTAGGTTTTACAACTATAAACTAAATTTAATATCCATAAATTATACAAACATATATATATATATATATATATATATAGATATATATATATATATATATATATATATATATATATTATACACATATTTTAGTGTCTAAAGTATGGTTCATGAACTCATGATTTAATAATTTATAATGCATCACACATATTAAGTACGTGTGCAAGTGCATTACTGAAGTTAAAGTGGTTGCTAACCTATGAAAACAGAATGAACTCATTAAGTATTCATGTTTAGTCTAGAATTATATTCGTTTTGTAGTGTGGTAGGTCATGTCTGCAGTCAAGAAGACAAGATAAATAAAATAAGAATTTATCTCTTGTTTGAGAAATAATTTAGTATTGAGTGAATAAATAGAAATGTTCAATTTTAATAAAACAAGATTCAACTTTGAGGTATTTAAAAAAAATCATAGAGAAAATATTGAAAAGTCAAAAAGAGAATAATTTTTATATTCAGTAAATTACATATAAAAATGTTGAAAATAATAAAAATCAATAACTGAATAATTATCGTCTTTTATATTTTATTATAATATTATTATATTATTTCGAATAAATCTATTAATAATTAAAGATAATTGTCATCTAATAACTAATAAAAAATAAACATTATAAATCATTAAATTATTTTTTTTATTTTCAGTATCTATTTTCCTTTAAAATTAAACTAATAAAATAAACATTTCTATTTATGAATTTTTTATGACTAATATTTTATTTATATTGACTAATATTAATATTTTTATTTATTCATTATGATCATGATTATCAAAATTGATTATCATTTCATCAACTATAACGATAATTTTATATGAAATCATAAAATTTTAGAAATCATTTCAAAGTATTCTGATTAGCTTTCTTTATCAGGCAAAACCTATTAATTTAGTTTCATACTGAAATTGATTTCTGACACGAAACATTTAACCAATATAGCAATTTCCTATTTCAAACTACATAGATTGAATTATGCTCTATAAATATTTTATATTCGTAGTATTATTCTGAATACACATTGTAATTTATATCTATATATACATACAAACACACGCATATATATATATATATATATATATATATATATATATATATATATATATATATATATATAAATTTATATTTATATTAGTTTTAGAAGTTTCATTTTTATATTCATATACTGAATGCTTATATGATTTTTAGAAGAAAATGTAAAATTTTGTTTATACGACTTCAATAGTTTTAAGATATACATTGTAAATTTAAAATGATATTTCTGTTTCAATTGAAAATAAAAATCATACAATTGTATATATTATAAATAATTATTAAAAGAAGAATCAAATTTATGACATGAAATACAACTATTATAACAAAATATATATCTTTTTAGAATATTTAACGAAAAAAATATTTATAGATACAAAAGGATCATGAACTATGTTATTTTATATAATTTTCAAATTGTACATGAGAACATTTAGAACTAAATACAATTTGAAACTAAATCTAAAAAGTAATGTGTTTATAATGTTCATATTTCAAACACTACCTGTAAGTTCAATTCAAACTGACCGTAGGTTACTAACTTGTGACATTGATGGATGGGGGCACCAATGTAACAGGAAAAGGAAAATTATATGTCGTATATATATATATATATATATATATATATAAAGCAGTGTGAAAATTATTATATATTAAAAATTATAATTTGTTTAAAAATACTTCTCAAACATACATTTTAAAAAAATATTACAGTATAAAGAATGATTCTTTAACCCTTTAACTGTTTAATTTTGTTTCGAAAAACTTTTTCTGCCTGCTTAATTATTTTCCAGCGAAGACGAGTATACTCGACATAAACAGAGTAAAATGTTTCTGCCTATAAAAGTAGGCAATTATGATTAAAAATCAAAAGTTGCGTGTTGGATTTTTAGAAAACATATATTTTTATTCGTTGTTAACAAATAAAATTTATTTCATTGATAAAAAAATACACATAAAGATAAAATTAAGGCATTATAAGAATGAAAACAGAAGCAATAAAAGACCAAATGAATTTCAAGAAATCTAAGTTACAAAACTAAAGATTTAAATTAAGATTTAAAATAAATTAATTTAAATTAAGATTTAATTAAAGATTTAAAGTTTTGTAACGGTACTTCCCCAGAATTTGTTATTTCAGCTTAATACAAGCTATTGTGTATTAAAATAAATAAGGTTGCCAGACTAACGAATATTCTAAAATGTACATTTTTTAAAAGATCTTTATTTGCCCTTTTTCAGGGAAAAAAAATTAAAGTTGATTCGTTTAATAATAATACGAATGCGATTTTTTTTATCTTCACGACGAGTATACTCGACATTATGCGAAAAATTTTCGTTTCGCTCTGACGAGTATACTCGACATAAACAGTTAAAGGGTTAAATGAACTAAAATATAAAAAAAATCAATTTATAAAATTTTAAATTTCCTAATTTTAAAATAAAACTTATTAAGTAAAATAATTGTTATTTTTTATTTACTATTTGATATTTCTTTTAATCTATTTCAATTGAAATTTTGTTCTCTCACTTATATTCTAAAAAATGAAAAAATGCTTTCGTTCCCTTTTTTATTAAAAATAAATTAATAAAGTTATAAATTTATTTATTAAAAACATATCTCTTTAAAACTATTTAACTGAATTAAAAAATTACAAAAAATATTCAATTTTAAAATTATTTTACTTGATATGATATTTAAGTACTTTTTAAAATTTCGTCTTATGATTCTGTAAAAATGCTACATGTACTTGAAAAACGTGATGAACATGACGTATAAAAGACAGATAAGTTTGTCTGATGTATTATTTCTCACAGAAGCAAGTATATTATAAATTTAAAAGAATACAAGTTCGTATATTCAGTTCGGAATATGTATAAAGTATATAGATTTAAAAAAGAGAGAATACTTTCAAGTTTTATAGACATGCAAAGTTTATGCATTGTTTAATGCTTAATTTTTCATATTCTGAATAAAAGAAGTAAAGATGTATTACACATACATGTATATATATATATATATATATATATATATATATATATATACATTGAATTTTCCATAAGATTTTATTGAAAGTAAATAAATTTTTAAAAGTAAAAAGTATGTAATAATATTAATATTTTCATTACTAAAATTTATTTTTTGATATCTTTCAAATAATCTCTAGAAGGTTAAAATAATAATTTATAGGCAAAATTTGGTTTTCAGAAAGGTTTTATAAAATAAAAATAACAAGTTTTATTGAAAAAAATGATTATTAAAAACCTATCACTTTATTAATATTTTAATAATTGAAATAAATTAAATATGATTTTTTATTAATGTATTATAGTTTTTGATTTGATTAAATCAATAATTTGATATTTTTATTTCAATATACACAATTTTTGATGAGATATTAAAGCAATATTTAACCTCACTTTGAAAAATACGTTTTTTCTATTAGCCAATTTTGATTACTTTTCAACTATTTTATTTAATTTGTTGAAACTATAACAATATTTTGATATCGATAATTTCTGACTGTCAAAACATGATTTTTTCTAATATAATAAAAATATCTACTTAATTTGGACAAACATGTTAGATTCAGTGTGTTTTTCTAGACTATAGTACTCGTACAAGTCATAAAAACTTAGAAATAATTTATATATTAAAAAAATTGAGATATTTATTCAATAACAAATATAAAACATATAAACATACATACATATATATATATATATATATATATATATATATATATATATATATATATAAAGTAAAATGAAAAAATACTTTTCTTGTATTATTCAAACTTGATTATATTGAAATTTAGTATTATTTTCTTCTAGAAAATAAAATATAACACTCTACAAAAAAGTTCAATAAATTATTTAAATTTATAATCCTTTTAATACAAATATTTTTCTGTTATTTTATGAACGTCATAACAGTTAAAATATTTTTTCGTTTTCATTTCATGTTGTTGATCTCATTGTAAAAATGATCAATCAGCAAACACATTTCGTATATTTCTTAAATTGTTTCTTTCTGAATTATTTTCTTTTTCTTTTCGTTCTTTGTTTATGTGTTTCATTCCAAATCCGACAATTATAGCAGTTTATTTTTCCACTTGCAAGAGATGAGAATTCGCTCGAAAAACAATCTGATTTAGAAAGTTGTTTACAGATTGTCACTAACAGTTTTTCGACTAGAATGAGTCATCTGTTTTCGTCCTCATTGATCATAATTAGTATCTATAATGAAAATTTAATATGCAAATGCGTTTGAGTTTTTCGGATTATTAGATAAACTTATGATCAAATTTAACGAACAGTTTTTATAAATGCAAAAAGGCGTGTTTTATGATAGTATTTTTTAATTCTTAGTATTTATAAAATTATAATTTTAAATATATTCAAATATTTTTTTTTATATTTCTAAATAAATATATATATATATATAGAAAAAATACATTATTGAAATCTTTATATATAGACCTTTTTGTATTATTCCGTATTTTATTTACAAACACCGAATCATCAAAAAAGTAAATTCTTCAAAATACCCATTAAATAATAAATTTATGATATTTGTACAGGAACAACTACTATATTTTTGTAACGCCCAATCTTCGTTGACCTATAAAAGTTATTCCGTTATTCAAATATTGAAACTCTATATACTTAAGTTCTTTACGTGTATTGCTGTTGAGTTGTCGAACACGGAGAAAGCACAATACACAAAGGAGCAAGAAAACGTGTTTGCTGACTAGCTAAGACCGGCGCCATTATATGAAAGAGTTTCGTAACAGCAACGGTAACGAAATATGTTTGGCGTCACAAAACTACAACGAATTTGATAAAAATGATTATCGAACTTTTGTTGAAATATTTTTTATTAGTTTATTATTTGTCTTATGGAGCGAATCGATTGGATTATATGATAGATGACTTTTAGTAAATCTTTCCAAATATAGAACTACAATAACGAGAGTAAATCATTGAGTTGTAAATCATCTTAGAAAAGAGTAATTAATTTTATTTTACATATATATAGTATAAACAACTTTAACAAATATACTTTTAGAGTGAAAATATTTGGAATTCGTAGTAATAAATTACTAATTTTGAAAATTGTAATATTGTAAAATATCGGTATTTTCTGAATTATATTATTTTAATAACAACATATTCTAAACTAATTGTAATAAAATATTAGAATTTTATAAAAACTATTCTATTTTTGAAAAAAAATAAATTTAATTTCTTGTTAAAACTCAAAATAAATTTAATGATGAGCTGTACTCAAATATTATTATTTTTGAACCTCAAAGTAAATGAATATTAATATATACTATACAAGTTAGTTTTTTCTTTAACCTTGTATCTATTATAATTTCTAATAACTTATTAATTTACTTAAACACAATCGTGTCTCATTGTTATAGAAAATTAAATAAAGCAATTTGTTTAATATTAGTGTATGGAAAATATTAATTGAATTATTGTTTAAATATACAAAAAAATACCTTTTTTAATTCTGTTTTACAAAAATCTTCATCTAAAATTGCTATAAAAATAATTAAAGAATATTTAATGAAAATAAAAAATATTAGAAATAATTAAACATTAAGTACAAGAAATATAATCAAAAATAATTATGTTATCACTGAACATTTTTTTGTACAAAATGACTATTTATTTACTTCATCTTATATTAATTCATTTTTATTATTGATTTTGCGTCTATTGCTTATAAAAATTTAATTGATTAAATGAACTTAGCACGATAAATAACAGTGCTAATAACTTTAGTCCAAAACATAGTTTTATTAAAAGAATATTGTGCATACAAAACTTTAAATCATTTATATCCAGTTTCAGACAAACATTACTGATGTCAAGTCCGTTGAGAATTCGCTCGTATATTAATATCAGAAACAATATTATCTACGAACAAGAACAAACCGCGAACTATATAAATGTCAGAAATTATTGCCATGCAACATCTTCTAAAACAGTATCCGTTGATGACATCTGAATGACGGGTAACACACGCGCCCAAAGCAACTTTTGACATTTGTCACACGCGTTCGCGAACTCAACGGCCCATCAAGAAAAGCAAGATGAATGGAATATCAGCTAAACTACCCGAAATCACAATACTGTAATACCAGGATCGTATTAGATGTTTGGTACCTTAAAAGAATTCATTTTGACAATATGATGATAATTCAATGTATGTAATCAAAAGAAAATGAATATATTTTATTGCGTTCTTAATTCAATTCATTTTTTATTTTCTTTTTAATTAATAAAAAATATATTTTACTACAAATACTTACACTGATTTCAAGACAACAAACAGAATATTAAAATACATAAGTTATTAAAAATTAGTAGGACACGTTACAATTTTACTACAAATATTTTCTACAAACTGTATTCCTAGATCTTATAATTATTTATAATGAGATAAATATAATTTTAAGCTATAGTATTTATTATTAAATTAATAAAATTATGTTGAAAAAATATGTGAGGTCCAATTTCGATCACAGAAGAATGGAGTTAGAAAAATTACATACTTAACAACGAATTAGCACAATTTAATTAATAAAATAACCGATATAACTTACATTTTATTGCTTATTTATATTTTACAATTAATATTGAATTTTAATAAATATCTGTCTTATTTGAGATAATTTATCATTCAAAATAATTAAATTGTAATATCTTATAGTATTGAATATTCTTTAAATAAAAAATAATTTTAAAGCTTAAATCTGTACGAATATAAAATTAAATATTGTATTTATTAATTAAAATAATATAAGATAATTTCACAGCAAAAATTAGTACAAAGAAGAAAGAAGGGAAATTTAATTTTAAATTAGTATAAATTAATTTTGCAAATATTTTAATATTAATTCAAAAAATATATTCTGCTATTAAAATTCCAAGAATCAAAATAAATAACATTTTTAGTTTAAGAATTTAAAATGTCTTGAGAATTTCTATCACTCAAGAAATTATATCAGAAATGAACGTTTAAATATATAATTAGGTTTTACAACTATAAACTAAATAGAGGATATTTATTCGAGGATATAAATTGTTTAGCAACATTTTTTATTTAATTTTCCGTAAATTAATGTTTTCATAAATGTATAAACCGTGCTTATATATATACACATTTGTATAGTATTTGCTATGAAAATAATCTGACATATAGTTGAATAATTAGTGTATATGAAATTTATAAAAAAATGATTTTAAGGATTAAGAAAATTCAATATCATTTTAAAAATATAAAATATAAAAACGAATTTTTGCAGAAAATATTATCGAATCTATTAAGAATATAATATAATTTTGAAAAGTTAATTATAAAGTAAAAAATATAATTACAAAATATATCAACATTTAAATATAATGGTTAAAAGCTAATCTATATTTAATTTTTTACTCAAAATAAACTGTTCTTTTTAATATGTATGTACATTTAAAAACGTGAATATTAAATGTCTTGACTTGAAGAAACCAAGATTTGGCGTTGAAGACAGAAATAATTTTAAAATAGCGGTTTTCTTGGTTACCCTAAATTCTAGCAACATCGTGATTACCATTTTATGTAAATTACATTGTTCACTCATTTGTTAACAGAGATATGATTCAATTATTCTTATCAGGAAATTATTCTTGTCTGAAAAATATTCTTTTCAGAGCGCTGAAAAAAAAATGATCGTATTGTTGAACAATATGCCATATTTTATCACTGTACTCTGATATAATTTCATATTAAAATATATAAAATCATTGAGTTTAATATTTCGTAACGATAAACAATTTATTTTGATAGCGAACATATGTCGAATATGTGTTGGAATATTATACAGGTTATTACTATAAGTGGTTTCGTATATCCATTTATATTCGTCTATTAATAAATATTCCTGAGGACGGGTCTGAAGTGTGTTATCGTTCTTCGGTACTCCATGAGAATATGACGCAAATATCTGACGCCATCTTGTGAATAATTTAAATAGTAGCGCGGGAAACGTGGAACGTGTAAATGCGACACATCTATTTGTCCGTGTCCTCTCTTATGTGATGTATGATTGAAAATGAGTGTGTGTCAGGGTGAATATTGACGAATTTCATGGTTTATTTGGAATGGTGTCGACGCGCGTGTTTGAATGATGTTTAAGATATAGATGGTGGAGGGTCGTTCTATGACATGATGCGTTTGATCCTTTTCATCTCAATGTATTCCGTGGTTCGAAGTTCGTGTAGCGTATAATGTGGATGGATCAGCTGCGCTAATGTACTTTCGCAGTCCGTGTTTCGGATACCAAATACATAGTTTTCATCTTCAACCATGTATATATAAAGATGTGCTCGAACAGTATCAAAACGAATATATTTTAAGAATAGCGGTATTTTCATAGGTACAAACATACTATATTTTTATATGAAAATTATGTTTGATTATGTTCACGTATAAAATTCAACTTTAGTGAGTGAAGGTTTTTTTATAAGTTTACCAACTCTGAAATAAGCATAACAATGTAAATTTTATACATTCACGATAGGCATTATATATATATATATATATATATATATATATATATATATATACATAAATGTGAAAATCCATCTTATGATACTATCGACAAAAAATAATGGTTTGAATGAACACAATATAGAATAAGGATACACGTGTATATATATATATATATATATATATATATATATATATATATATATATATATATATATACACCTATGTACATAAATATGTATAAATGTATAAACTAGGTCTAAGCTTGGAATAACGGAACAAAGTTACTATGTACGTAATTCGATCACAAAAGTTTGTATAAATTTTTTACAGTGAAATTTAAGTAACACATATTTACATGTTTCAACATTTTTAGTAAGTAAATAGATAAAAATGAACAGTAAAAATAAAATATATTTTTCGATAAAAATGCAAAACTATTGTATGTTATAATCAAGATGAAAATTATAACACTTAACAAAACTCTAAAATAACTATAACCGAGGATTTTCATCCAACAATCAAGAAGTTAAAAAAACGTACTCTAATATTTTATTTTACAAAAAAGAATATTCTAATAATAAAATTCGAAAAAACAATAATAGATAGTATTTTATTTAATATACTATTGTAATGTTGGTGGAATAAATAATCCAATATAAATATATATATATATATATATATATATATATATATATATATATATATATATATGAGGTTGTTTGATAAGAATAGTAAAAAGGTAAGAAAAACTAAATTGAAAAATTTAATTAAATAAATTAATTAATTAAATTAAACAATAAATAAATTTAGCATACTTATCAAATGACCCTCGTATATATATATATAAATAAAACTTGATATTTTACTAAACAATAAAACCTATATCCATAAAACCAATACGTATTACCTGCTGATGTTAAATTTGTTTGCTAATTATTCAGAAAAATATTTATCTCGATTTTTGATCATTTTATGAATGCGTGTATGTTTCGAATGTACTATCAATGGCATATAACGTTTTAAATGACACTCATTTTCATATTAAAGTACCATTGATAGTTGTAGATATTTGTTTCATTAATTTATACAGTGATAAACTAGTAATAACATGGCTTCATAAACTTACTTTATTATACATACTGAGAATTAAGTATTATTTAGCTTTATATTATACAATTATATCATTTATATTATACAATTTTTATAATAATTTTCAATAATATATTGAATTATTAATATACTTTAAATTAAATAAAAATATTAAAATAAAATCTAATTTAATCAATTTATATCAAAATTTTATTTATATTGTTATTAATTAAAAAAATTAAAGCTATTTTTGAATTTTAATCATTCATCTTTCATTATAGATTCTTATATACTTTTGGTATAAATTTAATTTTAATTGCAAATAAGTACAAAATCATGTTATACGTGAGGTTTTAAAGTTAAACAATCTATTAAATCGATTTCAATGTATTTTTAAAAATGCTTGTATATACACACAAACATATATTGTATGTGTATAAATATAAATATATATATATATATATATATATATATATATATATATATATATATATATATATATATATATATATATATATGTATTTATGTATGTATGTATTATGTGTGTGTGTATGTATATAAGTAGCAGAGTTTTATTTTTATGCTAAGAGATAAGGTATAAAAGAGAATAGTGCATGGAAAATTATTAATGCATATTTCATCAGCGGCATCCCACGAGACTAATTCGACGCGATGTCACCAGCGCCATGGCGGCGACACGGATTTCGCATCGCGTCTCGGCGCTCATTAGCGGGCTAATCCTTAACCTCATTATGTGCGCCATATCGTCTTCTGCTTCTTTTTCTTCTTGATTATGTTGCGTTTTTTACACTTTGTTATTCCGCGTAAAAAGACCTCTCGTGCGCTTGGCAATGTCGGTCGACAAGTACCGGCCGTTTTTTTGCTCATTGAACGATAACGTCATCTGTCTATTCATTGTATGACACTGAATAAATTATAACCTCTAATATGACGTTCTGAATCCCCCTTGACATTTTTTTATACAATTTTATGTCATCATAAATGTTTCCGACATTAAATTAATTCTAATGAAAATCTAAATTTCACATATACTGTTGCTCGCTTGTCTTAACATTTTTCCTTACTCTTTTTTCTTTGCTATATGACGATTTCATTTATTTAATAGAAAGAGTTTAAACAAATTAATTTATAAAACATCTTCCCTATCAATTTATAAACAAATTGATAACATCTTCCCTATCAATTTATATATATATATATATATATATATATATATATATATAAACAATATTTGACATTTAAAAACAGAATAAAAATAAATTATATTAAAAAATTTCAATTTATAGAAAATTGTTTAATTTATCAATACATAAAATAGTAATTTCCAAATAATCTATGTATGTACATAATAAAATGTTATTTATGTCTTGCTAAAAGCAGTGAAATTCACAAATAATTATTTTATTTGACCTTAATTAAAAATAAATCAATATAATTAAATTACTCATCAGAAACATATTTAATAAAATAATATAATATATATTTAAACAACTTTCATTTAATTTTTAATTTAATGATATTATGATAACAAATAAAAATATATAATTATAAATATTAGGTTGGCAAGTATCTCCCTTCCGCTTTTTTTTTGTACATAGCTGCAAAATTCAAAAGACCAGAAGGCGGAAGGGAGATATTTGCCAACCTAATATATAAAATATGTTTTCTAAATTTATCGTTTAGATTAAATAATAAATATCTTCTAATTAACCAAGTTTTGAAATGATATTTATGCAAAAATTATTATTCCAATATAAATATATACACATCTATGTTAAGTTCATTTATATATATATATATATATATATATATATATATATATATATATATATATATATAAGATTCATTAACATAAATATCTCTTATTGGAATATCAGTTGAATTTTCAGAAAGTACAGTTTGTAATAAAACTACTTACACCCCAAATATAATATATATATATATATATATATATATATATATATATATATATATATATATAAACATAAACGTTTATGGTTAGTTAAATTTATAAAGGAAATGAAATTGGCATAATTGTATTTTAATGAAATGTTCTTTTATATTAATTAACGTTATTTATTTTATAAATATAATATTTCTGTATAATTTACTTAAATATACAAGACTATTTATAAACATATATATATATATATGTATATAAATGTGTGTGTGTGTATTTATATTCATATGATTAAAAGTAATCAAGTTCATATACAAAATATTTTAATAAATTTTATAAATGATTTTTTACTAGTTTTACACTTTTTAAAGTGTCTATCTATAAATATTCAGTTTGAACATTTATTAAAGTAATTGATATTTTAAAACACTTTTTTATACGAAATATTCTTTTGTACTATTATCACTAAATATTGTACTTAAAATAATAACAAATGTTATTTTGCTAGTCAGTGTATATCTATTCATTTTAAATGTATAATATTTAATAATATACGTAATATTAATAAAATAAATATTTTTTTCTCTAATACGACATAGTGAATTGTTTTAGATATGAAAATAAATAAAAGGTTATATCAACAAACACATCTGTTTAAAAATAAATTCCTATAAAAGCATGTTGTCGAGATAATTTTAATTAAGATATAGGAGTAATTAGCTGTAGCAAGAATACAAGAGTCGTCTTACAGATATCCTATTAACTACAAGGACAACAGAAAGATCAACAGCAGACTTTTGTAGATTATAGTGTATTGTCAGGATAATTAAGAAAGTTAATTTTTTATTAGAGTAAATAGGAAGGAATCGTCTATTTTAAGAATGCTTAGAAAATAAACTAAATAATTTTAATGAGAATATAACACTGAGCATGAAAATATAATTACAAAAGAAATAAATATATTACAGATTTTTTTATTGTTTAAATGCAAATAAAATATTTCTTATACTGAATTATAAAAATGTGAATATTTTATATTATCTGATTTTTATTTAACATACGTTTGCATATTATGTATATATAAATCTATATCGATTTACAAACATTAGAATATACTTACAATAAAGAAATAACATACTAATACTTTCAGTTTAAGGAAAAGTCTTCTATTTCAAATAAAATAACAAGAATAAGTAAGTCTCTTGAGACTTTCTGTAGAAGATTCGAAGTATAGAGTAAATTTATTTGAAAGAATAATGATAACCTTGATTTATAGCAAATAGGTAACGAAGTATATTTAAACATTATCTTTTTTATCATGTCAAACGACTGAATAACAACTTGATAGAAAAATTGTATTTTATATATAACTACTTACTTTTATTACATTTTTATCTCTTCCTTTTTTCTATATATATATATATATGTTTGTGTGTGTGTTTGTGTATATTACAATTACTATAACGAAAAGTAAAATATTTTTAAATTATTTTGACTCGTATACCAATGATAACAGTAATTAATTTTTTAATAAATATATAATTATTGAATTAAATTCAAACATAAAATGTTGTTTATTAGGTAAAAGTTGTTAAAAAGGTGTATAAATATATACATAATTTTCGCATCGAGAAAAAAATATTAACTAAATTTATTTAAGAATTAAGTTGAATTTTCAAATAATTAAAAATTAATTATGTGATACATTTAAAAGTTTTGAAAAAGAATGATTTTATTTTTTTATACCAAAAAAAGTATGAATGTTACGAATAATTATCAACTGATATTTTT
>CP092090.1:16736067-16776067 GCA_029203775.1 Neoneuromus ignobilis
AGAGAAAACAAGCAGGAGATAATAAAATGTAGTTAATAGTGCATGTGGATAGAGTTCACATAGAATGAAACATAATAAACGTTTTTAGATGTCAAAATTGCAACAAGTATGTAATTATTAGTTAGTATGCTTATTAATTTTTACTCAGTATACATCAGATAAAAATCAGAAGGTTTAATAAATTAATTCTATATTAAAAAGATATATATATATATATATATATATATATATATATATATATATATATATATATATATATTTAACTAAAAGATGGAATAAAATTGAAATTAACAATTAAATAAAAAGTATAAATACTATTATTACATTTTGTTTTCATTTATAATATTTTTAAACGTTTAATAATATTGTTATATTAGTTTAGTCTAGTAAATTTATTAAAAAATTAATTAATTGACATGACAATAAAATAAACTTATATTGAAAAAAATATATTATCAAACGAAATATATGTAACTACTTAAAGAGGAAAATAAATTGAGATTTATTTAATTTACAATCTACTTTTAAAAATATTCTCATAATTTTGTTCAAATATTTCAAGAATTATATATGCATTCCTTAAAAATAAACTCAAAATTGATTATTTGATTTAATTTTAAAAACAAATATGCCATTCAAAATTAAATGAAAAATTGAATAATTTTCAAAAATATTAATTTAACGTAAATATATCATTTACTCTACCACTACAATATTTTATAAAAGTATTCAATATAATATATTATTTACTTTATTTATTGATATGTATTAGTCATATTGTTACCATTAAAATAAAATATATTATAAAATTTAATTTTATAATGAAATGTTCTGATTATACTAAAATGAACATTGGAATACTCATCAACAAATAAATTGATCAAGAATTAATTACTAAACAGTTATAAAATCTTATAGCAGTGGAGAGTTTCATTTATATTAAAATGAATTTGTCACAATACCAAAACAAATATTAACATTATTGATTAAATTTATTTTAACAATTCAATCCATATTTTATCAATTTTTTAACATTTTAAATTATATGAAAAATTTTAAATTTATTTATTCAAATATGTGTATATGTATATATAAAAAAATATATAACATGAATATTTCATAAATAACTGACATTAGTCACACCTACTCACTAACTACTCAAAAACATTATTCATTTCTCACTCTCAAACTTCGCATTTTATCCTTTTTATAAAAAGTTTTCTGCGAAAAAGAATTTTTTTTTAAAAAAACATTTGATCTTAGTATTGCGCAAAAAAAGATATTTTTATTATTCAGTTGAATAATTTAACAAAGAATCATAATTTTTTCTTTGCATTTTACTTCATCTTAATTCCTTTATGATATTATATTATTGAAATTTATTTCACAAATGGATTTTTCTTTGAACGTTCAAGATCTAATATACCTTCATAAAATTATATTCTTTAAAATATTTCAATCAAAATCTAACACAAAAATTATACAAAGTTATATCAACTATTAGTCAATACATTTAATTCTTGTAAAAATATTTACAAATATCTTTTAATAAATGATGATAAAACAATTTCTAAATTATTTTTAATAACATATGGTCATACTCCATCTTACACTAGTAGACAGTGTAACATGTGCAACTGATTTGAGATTTCTTTCTATTTTATATTTGGTTCGTTGCACATTTTTTTCATTTCTCATTTACTTGTATCCATCAACATCTTTTAGATTGCTCGAAACAGATGTTCCTTCAACCTTATTAAATTAATCAATTGCTAGATGATTTTTAATATTATTATTTTTTTATATTGTAATATTATTTAAAAAATGATGTATAAGATTATATTATAAAAATATATCTAGTTATGTACAATGAAAATAAAGCTTTAAAATAATTTTTATTTATATCGAAATCTTAAACTAATATTTTTAAAGGAATTATTAGTTAAATATGTATTATTAAAATATGCTTTGCAAATTCATATTTGATTTCTTAATTATGTCTTTATTCATCGAAAAACATTATTCATTTTAAAAATAACTTTTAACGTTCTTAAAACATTTTTTTAATCTTTTATATTTGAAATCAAATATTCCAAATATTTAAAACACAAATCTAAATAGTAAAAGGAATTCTCAATCAAAATTTCAGTATTTAATAAAATTCAGTTAAACAAATATCGACCTACTAAGGGAAAAAAGAGATTGTGTTTTTGCATATGTAAGCATTGTCTTCATTTTCATCATTGCCGTTCGCTTCTAGGTCAAATACGGCATCATAAATCGTGACCAAAACTTGCGATTAGTGTCGAGGTATAGCGCCACGATGCCGGATTTAAATTAACGTGGTTTAATCTGTGCTCGCTCACTTGTACTTAAAAGAAATTTCGCACCGTTAAACCGACGTCTTAAATCAACGAGTTGAGGCTTGTACGTATGTAGATATGAACAGTTTGAGGAAATACGCTTGTCGTTAAAATAATTTAAGTAATGTTTTGCTTATTTTAATAATTTTTCACATTTCATAAATCAACGATTTATGTTTTCATACACAAACACACACACGCGTACATATGTATATATATATATATATATATATATATATATATATATATAAAGAGAGAGAGAACATTATTAAAATAATATATTAATTCACATTTTCATTTATTAAAATTAATATTTATTGGATAGTAAACAAATATTTTAATTAAAAATGTTATAATTAAAGATTCAATAATTTAATTAGTACATTTATGAAAAATATATAGTAGTGATACATTAGAGCGTATTTGTTAATTTAATAAATTCATATTTTTTTATTGAAAAAATTGAATTCTTTTTAACGTATAAAAATATTTTACGTTTTTTTATTATTATAATTAAATCTTCTGCTTTATTCTAGATCTTTGAATTATGAAAAAACAAATTAAATTGTGCTACACAAATAAATCCATTATAAACGAAAATGAGATAAGAAAACACAAAATTTAATTAAAAATGAACGGACGTTATATCATTGAACAACAAATTAAATAAAACGTATATGTATAATATATGTATATATGTTTGTTTAAAATTAGATTTTTCAGAATTTCATTATAATTCATAGATTAAACTTGAAGTTTTTTAATATATTTTTTTACATATACTGAATATTTTTACATCGAAATTATCTAAAAATAATTATTGATATTATTCTAGATAAATTGTGATAAAAATTAAATATTTTGTGATAAAAACATAAATTTTTATTAATACTACTTAAATAACATGTAAATATAAAAATTATTAACATACAAAATTAACATCGCAAAGACATTATTTTGTAAATTTCAATTAATATTTATTAAAATCATTGCTTTTAAAATTATAAAAGAATTATTAATAACTTACTTTCATTATTTTATTACTATAATTATTTTTTTATTTTTAAATATTAAAATAATTAATTAAATTGAGTTTTTATCACAATATTAAGAAGAAGAATGTTTCCAGTATAAAGATTAAAAAAAACCTATCTAAGAGACTGTGTCAAGATGCGGAATATGATATCTGAATCTTTGATAAAATGTTATTTTAATACACTGTCAAACTGTATTAAATTAAATTTTTTATTTCTTAAGACAAAAAAGATGCATAAATAAATAATTATGGACCAAGGAGATAAGACTGTCATAGATGATTAAATATCATCGGATGTAAAGAATGGCGTAAAAAGGGACATTAATAAATATTAATACAATGTAAATTCGTGTTTATGCAGCTGAACTTCGTAAATTTACCGTTAACTTAAAAAAAGTTTTTGGTTCTTCGAGACGATTATTTTTTATTTATTCTTTTAATTTTATAATTCAATGAAAAGTGAATTAAGATTTTTTATGAAACAATGTACACACACACACATATATATATATATATATATATATACATATGTATACCCACACATACACACACACACATACATACATATACATTTAAAGGATGATGTAATGAAACGTCACCATCTGTCATGCGGAAGAAGTGCGTTCGATCCCCAGTCAAATACATAGGGCAGGCGAAACTTTTTAGCTGTAATAAAAGCAACTTGCCTATGGGAGTTAACTCTAAATAAAAAAATCATCACCAACTCGCCTGGTCAGCGTGGTAAGTATGACCAAGTACGAATGAATAGTAATATCCAATGAGGGTTTTTCCCAGCAATATATCGATATGATGATTATATTTTATACACAGGTGATTCAAATGAAACTGGAGGATAATAAATGATTGTACGCAAGTAAATATATGTCTAAGCCCTTCAGTCTTAATTGGGTTACCATAAATATATTTTATGTCTTTTATTTATTTATATATTTTAATTTATATCATATCTATTTACATATTTTTAAAAATATTAAGAAACTTTTATAAACAAAAAAATATTTATTAACACATTTTAAAATTACCTGATTTAATATTTTGAACAAAATTTAAAATACAAAATATTAATTGTCGATAAGAAAATATATTTATATCATATGATTTTATGTAAAAACAAATATCTCACTTACAAAATTTTGAAAATAATAATACATACTTATTTTAATGATAATTGAATAAAAAAATCTCGCTTAAAATAGATATGATATATTATTTAATTTATTTATAATACATTTTAAAATATAATCTAATTCTTTGCATTATAAATAAGCAAAAAAAATGATAAGACTGTAATCATTTTATACATAAAATAAAAATTGTTTTTAATGAAAAATAAAATTTGAATAAATGGTTTTATTAAAAGATTTTAAAAGGGAAAAAATATATTAGGTACTTATTAGTAACCTTAAATTCGTATTTTAAACGAAAAGAATAACTGAAAAAACTGTATATATCAGATATTAATATATATATATATATATATATATATATATATATATATAAATATGATCGAAAATGCATTTAATATAGATTTCAG
The DNA here is from genome assembly GCA_029203775.1 of Neoneuromus ignobilis. NCBI lineage: Eukaryota > Metazoa > Arthropoda > Insecta > Megaloptera > Corydalidae > Neoneuromus > Neoneuromus ignobilis. Next base: position 16,741,022 of record CP092090.1, read on the forward strand.
TAAGAAAGACAAAGTAAAATGTGTAGGGGTGGAATAAGAGAGGATACCGTAGAACAAAATGTATCCATTTTAAATTTAGATTAATTCTACAGGAAACGAGAACAGTATGAATATTAATATATTTAAAGCACATCGTTCGTCCCATAGCAATATTCCTTCTCTTTTCTAGGCTAACTCAGGTAGAAGTGAACGTAGAAAATACATTTTTATCTTTGGACGATTTCAATTCATTCAAATGCGACGAGCCGTACCGAAATATAGTACACCCTTCATTTTTTGTTCCTTGTTTCTTCCGTTCATCTTTCTTTCTTTTGTTGGCTTTTGATCAAAAAAAGCTCTTGTTATGAAAATAATGATGATTATATTTAAATTATTCCGTTGAAAAATCTCCGGGTTTTTTTCTCGCTCGTCTCCGGAGACAGATGTATTTATGAGTTTTTAGTTTGTATATATTTTCTTAATGGCATCTTTTGAACCACCTCTTTTCTACCTCGCGATTGTATCCTTTTGTAAATAAATATGCTAAAATTTATTCCACACTTTTATAAGTATATTACACACACACAGACACATCACATGAGCACGTTTACATATATAAAACATATATACTTTAATTAAACAGAATTTTTTACTAATATAAAAATATTTTACAGATCACTTACTTAAAAACAATTCTACAAAAATATTACGTTTCTTAATATTAGATAAATTACTATCACATAGCCGAGAAAAATATTTGGGAAAAATAATATACTCAATGTCATAAAAATAGTATTATACAAACTTAGATTACATAAAAAAAATAAAATGAAAATTTAATTGTTATAACATTAAATATCTATTCAAATATTAAAAAAGGACATATTTTTATTTACTCATAAAATTTATATTTACAATATTAATTTGTATAGCCACAAATATATCAAAAAATAAAAAATAAGTTTGATTTATTTTTTACATAAAAAATATTAAATTTATTTCAATGTTTTTTAATTATTATTTAAAGTTTTATTATGTTGATTTTTAATTTTCCTCGGAGAAAAAGTATTCATAAACTACATACAGTTACTAGAATATACAATATAATACTTACTTAAATGTATAATTACTGAAGAATTTCGGCATTAAATATTTTTTTATAAATTTCAAAATGCATAATATCTAAACTTTAAAATATATGAATAATTATAATTTAAAATCCAAAAAAAATATTAAAGATCACATATATCGACTAATATAATTTTGATTAATAATAAAATAATTTTAATACTCTCTCCCTCCCTCTCTCTCTCTCACACACACACACACACATGTATATATATATATAATGATATAAATTATTGAAATACTAACAAAACTACTTTGACTGTTTAAAATTAGTTTACCTTAGGGAAAAAATTTAACTTATCTCATAATTTCATTTTGATATTTTATCAACTTATATTCTTTTCCCTTATCATTGTCATCATTATTTTATCCTGAAAGTCAGAAATTTTATTTCAACAACGATTTATTTCGCATTTGGAATTTCTAGTGTAATGGCAAACTCATCCACATCAACGTAATAATATACTCATTCTAAATTATGAATTATCTTTATCTCTCATAGATAATATCTTTTTTCAAACATTATATTCGATTTTAAGTGCTATATGAAATTTATAGTTAGGTAATAACATTAAAATAAACTTAAAAAACACATTTAGAAATTTACAAAAATATTTTATTAGAATAGTTATCTATATGATCATAATTTATTATCGTCATTCGAAATATTTTTATATTAAATGAAAAATTTACAGTACTAATCGTAAAATATTTCAGAATTTATTAATGATATTTTTTTTATTTGCTGTGACTTTTATTGTAGATTGGATTGTCAAGTTAATTTGAAATTATATCACAAACTTTTTTATACAACTTAAGTAAAATCAATTTTATTTAACAGTAAGTTCACCTACATAACACACACACACACATATATATATATATATATATATATATATATATATATATGTATATATATATATAAATTTACACCTAATATATACGTGTTTAATCACATATTCACCAATATAATTATTTAAATATATGCGAGTAAACATTATTGAAATTACAAAGCAGTCCAAATGAATATATATATATATATTTGCGATATACATGAGCTAGTGTATTCATATAAAAAATTAAAAAGGCAATTTATAAGCTCTACAAATTTAATGACGGCCACCAGACGCAAGTTGAATTTAAAAATGTACCATCATAAATATGTGATCAGCTCTTAATTACTTTTTGATTACCAAAATACCGAGTACAGTATAAACGTAAACGCTTAATGAGAGCTACACTTTACAAAAGAATTATACACATGTTTGTGCGGTAATTATTTATAAGTGTGCAATTTTTAATAGTATTATTTTTCAATTATTATTTTCGAGACCTATGTTATATCGTTAAGTATTTCAGTACAAAAAGACTAAAAACTTGAAATATTTTACTAGCAACAATTAGTTTAGTCTACATGGTTCTAAATAAATTTTAAAATGAAAAATACAATTAATGTCAAATGAGAATATAAACGAATACAATTTTAATATTAAACCAAATTAGTTTCCCAATATATGAAAACGGTTATTAAATATAATTTCAGTTCACATGGTTTTGTATTAAAAGTGGTGTTTGTTCAAATGTACGTTACACGAGAATTGAATTTTTGGTTTTAAATATAACGTCATCAAATGGAAATACGACTAATTGGTACCAATTTAATATTTAACAATTTTATATTTTATATATTCCTGTATAAATGTTAAATCAGTTAATTATTTCAAAATACGTATAATTTATTTTTCCAGTATATTTATAAAACACATTAAAATAATTGTACGATAAATATTACTTATACAGTATTATTATAGAAAATACAGTATTCACAATTTTTACTCTGAATAAAAATCCAATATTTAAAATATTTGGAAATAATTCAATTTAAATGAACGTTGTATACAAATCAGAACTGGTCAACAAATGACACGCATGACCAAAATAACACGCAATTTTTGAAGACTTTTAGCCATTTTTTTAATATTAGTATTTGAATATTCAATGAAAAAAATTTGAATTATTTTAATATTAATAAATTGTTCTATTTAAAATATTTTAAAAGTAGTTATTAAAAAAATACAGACCAACATTTTATAAATATATCTTATTTTTATGTGCCACGCAATATATGTAAAATATTTTTTTAAATAATCATGTAAATTTAGTTTATTTTACCATATATATATATATATATATATATATATATATATATATATATATATATGTGTATGTGTGTGTGTGTGTGTGTGTGTGTGGAAACTAAAGGGAAACTAACCTTATAATTTATTTATTTTTTAACAATATTAAAAATACACAAAATTTTACATAAAAATATTTTTTTTATAATTATACAAATAAATTTATGGGATTAATACTAGGCAATTGTCTTTATCGTTATTTTTAATAACTAAGTACTGTCTATTTGTTGTTTTGGAACTGTGGCTGATTTACTTTACACAAATGAATTTTAACCCCAACACCACAATAATTTAAAGTGTTCAATAATCACTTATTGTTCACTTATTATTTATAATCATATAATCTATAATTATATCGGCTGATACATATCGATGGCGACGCCATTATCGTCAGAGCCTTTCTATCTCGGGGTTAATATTCATTTGTGTTAAGTACTGTCTATTTTATTATCTGCTGATTGGAAAATATATATAAAAAGGTAATAATTATCAAACACAATTTTGATTTAATACTATTTAAAAAATCACTTTTACAAATTAATTACTAAACGCTACAAAACATTTTTTTTAAATAAATAAACTTCTATTCAACTAAATTTCTTTATGTGTATTTTGTTGACTATAGAGTTATCTTTAGAACACAAATACTGATATTTTCTACGTTAATTTTTCGATATACTAATAATAGCATTAAAATTTTGAATGTAAATAAATTTAAGTAATTAATAAAAACTATTAAAAACTTTGTTGGAAAATATTGTAATATTTGCAATAAATATATATATATATATATATATATATATATATATATATATATATATATATATATATGTATATACATGTGTGTATGTATGTTTGAATAGTGAACAAGAAATTTACAAAATTTGAACTTAATAAACACCATTTAAATAATTTCTCAAAATATAAAACAAATATCAAAAAAATGCTTATATTTTAAGATCTACTTCGCTAACTATTAATAAATTTTAAGTATTGCATTAAAATTTCTCCTCTAAAATACTTCATTCAATTCCAGTCAGTGACTATGAGATACTTAAAAATAATATTTAAAATTTTCTTTATCTAACACAAATATTTGTATTTAATATTTATTACATTTTCAATAAATACAAAATTTAAAGATATTTTGAATTTAAATCATCTATGACAGTTAATTTTTCCCAAAAATAAAATGAAAATATAATAGTAAAATTTCGAATTTAAAATATCAATGATTAATATTAAAATGTTACTTTAATTATTACTGACATATAATTTTTTTTTACATATTTTAAATCTAGAACGAAAAAATTAGAGATTATTTTAATAAACTGTTTTAAATAAAAATTAACAAAAAAAAATTTTAAAAATAACAATTCTTTCATAAAATTTTCTATTCAAATAAATACTTGTAAAATATTTAAATCATCTAACATTAATTTTAAAATAGATTTAAAAGAAGTAAATCCTTTACAAACAATATTTCTATGAGCATTATTATTTAAATTTATATTCGATAATGCGGGTACAAAAAACTGATATATATCAAATCATGTCTACAGTTTTTGGTTCAATTCACTATGAAACTTGTATGTATATTATACAGGTGTTTAATTGAATAGTGATGATTTACGGATAAATTATTGAGGCAATTAGAACCAGTTGAGTGAATATTGCAACGTGGCATTGTGTTATGTGCTAATATATAACACGATTAAGTGTTTTGAATGCAGGCTAAATGATATATGGCATGATAGCTACGCTGTTGCTGAACTGATAAGACGTGTATACCGAGTGGATTACAATATCAACCTGTATTTAAACGAAAACTAATTAACTACAATCAGAATCAAATCTAAGGTTTCAAACATTCAATATTTTTATGAATCAATTCTACATACATTTATACACATGTGTATATATTCAGGATCAACCAAATGTGACGCCTAGATGTTAAAACTGTATAATGTTTACACGTTATATCTTTTCAAATGATATAATAATACTATTTGTTTTAGTAGAAGATTACAATTTTAACCATGGATAGATATGCATTGCAGCAACACATTTACATTATTAACACGTATTATAAAAATGAGCGTTCTTTTTTTAAAAAAAAACTCTCAAAATTCTTAATTTTTTTGGTGTAAATAATCTTCCAAATCAGTCTTTAATTCAAATATTAGTAAAAAAAATGTAAAAAAATGGGTTTTTTATTGATAAACTGAAAAGTGGAAGACCAAAGTTATACACACAAGTGAAAACATTACTTTTATAAATAAAAGTGTTGAAAATAAACCGACAACATCAATTTCACGTCGTTCGCAAGAATTGGGCATATCTTATGGCTCTTCATGGAGGATTTTGCATAAAGATTTGCATTTACATGCGTACAAAATTCAATTAAACCAGTAATTGGAAGAAAGAGATCATTTACAACGTCGTAATTTCTCTAGTTGGATTATTGAACAACGAACCATAGATCTATTGTTTTCAAGCAAAATTTTGTTCAGCGATGAAACTCATTTCACAATGAATGGATTCGATAATAAGCAAAATTGTAGTATCTAGAGTGAAAATCCTCGTGTTATTCATGAAAAATCTCTACACTCACAAAAAGTCACTGTTTGATGTGCATTTTGAGTAAATGAAATCATTGGATCATTTTTCTTCGAATGTAATGCTAGAAATACTGTTACTGTGAATACTAAGCGATACCAATCAATGTTGAGTGACTTTTTATCGCCAAAATTAAATGATATTGATGTGTCTGATGTCTATTTCTAGCAAGACGGTGCTACATGTCACGCAACTCGAGGAAACATTTCGTTTTTGCGATCGAAATTTCATCAACTTGTAATTTCACGAAATGCAGATTTAAATTGGCCTCCAAGATCATGCGATTTAACATCATTAGATTTTTTGTGTTTTTTTTTTTGGAAAATTCTAGTCTATGCTAACAAGCCATAAACAATTAATGACCTAAAGAACAACATTAGAGTTGCAATTCGTAAAATAAATCCAACAACATGTAGAAAAGTCGTTGAAAATTTCAATATTTGAATTGATGCCTGCGGACGCCATCGTGGTGGACATTTTAAAGATATTCTATTCCACATATAATTATAATGAATCATACTTTCAATAGTAAAAACAGCTTGAAAAAATACCAAATAGTTTGTATTTTATTAAAAAGAAACATGTAGGCGCATTTTTTGGATGACCTTTATATAAATTGTGTATATGAAATAAAAAGGTAAAAACTGATTCCAAGAAAAAGGTATTTTTATATAATCTAAAATTAATATTTTTTGTTTGAGTTTAAATTATATTTTAAACTGTTTTTTTTAATTTAATACACCCATTTTTTTTTTAGGAAAAGATAAAACATTTCCACTGACAAATTAAGTATTAGAGAAAACGACAACGATAATATATTCAAATGTCTGCAAAATTTGTTTCGTTTATATTTTTCGTCTAAAATAATTAAGTGAAACTAAACGATATAAAGTGGAGATATCATGAAAAATTCAAAAACACAATTTCCTAAAACAACACAGGTGGCTACAGGCCGACACGACGAGAGAAAATCCTCTTCTCCGTTGTACCATACAAGAGACAAGAGAAAGGGTTGAGAGAATCGTGTTGCTTGCTTATGAGGGAATTTTGACAAGTTAATTTAAATAAATTTTAATTTCCTACGGCCGGTTGCGTTCAGCATCCAGGCTGATGACGTCGACGCCGCCGGCGTCACAAATACACGTTGGATGTGTCAATGAAAAACATTTGCATTCACAGTGTATTATATTGTTAACGTGTACAGATTTTCAGCAAGCTTCATTAATAAGTTCATTTTGTTTCCAGTTGAGTATTAATTCACCGTAAAAAAATTTACAAGTTCTATGTATTTTTCTGAAACATTTGGTTTGAGATTGTCAGAAAAAATATTTCCTTAAATATTATTACTAAATTAAATAAATCTCAAAATTACTGATAGGAAGACATTAAGTATCTTTTCGATTTAATTCAGTCGATGTTTGTGTATCAAATTGTCCAATAATAACTTTATAAGCAAAAGAAAATCTTCCTCATCTATTTTGAAATAATTATCTGATCATTTATATTCAAATTATTTTTTTATGTTATATAGGGTTTTCCAATAAGCATATCAAAAATTCAAATGGAAATAAAACAAACAGTATTTAATTATTTATTTTTTATTTCTAATCATATTCTATGGCACAATTTCACTCATATGACCATCACGACTTGCTTGACATAGTGCATTCGTTGACTTCAATTTTTAATCACTCTTTCATATAATTGTGGTTCAATTTCATGAATTACATGTTCAATGTTTATTTTTAATGCATCTGTTATTTATGGTTTATTAACATAAACCAATGATTTCACATAATCCCACAGAAAATAATCCAATGGAGTTAGATCACATGATCTTGGTGGCCAATTTATAGGTACATTTCATAAAATAATGGATTCATTAAAATTTTATTCAATAAGTCTATTGAAGTTTTTACAATTCCTAAGCGTTGTTGAAATGTTAAACATTCCATGATAATTTGTTAAATTATACTGAATTGAAATGTTAGAATAAGCTTAAAAAATCACCAATAATAACTACCACCAGCTGTCAAATTTGACATTCTTATTGGAAAATAAATCCTCTCTCTCTCTCTATATATATATATATATATATCATCATCATCATCATCATCATCTCCAGCCCACATCAGCCCACTGCTGGGCGAAGGTCTAATTAAAAAAGAAGAGTTTCTGAGCCTCTTCCATTCTTTCCTGTCACTGGTCAATCTCATCCAACCTTGGCCTCCACAATACTTCACAATTTCATCTCTTCCCATCTTTGATGTGATCTTCCTTTGGGTCTCCTTTTATCTCTTGGTCTCCATTCCGTAACAATCTTCGTCCATCTGTTGTCCTCTCTTCTCGCTATATGTCTTACCCATGTCCATTTCAACGATTTATATATATATATATATATATATATATATATATATATATATATATATATATATATATATGAAAAATATTAAAAAAATTCTTAAAATTTTTTTTAACAATTAAAAAACATATTTTAATCATGTAGTATTAATAAAATATTTATGTTGTAAAGTAAGAATAATATAATTTTATTCATTTCACATTTAAATACTTTAACATAAATTATATTTAGATTATTTTTTTAATGAATAAAAATAAATATAAAAATAACTTATAAATATTTTCTTGGATCTATATTACCAAAAACATTTATTAAATCATTTTTTTTCTTTTGGTAGTCTCTACGTTTTAAGAAAAAAAATATATTTCAGAGTTTTATTACAATAATTTATATATATATATATATATATATATATATATATAGAGAGAGAGAGAGAGAGAGAGAGAGAGAGAAACAGTAAGGTAATAATAGAAGTATACAAAATATTATATGAACTTTAAAAAAAGTTTTGAGAAAAATGTGTATTATTTATGACTTTGGCACCAATATACATTAATTTAGTAGACTTTTTCGAAAGTAAATTTATTTGGATTTTAAATTAAGTAAAAAATTATTTTTCTTGTAATTTGAAATTGAATATATACATATACATACATACATACACACATATATATATATATATATATATGTATGTATGTATGTATGAATGTAAATATGTCATGAAATTATGAACATTCAGAAGTTTTAGAGAACTACGTCTTGATTTATGTAAATTATAATTTATTTGAAAAGAATACATATTAGAATGAAAGCAAAAGTTATTTTCCTTGAAACGAAACATCTTTTCAAAACAAAATAAAACGAACATCTCACATATTTTAAATGTAATTTTCACGAAACATTATTATCTTTTTACGTTAAAAACAGTGAGTTTATATTTTGTACGTATTAAACTATTTCATAAACAGTTTACGATTTTAAAATAAAAGTTTGTTCGCGTTTCGTCTTATATATGTATGTAGTAAAAATATCGCAGAAGTATATTTAATGAAAACTTAGAAGTAAATTTTGCATGTGATACCTCAGTGAACTACAACAAATCGCCAAGCTTACTGGTAGTTTTAATCCATTAACGTGTCATCATAAATTCTGCAAAGTATGCTCCGACAAACGTTAGCGAAAAAGTGTTAATAAAAATGTGAGATGAATTGTTTCTATTTATTTCAGAACACATTTTCTGACACGTTATGAAAAATGGTACGCCAACAAAACACGAGACAGTCGTGGAGTAAAAATAATACATGGGGGTTTGAATTTCGTACTAGAATTATTTTTTAGCCAGAATGTACTTCAAATATTTTTTTTTAGAAAATCAATGCAAGAATTAAAAATATTCAAAAAAATATTTTATATTTATTTTGATAAATGTTTTTTTTTAAAAAAAATAACTCTTAAAACAGACAATATAAAATAAAAAATAATTATTGATTACAAATTACAATTTTCATGAATTATAAATAATCTTATTAAATTTATATTTTATCTCAAATATATTTTTTAAAAAATAATATTTTTATTCAATTCCTAAAACATGTTTTAAGTATTTTTTAAAAAAAATCCTTTATTATTTTTACATGAGATATAATTGATAATTAATTAGTAAAATCGTATTTCGTTTGTGAAAAATACGTTGAAAAATATATTTTTTTAATTAAATTATTAAAAAATAAAATGAAATACCTCGATTGGAAAAATAATGTTGAAATTTAAATTGAATGAATCAACAATATATTCATTAATTTTAAAATGAATAATACAAATATAAAAATGTTATAAAGAAGTTGAACAAGAAATTTATTACCATATACACATAAACAATATAAATAAATATTAATAAATAATATAAAAAATATTTTTATGGTAAGTTAATGAATATATCCAAAAATTTACATTTTTTTCATTAAATATATATATATATATATATATATATATATATATATATGTGTGTGTGTGTGTGTGTGTGTGTGTGTGTGTGTGTGTGCATTGTATGTATATAATCGTTTATTTGAAGAAAATGAACGCGTTTTTTTCTAAAAGAATAAATGAAAATGTCTATATTTACATAACGAAGCTTCGCGCAAGTCGATATATCTCTTTGATCGTTTTTAATGCAATGTCATAACTTTCCTTTTAACTGCGAGAATAAAGAATAAGAAAAAATAATCCGTAAGTAGAGTATGGTTTATTCAAATCAACTTCTTTGTGAATTTCAACACATCGAATCGTCATATATGTTCACGACTTTTTGAAAAACTGTCAAAACTATATCTAGTGCCGCTTTCTAAGTTACAGACTGCCTACAAAACAGACCACCCATAGCGACGACATCTTTTGTAACTCGACGTGCAACTGAAGGTTCCGATTCGCAGTAAATTTATTAGATCTACATTCTGTTCTTGGGATCCTCCCTCCGAAGAGGCTCCGTTATTTCGTCCCTAACGACGCGGACTCGAGTCATTCTGGCGCCTAGCCAAAGTGTTAGGCTACATCACAGCAAGAGAGCATATATAGCTTTTGAATGAATTGTACTCATATAGTAAAGAAAAGTCGGTTTATGTCTATTTGGATAATTTTATTAAAACTATTTAAATAGACAAATTTCATACTTTGATTTCGTTTTATAATAGAGGAGAACACGCAGTTCATAAATATTACGTATTTATTTACATATAAAAATATTAAAACATTAAATGAAAAAAATATTTTCTGAAATAAATATATTTATATTTAATTATTTATTATAATACTTATTTTTACTTGAAACTGATATTCAGACACTATAACAACTATATTAATTTATTAAAAGATGTTTTTTTTGGCAATTTATCAAATTATAAATCAATATTTGATACAAATATACGAATATAAATTCATAAAAGTTATACTAAATAAGAATTATATAAAATTCTCTCAAATATAAATGATAAATATAAAATGTAATATTAATGAACTTAATTATAATCGAAAAAAATAAATAAATTTGAAAGATTATAATTGTATTTAGAGTATGAATTAAATGTTATTATTATTAATTTTAATAATTTAACTCCTACTTGTCATCTTTCAAAGCAGAAATAATATTTTTTAATTTAAAAACACATTTTTTTCAAAAAAACTAAATATTTGGATAAAAATACACAAATGATTTCACATAAATAAATTATCACCCTAACACCGTAAAATATAAGAAAGTGTACAATAATTACTTATTTCTCACTCTTACATAAAGTTACCAATGAGTAATTAACAAACATTTTTTAATATCTTATGATTTCAGGCTGAAAATTCATTTGTGTAAAAGTAAATTCATCACAGTTTCAAAACAAATATATACATAAGTGATACTATGTAATCAAAAAATCTAAATTATTAATTATAAATTTTGTACATTATATATATATATATATATATATATATATATATATATATATATATAATATCATTGTGCTATATAGTAGTGTAGAGACAACTGTTATTACAATAGTCAGTTATAACGTAATAATCGACATCATAAATTATGTTTATTAAAATGCATCCCTATATGCAAGCCATTTTAAATGTTTAATGATGTTGAAAATTCAACAAAGGAATTTACATTAATGAAATAAAATAGTTTACACGCCACTATAACGACTTGCTGAACTCTCATAATTTTATTTCTTCAGTGTAGTTGTAATGAAATTTATAACGTTTATTACTACAGCTAATTAAAAGAATGTAAATAATAATTAATATACTTTATTTTTATACACATATGGTTAAAAAAACAAAATTAAATTATTTTTAAAAAACATATCAAAAATATTACACACAACATTTTCGTTTTTATGATTATTTAAAATTGCTGTACTGTTAATTTCTATCCATGTTCTACATAATCACTTTGAAAAATTAATATCACATATTTTTTTTATTTTTTAATTGGTTGTTTTCTAATTATGAAACAATTTTGTAGTTTTATAGACTGTCCTATACTGCATTATTAGAGATAAACAGCAAAGAGAAATATTATAAATTAATTTAATAAAAATATTAAGTCTTTTTAATGGAATATTTATTATTTTCTTGATATATAATTATCTTTAAATGATCATAAAATTAAAATTAAGAATATGAAAAATAACATATTTCTAAAATTGTTTAATATATATATATATATATATATATATATATATATATATATATATATATATATAATTTATTTACTATATTTAGTTTAATTATGTCAAATAACAAAATTTCAAACTGATTGTTGTACAAAGTGTTATTTCATTTAAATGAAAATATTTACAATTAATATATAACTGATGAATACTTAAAATACAATACCCATAAATAATATATGAATATATAAATAAATTTAAAAGAAAATATATTCCTAACAAAAATTAATTTCTTCAGACTAGCAATTAAAAGCTTCATGAACATCATAAATTTAGTCACGTAATATAGCTATATAAATAATTATACAATTTTGAATTATGTTTTAATTGGCATTTACTCTGTTAACCCTTATACATACCTTCTTCAGGGAATAATATTATGTGTAAATTAATTTATCATCAATGTGTGAATTATGTACAGTTGCAAGTATGTATTAGTTATATTCCATTATTTAAATTATACATGTTTTATGAGTATAATTTATCTTTGATAAATTATTATTTTGAGTAAATTTGGTAATTTGAATTCGACAATACCGTCAATATGAGATTTATAACCACCTATTCATCTTCCCTTCGAGGAATATTAATATAATGAATATGTTATAAGAACAAGCCATCAGTTACTGAGATTTCTATATATACTTTCCATCTAAACGTGTAAGTATGGTGTAATTAATAATTATCCTGTTTCAATGGACCGATATCTAGAGCAGAGATTGGAGAACGAAGTGCAGAGATAAAGAGGTTACTTGGTCTGCGCATAAACTTGATTGCAAAGTGGTGAAATGTCTGTTCGACCGACGCCTTCAACATCCTCACTAAATAAATTATTCTACGATGCCAGTGAATATCCGCATCATTTGTAACGTGGTCTAACAATGAAGTGGTTCCTTATTATGTATTTTACAAAGATAATCTAAGTATACGACGAAGTAATGATGGTCAGCTTCTAAAGTACCCGTTTAATATAAATAGCGTATCAAAGATAGTGAATCCTTCTTAGTAAATAATTGATATAAGATTATGTATAGGATTTGAATATGGTATTACGTTTACAGAGTGGTGAAGTTAATTAATATATTGGTAAATTTCTTGGAAAATTTACGACTGATAATTTATTCTCTTTACGTCAAAACCATAAATTCATGTACATAATGTGAACATAAATTAAATCGTATTTTAAGATTTGAAGCATATCAATAATAACCACAATGTAATTAAATATTTCAGCTTAACCAATCTTTGCAGTACATTAATATATTTTATGAAAATTATTTACAACTTGAATCGATACAAATTACTCTGTTGAATATTATACACACCGTTTTTGTTATTAAAAATATGTATTTCAAATCTGTCTAATTGCTAAACTTTAAATTCCTCTACTGAAAAATATTACTCCATATTGTGTGTATATATATATATATATATATATATATATATATATATATATAAATTTCACTAATATTATTTTTCCTGTAATATGAATATTATATATTTTTAAAAAAATATACAAATGAAAGAGACTAATATTAATTTAGGCCAGAAATATATTGTTCTATTTACAACACATTAGCATAAAAATAGTATTTTTATAATTCTTGAATTAACATGTTTTATTTGTGCATCAACTTCCTCTTTCTGTCTTTCTTTCTTTCTTTCTCTCTCTCTCTCTCTCTCTCTCTATATATATATATATATATATATATATATATATATATGTTGGTATGTAAATGGTAAAACAAAAAAAAATCTTCTCGAAACCCGATTTTCAAATGGTTGCAAAAAATTAAGTAAAATCTATTACCCATCCTTTTACACAACTCAATGTGCCATCTTCCTACTGCATTGTTCTGTGTTTTCGTTATTGAATATGTATTATGTAATCAGAAACTTGAAAGCGGGTTGGTACAGCGTTAATTATATTAAAGTGGATAGTTTACAAGAGCTTCTTGCTGAGTGCTGTAACTTCAATTTGTAAAATTAGTTTAAGTTCGAAAACACAACTCAATAGTATTTGTCTGTTGTGTGTATATTGAATTGGTGACAATGTATAAATACGGTTATATGTAAATTCTCTATATATATACATTACATAATATATATGTTTGTACACAAATAATTTTCTTATAGAAAGGGAATACAAACACTCTCAACATACAGTCAAGAAATTTAGCAATAGTCAAATTTGAAAGTAAATATGTATAACAAGCATTACACAAAATATTTTAATGAAAACTGCAGGTGTATATACAATCAATATATATATATATATATATATATATATATATATATATATATATATATATATATATATATATATATATATATATATATATATATATATATATATATATATATAATTCACTATAAAGTTTTGTTGTACTTTTATGTTCACAATAATTTTCCAAATTTTTTTTATGTCTTACACATACATAAACAAACACCTAAAGCAGTTATTAAATTTTTTTTCAATTTTCCATGAACCCAAAAATATATTTTTTATCCAAAAGATCAATATTTAGAATTTTATTCGAAACATCGATTTATTTCAATTAATTTTTAAATACACAAACACTAAAGAGTTATAATAAGCAAAAATATAAATAACTACAAATATAAATTTTATTTAAAAATTTTAAATAAGTGTGAATGAAAATCTTATTTTTGAATAATTTCATATTTAACAACAGATAGATAAACTGTAGACTTATAATAATAGAATAATTAAAACCATGTGTGAATAAATCACAACAATTTTTTTTATGAACTGGATGACTTGAAAAATTTAGCAATACTCTAGATAGAGGTGATGGTTTTATTGAATAAGTTATTTAAAATCCATAATTAGTACAAAATATTTCAAATAACTCGTGTCACTCTAATTATTGAATGATTCAATTATAAAAAAATCACTTGATGATCGTGTTTCGAGTTAAGGAACATTTTATATTCTTTTAAGTAAATATTTAGTCCCTACTAAAGATAAAAAATGTTATATATATATATAGGTATAGGTATATTTTTGTGTGTGTATATGTGCATATGAAATGAAGAAGTAAATAAAAATTGTACAGATTCAGTAAAAGTCTTTCCAATAATTTTGTTGCTATACAATTTTAAATATAGTAGAATTTAATTTTTAGATATAAAATATTTTAAAGCATTATTGAATGTTGATAACATTAAATTTTTAGTATCGTTCATGTGATGACAAAAATAATATTCACTCTTACTACTTTTAATACCTTTTCCAGTACAAGCTTTTATATACATTGATCAGATTACTGAAGAAGCCCTAAAGACATTGTTTGAACTAAAAACAAAGGAGCATTAAACAGTGGCTGTCGATAACGGTAGATGGTTCCACCAACCTATGCACAAGAAGACAATTATTTCTCCATTAAGAATAAGAAGGGGATGAAACATAACGCAGTACGCAAACCGATGATCGTTTACGTTAAGCAGATGTTCGCCGATTAGTTACACGAAGAGTTTGTTCTGTGTGATATCAAATCAGCTATGTTTCATATTGATAATCAGATTAATACTATAAGGCAACTGACTGAACTTTTTTTAAAATATCTGTTAAAAAAGGTACTATAGAATAGTGAATTTAATTTGTTAATATACTAATCATATATTCTATATTAACTATAGAAAAAGTTTTATTTTGACACAATTTATAAAAAAAATGTATACAAGAAAATAGATTTAATAAATATTTGTTTAAAGTTAGATAAATACATTTATTTAAAAAGGTACATTCTAATAGAAAATCTATTAATCACTTTGTCTTATCACTATTTTTATTGTATCTTATATTACATTCAGCTTAGACAACTTATATCATTTTCAAGTAACTTAGTTGATTATCGAATTATTTAGATTATATAGAAGCTAAATCTGCTGCAATTTGGAAAGAATATCAATTATCAAGTTTTACAAGAAATTTATTTAAAAAAATTAAGTACAGAGAAATAGAAATTAATTATATATAGCCTTCAAGAATATTTTAATTAAACATATTTTCATTGAAAAATCGATTTAAAACAATATATAGCAAATAAATATATCATATTTTCATAAGTATTTAAAAATAAAACTTTTTCAAATAATGTTTGTGTATATAAATAAATTGATTTTATTTACAAATACCAAAAACATTATAAAAGAAAGAAGTATGAAATTATTTTAAATAATAATAATTTATTGATTAATATAAGCCAATAAAACACTTCTATATATTTTACTAGAAGAAAATATAACTAATAAGTCTAAAACCTGATATTATTTTTATTTTTTAAAAAATATATAAATCAATTTTGAAATAATTATTTTTTTATTTTTGTTGCAATTTATCTTTTAATATCTTTCTATTATACTTATACTAATTTATATATATATATATATATATATATATATATATATATATATAAAGAGAGAGAGAGAGAGAGAGAGAGAAAGAGAGAGAGAGAAAAATTCTAATAGAATTAAATTAAAATTTTATCTTTTTGGATTTTCATTTTTATCCCCACATATACATTTGAATATGTGCAAGTGTTTATTAAAAATAACACACTATAAAAAGTTTCCCATTTTAAATAGAATTCATTTTATTTAAATATAACTACATTCATGAATATTTACAGAGATTAATTCAACTTGAACATTTAATATTTTTTTTAAAAAAAACTTGCTTTTAAATTAACCATTAGTAACAAATGAGATAATAAAAATTTATTTCCACTATATTTGGATTTATTTCATGGCTGATATAAAAATTCATATCATATTAAATAAGAATTCAGCACGGACATAGAAATTTATGTTCGCAGTTTAATATCCGACATCATAAATTATCCTAATAATTTGTGTTATTGACGAATACAGTCGAAAAATTCAATCAAATGTGTTGGAATTTTTAATTGGGTGTTTTTTTCACGTCTGTTCGCACGTTTATGAGATTTTAATGTTTTAATCTGTACTTAATATGTTTGCTCGTACTAATGAGTTTTTTAACACAAATATAACAAGTACATGATAAATAAAGCTTATGGCTACTACAATTGTTTTAAAAAAATATGTTGTTGTCACAGTACATGTACAAAAATGAAAATGTTAACTGAATTTATTTATTTGCTTGCGAAACAATTCGTTTTTAAATTTCAGTTTTTTTTTTCAAAAAAAGCAATCTTTTTGTAAATAAATGTACATGTTGCAAAAATTATTAAAGTATTATATATAATTTAAAAATTAACGCATTTTAAAATTTTAAATATTTAATATTTTAAATAAATAATTACGATATATAAAATTTTGTAAAAAATCAATATTTTTGAATATTGATTTTTTTTATCTAAAATGAAAAATCACAAAATACGAGGGTCGTTTGATAAGTATAGTAAAAAGGTAAGAAAAACTAAATTGAAAAATTTAATTTAATTAATTAAATTAAGCAATAAATAAATTTACCATACTTATCAAACGATCCTCGTATAAAACGAACTAACAACTAAAATCACATTTTTGGCCATAAAACCAACATTACTTAAATAAAACAGATTTAACTATCAGTCAATTTTTTAATAAAAAAAATCACTATTTCCATTTTCGAACAAGCTTTTCCAACAACAAATCTTTCATTTTCAAATTAAAAATGTTAATTTAAAATAAATATATATTTTTAAATCAATATCTTGCATAAATAAACTTCATTTTTATCTTTGATGAATATATATTTTTGAATTTAAAAACAAAAATTAAAAACGATTTACAATCAATTAATTAAAATTAACTTCATATTATTATAATATAAAATTCTGTTTTAAATTATCACGTTTTTATAATTCTTTAACTATCATGTTAATAAATTAATTATGTTATTAAAAATTAACTAATTTAAATAATTTAATAAATCTTCTCACATTCTTCTGAATTTATTTACGTTTTATATATGAAATTTAAACTTAAAAACTGTTTTTACAGCTAAAACGATCATTAAAAATTATACTGAAAAATTACAAAAAAAAAATGATAAATATTAAATCTTTCATAGAATTATTCGTGATTTCAATATAACTATTTCAAATATTTTCGAATCATTTTTTTTAATAAATGCTATAAAATCATATTAAAATATAATCATATTTAATAAAATAAAAATTGTTCTAAAATTAAAACCAATTTTACCTGATTTTCAATTCTAAGCAAATATAAATAATATTTTTTTAAGTTAAATAAAACTTTCGATAAAAATTCAATTTAAAGTTCTATCAAGGTTTAAAAAAATCCTATATAATCGTTTTTATATGCCTGCTTGTATTACATAGAAAAACATTTTTAATATACATTTATTTAATAAATATTTCTCTTTTAGTACTAAAGTATTTATACATATATATGGTAACCCAAATGAAACTGAAGGATAGTAAAGAATAGTAAATGATAGTAAGCAAGTAAATTCATGTCTAAGCCTTTAGTTTTATTTAAGCTTACATACATACATACATACATACATACATACATACATATATAATGTTATGTACAGTATATATATGTATGCAGATATATATATATATATATATATATATATATATAATACCATACTTATATTTGACAAGGATTAATATTAAACCATACAGTTATAACATAGCTGTAAGACAATTATTTAAACTACAATAGTAAATCCCAAGTGAGCGCTAAAGCATCGAAGTGATACAGCACATAGTACTTCGCAAATATCAAACTAAATCCCAGAACAGTTACTTACCATATCATTAATAGAACAGAGAACATTTACAATACTGCATAAGGCAAATAAGTTTTAGTGCAATACTAGTGAATTGACAAACATACCATCTAAATACAAAATATGCTCTAAAGTTGTTTAATAATATTGCATTACATCATTGTAACCAAAACAAAAACTATGAAATGTAATTCAAAAGTAATTATAATGTATTAATCCCTAGAAACATAAATTCTGTTTTTTCTATTCTGTGTTTTAATATTTTATACTCACTTTTGAGAATATAAAAAGTGAAATAATGTTGGTATTACTAAAATACTTTCCGAAATAATAATATTATTTTAATTTTTATTTATTAAATAAAATTTCTGAATCAATTAACACTAATACATTTATTTATTTCTTTAACAGAATATTTTTTCATTTTTTATTATATTTGGAATAAAACCATACATATCTTTTTATTCATGAAAATCAAATTTAATTACGTGAAAAAAACATTCATACAACTCTTATTTTCATAATACGTCATTCAAAAATTAAATTTACAGACATTGCGAATATTTTATTACAGCAGTTATATAGGATTTTCAGGTAATATAAAATATTAAACATCATACGAATTTATGACATTCAATCAATGATATTGTTTCAACCTCATATCAAAGTATGTGAAGTTTAATGGCAAACATGTAAAAAAATTATTCATGTTTTCAACAAAAACATTCTTTATTTGAACAACATCATTTGTTACTCAACTGGCGTTACATTCAATTATTATTTGCATTGTATGGGGTAAATAACATTCATATTGTTAACAGGGATAGGGGAAGTAGTTAATGAAACGATAGCAGTATTTCCATTTCAATGAATGATTTAGATGAACACAGTTCCTCAATAAAAACAGATATATCGATAATGAAATTAGAAAATGCTACATTCGATATTTTATTTCATATATCTTTGATTGATATTTTAATTCTGTTTGAGAAAAGTTCATCGAATTTGAATATAATGTTACGAAGATACTTTTTTAATTATGTAATCGAAGATTTATTTCATTAGCCCACTAATTCATTCATTTAATTTTCTACATGAAATAATATTTGTTAAGGAATAAAAGTATTATACTTTTTGAGGTTATATCTACTAGTCAAAAATAATTATATTATTATTATTGATTACAGAAAATAATTTACATAAACAATATCAAAATAGATATTACTTTCAATACAACTGTAAGTAATTAATAAATGATATTCAAATAATAATGAGCTTCATTGTTTTCAACAATGATTTAATTTTATTATGCTGTCGTTGAAAGATTGATAATAAAAAATAAATCACATGCATACATATATATTTATATGAAATATACATTGCTTTAAAACTAATATTGTGTGATTTATATTCAAAAAATTGTGTATTCAATAAAACATACAGTTTGTATTTACATTCGTTTTAAATATGCAAACAATTAATATTATGGAGAGTCATACGACACAATAGGAATAAATATTTATTTTGTAAAACTCAACAATATAATTCATTTTAATATCGAACGAGGCAATAATTTATCCAATATGCGACTACGTGAAGTAATTGCAGTGTAAATTACATTCGAGATTTCAATAAACCAAATGAACAAGACTAAAAGAAATCTGTGCACTGTGTACCAAATCCAGACAATATTTTAAAGGCTGGTTTCCGAAATCACGTTGTAACTCAGTAGCCAAATGTGACAGGAAATTTAAAACAAAAAACAAGACCTACATAACCGAGAACAAAGGAGCCAACACGCAGAAAAGTGTCGCAAACTTCACGTGGGGTTGTATGGATACCGTTAGCCAGATACGACAACAATAAGCCTGTAGGCAATGCCACGAACCCGTGACCGAGAGGACAACACACTCATTAACTTGCAAATCCGGTCTACGTACGACATTAACAAAAACACGTGCGAATTTAATGTATGCACGCAAAACCCTTATTAAAACGCATTTTCCGAATATGTATTATATATTTACTATAATACATAATTAAAAAATTAATTACAAGTAAAATACTAATTAATTTTACATTATGCAAATACATTTCACTACAAGATCCATATAAAACAATGTTGTTAGCAACAATATTAATTTTAAACTACACATACATACATACAAACATATATATATATACACACAATAATATAGTTTAAGTAACATAAAATACGAAATAATACAGTTTGTTTTGAAATATAGATAGCAATAATACCTACAAATTATTTACTTAATTTATTTAGATACTTATTTTTCCATCTAACTTATTAATGAAAAGATTTAAAGAAGCTAAATTTATTTATCAATCATATTTTAATAACTATTCGTGTATTATAATCTTAGTTTTGTATGAACGGAATGAGAAAAAAATATAACTCGTCACTTACAATCCTTTCAGAGTGTCTTAGCCTTTAAAAGAATATTTTTATTCATGGAATGAAAAATATTTTTCATATCATGCACTCGACTAGTAAAAATATAACACCAAAAGAAAAAAAACTTATATGAGTCTAGAACTCGACACAGTCATTCGTCTAGCTATGTAGAATGGTGAGAATGACTAGTATTTTTACAAAATAAGAAAGATTTTTCATATAAACGTTATTTATTTTCTATTCGCATAGAAAATAATTTGTGGAATTTACGAAAAGTGGAATATTTTTAGTTATTCATGTCAGAATATATATAATTTTATCTCATTTCAGGTATGTATGCACTGCAAATATGTAACCACTGGTATTTATATAAATATATGATAATTCAAATATGACGCCCAGTTTTGTCTTTTATTAAAGAGAAGCAAAAGAAACAATACAAATGTTTCTTTTTAATAAAACACAAATCTAGGCGTCACATTTGGATAACCCTATATTTACAAAACATAACTATTTTGAATGAAACTTATTTTTAATTTACTCTTTCATACACATTTATCATAAATCTATTAAAATACTAAAGTTATTTCTTGTTTTTTATAATTAAAATATTTTTAAACTTTACCCAATCTTCAAATATTTCTTAATCAAAAAAATCAATCATTAAAAATATAATTCCATTACTAAAATACTTGATTCATATAACTAATATATAATACATTAGCAAGAAAGTTACTAATTGAAAAAATATACAATATGAAAACATTTTTCAGATAAAACTTTTCCATTATATTAACATTATAAAAAATTAACAACTTCGAGGATAAAATATATTGTATTTAATAAGGATTTTAACTATGCTATAAAACGTGCTTTATTTTATTTTTAAATGTACAAACTCATCATAAAATATTTTTATAAATAGTACTCAATGTATAAACTCAACTTAATTAAAAAAATTCACATACTACAAGCAATTCTGTTATGATTTGAATATTAAAAAATTAAAGTATATAAAAAATAATATTAATTAAATAAAAACTTGCAAATGTTGAAACAAGTTTAGAATAGAACATTATGATTGTATACAAATATGTTTATTAATATATATATATATATATATATATATATATATATATATATATATATATATGTTTGAATGTATGTATGTATGGAGAAAGAAAAAGGAAAAACTAATTCTCATAGAAATTTCCATCTCTTTAAGAAATAGAACTTGTAAATTAAACTCCACTGATATAAATTGCATTTTAGGAATTTAGTCGTAACATGTACAAGTGTGAAATGGCAGCAATTACTCATTTTAATGTCATGTCATGTCAACAGAATTTAGTTTTGAATAGATACGAGTAAACTGTCATTTTAAATTGTCTTTATCTAATGTCTTATAACTTATTAAATTGATTCAAATTTACAGTAGGTGAAAAGTATAATTTCACATTTATTTAAATTTACTAGAAATATTTGTACATTTCACATTTAAAAAAATTGTATGAAATTAATTAAAAATAGAAAAAGTTATACAAGAATATTAGTATTTTTTAAATTTCAATACCAAATTTATCTATATTTATTGAACGTATATTTTCACATTTCTCGAATTATTATTAAATAATTGATTCAATTATTTCCTGATAATAAATTACTACTATCCAAAATCAATAATTTCCACATTTCGTACTCATATTCCAATTACATTCTGTATATAGAGAGAACGAAATGGGTGGCACGAATGAAATTGAAGGATATAATATGTAAATGTGTATCTAAACTTTCAGTCTCATTTAGGCTACTCTATATTAAAACTTTATATCATTTTTATAAAATTGTATATATTTATCACAGATAGAAATCATTATTTGATAAAATACATATATCATTCACCTTTTTTTGAAAATTCTGAAGAAAATAATAATCATCTTTGAAATACAAATGAAAACTACTTTAATAAAAATTTATATTAGGAAAGTTAAATATTGAATGATAATTTATATTAAACAATGACAATCCCAGATTTATAATAATAAACATATGTAAAATATCTATAATTTACAGATTTCTTATGTATGTTATTAATTATAATAACTCTACTTAATATTGCAAATTCAGGGGTTCCATTTTTGAAATAATGTATATTTAATTAAATGTTATTTCTTTTGAATTTAATTTTAAAGAACTTCATTAAGGGGTTATACGCAGTTAGAAATTTCAAAAAATTGATTTCTTTTTTGCATTTTCGGAATGCACATATATTTGAGTATATTCTCTGAAAATTTGAAGTAAATCCGATAAGTATTTTCGGACATACACCTGAATTTGTAAAAAAATTTTAACTATGTGTAAACTACTTCCGAAACTTCAAACGCGTTTATCTCAAAACGGTGTTTTCATAGTCGGTGATCTCGATATCTCAGAAATGGCTGAACCGATCGGTCTCAAATTTTCACACAATCTTCTCAAATATATTCCTCAGGTATTGAACGAAGGAATAAGGTTTACAAAAATTATTACTATTTTTTTAAACAATTTGGAGCGAAAATTTTAGTAAAAAACGAAAAATGTTTTTCAAGTAGACGCCATTTTGTCAAAAATGAAAATTTTTATTATTCCTTCGTTCAATACCTGCATTAATCTATCCTTTAAAAGAATTGACCATATTTTTTTATTTAAAATAATCCAAACCGCCGATATAGAGATCACCGCCAAGCGCCTTTTTTTGGAGGTCGTTCGGGACATCGTCTGCAGGAGCGGTGCACTTCAATATTTTTTTATGATCGACATGTTATTTTATTCTTGAAAGTAGGATCTATTCAAATAACCATAATTTGTAATTGCAAAATAAATACTGTTTCTAAAAAAAATTCCTAAAAAAACGTCGTTTTTGCGCCTCGCAACTGCGTATAACCCCTTAAAAAGACAATCTTGTTATAAAAAAAATTCTCATACTTATTTTTTCTAATTTTTCAATTTATCTATTAGTGTTTGATCATTTTTCTTATAAAAATAAAAAGCTTTTTTTGATTAACCCCTTGACGTACAAATAAAATGGAATTTGATGCGTCCGAAGAATACTATTTAACCTGGCTCAACTGAACAGTTATATGCAAGCTTAGAAACAGAACATTTTATTTCGAAATTTACATTGTTGTATAATATTTAAGCAGATTAATGTATAATGTTAATGGACAGTAATTAAGTAAGATTATAAAATAATAAATTAATAATTTTGTAAGATATGATACATTTCAAAACATTTTGGAATATGGAGAGGAACTAGACATTTTTTACACTGCCAAGTTGTTTCGCTTCTTATATTATTTTTTGCGCACACATGGCATCTCTTTGCAGGATGTTCCTTTTTATTAGTCGGAGGTATATGTTCAGGAAAATGTGCCCAATGTTTTGCCTGTAGCCGAGTTGGGCATTCACTTTGCGACGATCTACCGCGTCTCGTATAATTAGAAAGAGACAAAGTGTATAGAATTTCTTCTGCGATATTGAATCGAAAATTTACAATCGATTGCTTTGTTGAATTCGTCAACTTAGAATACAGGCCATAAGCATTATAAATAGCTATGTTAAGGGGTTATACGCAGTTGCGAGGCGCAAAAACGACGTTTTTTTAGGAATTTTTTTTAGAAACAGTATTTATTTTGCAATTACAAATTATGGTTATTTGAATAGATCCTACTTTCAAGAATAAAATAACATGTCGATCATAAAAAAATATTGAAGTACACCGCTCCTGCAGACGATGTCCCGAACGACCTCCAAAAAAAGGCGCTTGGCGGTGATCTCCATATCGGCGATTTGGATTATCCGAAATCAAAAAATATGGTCAATTCTCTTAAAGGATAGATTAGTGCAAGTATTGAACGAAGAAATAATAAAAATTTTCATTTTTGACAAAATGGCGTCTACTTGAAAAACATTTTTCGTTTTTTACTAAAATTTTCGCTCCAAATTGTTTAAAAAAATAGTAATAATTTTTGTAAACCTTATTCCTTCATTCAATACCTGAGGAATATATTTGAGAAGATTGTGTGAAAATTTGAAACCGATCGGTTCAGCCATTTCTGAGATATCGAGATCACCGACTATGAAAACACCGTTTTGAGATAAACGCGTTTGAAGTTTCGGAAGTAGTTTACACATAGTTAAAAAAATTTTTTTCAACTTACATGGTATAATAAATATTTATCGGATTTACTTCAAATTTTCAGAGAATATACTCAAATATATGTGCATTCCGAAAATGCAAAAAAAAATCGATTTTTTGAAATTTCTAACTGCGTATAACCCCTTAAGCAGATAAAAGAACATTTTTTTATATCCTTTGGCACTCTTTCGCATAAGTGTGAAACATGAAAGAAGTTGGTCTTGTTTATCGACACCTCCCATTCCATGATTATACTCCATTACTCAGCTGGGTTTTAAAACATTTTCTTCCTCGCCTCCCTTCTTTCTTCTTATTTTTCCCGTGTCAACAGTTTCTGCTCTTGAATGTTTGGTGCTTATTATATATACATCCTTCTTATCAAGCCAGCGTAACGACAGAATACCTCTAGAAGATAATGTTTTTACTTCTCCAAAACAGAATCGATGTACGATTTTCGGTATCCGCCGAAGACAGTTCTTGACGTCTCGAAGACGTCAAAGTCTACAATGGCACATGAAATGTATGACGTCTCCCAGACACGTCATTGTATGCCAAGGAGTTAAAATTCTTCTAAATTAGACACCTTATTAAAGTTTTAAAAATGTAAATAAAAATAGTGAATATTAGGTATTAATAAGACAAAGGTTCTGATAAAAATGTTGATCATAAATAAGCATTTTATTGCAATTCTATTTATTTTCAAATTATATTTTTGAAATATTTTTAATATAGATCGACGTTTATTCATAGAAACAAGTCCGATATAATGGAACATATTTACGAAAAACGTATTATTTTTATTGAAAATATTTGTCGATGAATGGAATTACAAACTTATTCAAGCACGAAGTCATTCGATTGTGATCACAACATGGCGGGGGAGGGACAGAATGATGTAACCAACACAGGTTATAATTTCATATAAAGCGTAAAACAAAACATGAGCGTTTTTATCGTAAACAGTATGTTTTGAATTAAACATTGCTATTGATTTAGTATATTACGGTAATTTACTACAACAGAGAATACAAAAACATGGTAAAATTATACGTAAAACCATGGGTCCATTGTCTTCCATTTCATTTTAATGCACCTGGTCATCTACTCACACGAATAATCATTACCACCTCCTGCAATGGACCTCATTCAGCGCATGATCTGACCAATTCTATTGTGTTTCTTCTCACTCCCCTGTATCAGACTCTTGTTACATAGAACGGTAACGCTCTTTCTTTTGTTTTCGTGTTGAAACAATAGCGCGCTGCGATCAGCGTAATTATAGTTTATTTCAGCATTAAATGTATATATATTTAAGGATAACAATCTCTCCGCTCGGAGCTGAGTAACAATAGTCCGGTTTGCCTTCGGCTTGCACGAGTCCAGCAAACAGTCCGGAGGACATTATCATTGTACCACCGGACGTTAGAATGACCATAACAGTAGCCTACTTTAAAACAATTCAATCTCTGAATAAATGGATGTAGGCAGGGACCAAGTAAACATGAAATGGTAATGTTTTTGTCGAGTTTCGATATTCTCGCGTAAATTTTAAATTCAATTTAATGCGGACAAATTATACATTCGAACGGTTTTTTTATCGTATATAAATCAACGATTTGCAAATCAAACATATTCACCATATTGATTAAGTTTTTAAAACTTTAAATGAACCACATATACACAACGTTTGAAAGAAAGTTTTGAGATAAATATATTCAATATTCTATGCTTACACAACACACAAATAATCATGTGTATATAGGACGTACATAAATATATATATGTATGTATATGTGTGTGTGTGTATAGATGTATATATCTGGGTTAACACATAAATCGTTTCTAGTAATGTAGTTCTTGACCAAAAAATAAATAACTACGTTTAAACATATACCCCACTCATCTAACTTATCACTCTATAGACTTTATATATTACCTCAAATAAAACTTAACTCAAAGTATAAAATGTTAAGGATGTGAAGAGATTTTTATCTGCTGGAAACTTTAAAAGGATTAAAAAAAATCTTTCAAACATATTTTTAACAGTGTGAACATCGAATGCATCTATAGACAGAAATAGAGTAAATATTTTAAACAAAAAAACAACTCACGTATATTTTTTTACAATTAATCTAATTTAGATAATTAATTTAGTTTTTGAGTAACTATAATTATATATAGATAAATTTGATACTGAAATTTTAAAAAAATACTAATATTCTTGTGTAACTTTTTCTACTTTTAATTAATTTCATATAATTTTTTTAAATGTGAAATGTACAAATATTTCTAGTAAATTTAAATAAATGTGAAATTATATTTTTCACCTACTGTAAATTCAAATCAATTTAATAAGTTATAAGACATTAGATAAAAACAATTTAAAATGACAGTTTACTCGTATCTATTCAAAACTATAAAACAAAGATCTAAACGTCACATTTGGATGACCCTGTATATGTATAATTTTATATATATATATATATATATATATATATATATATATATATATATATATATATGTATGTAAAATTATACACATATAGGGTCATCCAAATGTGACGTTTAGATCTTTGTTTTATTAAAAAGAACCAAAAGAAACTATATACATGTTTTCCTATACATATGTTTCTTTTTAATAAAAGAAAATATATGCGTCACATTTGGATGACTCTGTATATGTATTTTAAAACTAAATAAACTGAAATATTACAAGAATTTATTCAATATTGGCATCAAAATGTAGACAAAAACATAAGTCTTAATTTTTCTATCATAATTTAATTATCTATAGAATAGTATCTTCTAATTTACAAAAAATGTTAAATTTATTACATATCTACAATTAATATTATATATCATAAAAATTACAATTTAAAAATAAAATTAGTTATAAACAGATTATTATATGTTTTTAAATATTTAATATTTTTAACAAACATTTTTTTAAAAAATTAAAAGTTTTGTTGTACAAACTGACAAAATTTATTAATATAATAGAAATATTATTTCCTTTATATACACAAAAAAATTACAGAATATTTATCAATCTTAAAAAACAATATATTTGATTGCACTATTGATTCAAATAACTATTATTTATTGATTAAAAAATATATTATTAATTTAGAATTTTCAATATTTGTAAATATTTTTCATAAAAATTTTAACCTCTAAATTGTATTCTTATAGATAACATTCATTTTTCGGTTTTAATAAAATATGATATTTATGATAATGTTGAATTTAAATTCATCCCACATTGGTCAGCAAAATGTACTA
The DNA here is from genome assembly GCA_029203775.1 of Neoneuromus ignobilis. Lineage (NCBI taxonomy): Eukaryota > Metazoa > Arthropoda > Insecta > Megaloptera > Corydalidae > Neoneuromus > Neoneuromus ignobilis. The sequence goes on from CP092090.1 coordinate 16,770,160, forward strand.
GCCATCGGTTATGACCGGCTTTCATAAAATATTTCATCCTTTATAATTTAAATCCCTTACATACTTGGCATTTATTCCTTACTAGAGCAAAAATTAAAAGTATAATAATTTTTATTGTTCACATGAAAGTATGTTTTTAAGACCAGATGTAATTGTAAATAGTTTAAATTTTAATACAAATTTAAATTTTCCTGTGTAGTTATTTTACTTGTAATCCATTTTATTCCACTTGACACAAATTGTTCTCTTGTAAATGCTAACATCATTAATATTCTTAGTTTTCATTATTTATAAATGTTATTTCCCAGTTATAATCCAAAACTGTATTAAATTTAACATCATATGATAAATCTTTATATGTGTAATTATATTATATTATACATTTATAATAGAGATCATTAGAAAAGTATGTTACTATTTTGATACATTTATCAAATGTTGACAATTTTTAAGGTAGTTTTGTAGTAAATTTTTAAATCATCGTTTTAATTTACATTATTAATTTTAATACAAATCTCTAACGAATATTAATTTATATTTCAATGGATTTTTTTCAAATAATAAGTTATAAAAACTTTTATGAAAACATTTTTTTAAAATTATTTAAATTTTAAAAATTAATATTGTTCATTAATGAAATTTTCAGTAGTTATAAATTCGTTACTGAGCAATAAATAAAGATAGTTTTTTATCTACTTATAATAATCCATAAATATTCTATAAAGTACTTCGGTATTCTTTTTATTTAAATTTTATTTTAAAACGAACAACTGATGCAAGGTTCATTTATACGTACATTCTTATACATCCATGTGAAAACGAATTAAAGACACGAAACGAAGTCAAAGAGTTAGATCACTTGCATTACGAACGCAAGAATCGTGTCCTGAATTATGATCATGAATGATTTCAAACGCACGATTTCAATATTCCCACAATATATTGATTCTAAACTGGCGTTCGGGGTAAGAAAATCATCTCCTCGTCTCGCACAGCTGGCTGCAACGACAGTATATATTGCCAGTATTCACTAAGTCTGCATTAATACAGTGGTGGGTGAATTGAGACGTTAAGTGTTTTACGAGTAAGGACAAAGTTTGAACTTCGACGGGTGATTATGTATCGTCACGTAAAGCGAGCGTGCGTATATTTCAAAGTATGAAAATTATAAATCTGGCGTGATCGACAGGTTCTTTCAAAAGTATATCGTTATGTTGTTCAAAATGCAGTCCGTGATTTGGTTTTGAAAAACTTTTCGTGTTTTATTTTTAAAGTTACGCGTGATAATTTTAGAATCACAACACATACAGTAATATATATATATATATATATATATATATATATATATATATATATATATATGTATGTATGTATGTATGTATGTATGTATTATTGATTTTCTATCATAAAAACATACCAAGTAATAGCTTTCTACAATAATTTTTAACAAAATATATTTTATATAAAATCCAACTTCCCAAAGACAAACATCTTTTCAAAATCATGTCAAGCATATGAAATAATGTTTATATAAAATTATAAGTAAAAGGCTATGATGGCAGAATACTTCAGGCAATTTTATAAAAGGCAAAAAGTGATTATTTTCATAAGATATTTTAAATTAAAAACTATAATCTCTTTAAAATATAAAATATTATTAAATATAATTAGCATCAAAAGAATTAAGAAGTAAGATTTAAAGTAAAAATAATTGATCTTAAATATTAGAAGAACAGAAGAGGTAATTTTCTTTCAACGTGTATTTTTTAAAAAATATCAAAATTTAAGTAAAACAATATTTGTAATATATATATATATATATATATATATATATGTATGTATATATATATATATACAATTATATATATATATATATGTATATATATATATATATATATATATATATATATATATATATATATATATATATATATATATATATATATATATATATATATATATTATATATATATATATATATATATATATATATATATATATATATACATATACATATTTTAAAAATTATTTTGATAATATGAAGTAAACAATTATTCCTGATAATTAAAAATTCAAAAATATAAACTAATTATAAAAAAAAACAACAATCGAAGAAGAAATGAAACAAAGATATTTAATTATATCTCTCCTTTTTACCATATTTGTAATAAATTCAATAATAAAATAAACAAGATAATAAGATGAATCCAGTAAAAAGGAAAAATTAAGACAAAATCATAAAGAAACATTAACTCTTTAGAGCATGGCAAAGTTAAAATGTCTCACCTTTTTGATACCTAAATATATTTCGTAGAATATTTTTTATAATACCTCAAAATTAGAAAAAAAATATGCTTTAGAAAATACTATTCATAACTCATATGGCACAGAGGGGTTGTTTATGTCCCCCCACCCTATAATTAAAAAGTTAAATTACTTTTATTTATTTTTTTTGTAATTTTACTTCCTTACTATTTAAACAAACCTTGTTAAATTTTAAAAATTAAATTTCTGTGCTACATAGTTCTTTTTATTTTCTAAAATTCAGTGTCTCAAAAAGTTAAAGAAAATTAATTTCAAAAATTAAGAAAGAAGAAAACATAACTTAATTACATGAATAAAATCTTCAGAAAATTTTGAGAAAGAAATAAGAGAATATAATTAAATAGTTATAAAAAATAATAAGTAAAAAATGTTATTTGTTTATTATATAAATTTACTAAAAATATGTTTGAATATTATATTAAAAACCTTAGTTATTATTTATATTTTTTTCTATTGTACATTTTTTCAAAACCAGAAAATCTACAAAATTTGAATTAAAAAAGTAAGTTAAAAATATACTTGATATCAGTATAGTATTAAATAAATATTAAATTATTATTTTTTCTTGAATATAATTTTATAATTCATTTAAAAAATTCACATTATATATATATATATATATATATATATATATATAAAATGTTAAAATATTTGTTGATAATAAAAACGTAATAGATCAAGTTACAAATTTAAACATATAAATGTTTAATGGTATCATTCGTATCTATTAACGTTTATAATAGAATATTCATTGAATATATCGTAAAGAAACGTTATTTCTAAAAGCGTTTCATAAATAAATAAAGAAAAAATTTAAAGTCCGTTTGGTGTATAAAATGCATTAGGGATCTGTTAAAGAAAATGGTTACAACAGAGCAACCATAAAGTCGACGGAGAGGTAACTCAACGCTCAGGTGGTGACACGGTCACTGGCACGACACCCTAGAGGCATCTTACGTCTGCCAGCATAACCAACATCTTTGAAATTGCGTGGCCATTTTGAAATGATAACGGGTCTATGACGACCTTAACGTACCTTTCGACCAAATCATCGACTGTATGGAAAATTCTAATCTTTAAATGGGCGTCAAAACTCCGGTCTCTAATTTTTAGTTAACGTTGTTTTTTTATCACTAGTTTATTATAGTTCGCAGTTAAAATATATTATTATGCGAAACAATTATCATTTATTATCCCACATATATTTATTTTATTTAAATAATTATAATAATCAATTGAATTTTATAATAAATTCATATTTTAATTCTTTACTTTCCTTATTTTAAAAATAAAAAATACAGAAATATACATTACAAAAAAAAAATACGAAATAACATTAGAAAAAAAACAATAAAAGAATTCGCATATGTCGAATAAAATAAAAGAAGTGCCCAAAAAGCCGATACTGGTGTGTCAGATATCATGAACGACTTCTATCCAATAAAATTATCACAGAAAAGGTATTTTCGCTACAACTGGGATGTACAAAGACTGTCTTGGTAAAAGAAAAATCGACTCTAGTGAATAGAAAAGGTGTTTTTACAACACGATAACAGAAAATTGCACATAGTGAACGTTACAGTTAACAAACTTAAGACTCTCTAGTCAGGTATGATATCACATCTGTGTTACTCTCTAAATGCTACGTTACTGGACTTCTATTTATTTTCAAGAGCTTTTTTAAAGAGAATTTGATTTTTCCTTAAAATATTAAGATTTTTTTTTAAAAAATAACAGCTAATTTTTATAATTAATAACGTAAATGGAAATAAAAAAATACATTTGATATTTAATAATTATTTGTTTTATTAGTAATTACTTCAATATTTAATTTTTATTATTACATTTACTTGTTAAAATATTTTTATTAAAAAATAATTACTATTTTACTAAAAATTTATATTTGAAATTGGGAAGTAATATTTTATATTAGAAAAAAGTCTATATTAACAAACAGTGTACAGCTGTTACCTATAAATAATTATTTTTATTAAATTTTAAAAACACACGTCACATTAATAATAAGTATATTAGAAAAATTATAATTCTATTTTTATTAATAAAAAAGCATGTGTACAAATATTTTTAAATTATAAATATTGAATATAAAAACTTCTAAAATTTTTCTATCTACAAATTAATATCATATGAAAAATTATTTATTTATGTATATTTTAAATATATATATATATATATATAATTAGACACATAGTTATACTAGAATATAAATATCGTTAATAAAAATGCAACTGAATAATAACCCAAAACAACATATAACTCGAATTACTTCTATTTGAATATGTATCTAATTAACACATGTTTATACATTTTTACTTCAAAGTAAAAATGTTTGTTTAACAAAAATAAATTTGCATGACGATCATAATTTCATTGAGTATGCTTTTAATTCTTTTGAAAAATAACACACGATCAGAATTATTATGGTAAAATAAACCATTTTCATTTTCTATGGTTCATTTCTACTATTTTCCATCTAACAAAAATGGTTGATTGTAACTGATTACAAACTCAGTGAATTGGAGTATCAGAATACATGATAATTTCTAAGGCTTTTATTGACTAAACATAAATCAAAATTATAGCACCCTTCACGTTAACACTTTCGTTTGAATCCCCCAAAATCCAAACGTTATAAAATTGATTAGTGTCGAGAACATAATTTAATATGTGAAATGGAATGATTTTTATTGCAAAAATAAACAAATTGGGGTAACTTTTATTCAGTATATTGATAACATTTTAATATTATTAAAAATTACATGTCATTACATAGTGATGTTACCAATATTTTAAATATTAATTTATGAAATATTTTATGTAAAAAATTAAATACGTAGAATTCATACACAAATAAAATAAGTTTTATTCCAATCTTAATATTTCCAGCATCATCATTTTTATTTCATATAAATATTTTTATATAATAAATACAGTTATTAAGAAGATAAAATATTGACATTTTTATTCAATAGACGGTTGATTTTTTTTTAATTGAAAATGATTTCAAAAAAAATATATTAAGGTTTATTATTCATGAACGAAGAACCAATTCTAAAGATTTATTGAGTTTACATGGATGATTTATTGATTTCCGTATATATATATTAATAACTTCCCAATAAATTTGAAAATAAATAAATCAAGTAATTACCAAATATATATATATATATATATATATATATATATATATATATATATATATCGCATTGGACGAATGCCTTCAAAGATCCGTGTGATCGGCAATAATTGCAACGATCGACATTTTAAAAACCTCCCTAGCAGACATAAGCCTCGCCATCGTCAATATGCCTACCGTTGCTGCGTGCCAATGACATGTTTTTAATGATCTGTCACGATTCGATGGGGCTTACCATTTCGTCTACTTTACCACCTCATACCAAACACATATTTTACCCCTGCGCTACCACCATCAACCGACCGATCAATCAAACATGATTATCATTTATGGCAAGCTTGGCGAAGAGACATCACACGATGTTTTATATGGACTTTTCAAACTGTGTTGCTGATTTAGGACGTAAATAACAAACGGCTATAAAAT
>CP092090.1:16781067-16836067 GCA_029203775.1 Neoneuromus ignobilis
CGTATATCAAAAATTGCACTGAAACTTCCACCGTTAGAGATTGCGTCATAATTTTCACAGACGTTACATTAGTATGATTAATAAAACAAACTTTGCTGTATGCAAAAATCTAACTATGTATTAAATCATTTTTTTTAAAATTATACAGAAGAAAAATATGGATTTTCATTAAACACGTTAAAGAGATGATTTATTGAAATTTAATTTTAAAATATATAAGTATTTTAAAAATATTCATATATATATATATAAATATTGCTGATGACAATTCTTTTTTCAATATCCACCTGATGAAATTAAAAAAAGAATAAAACAATTAGAAAAAGCAAATCAAAAAAAAACTGATCTTATAATAAACATCAAAAAAACAAAAATTATATTGAATATATTTTTAGATCAAAAGAAAAATCTAATTTAAAGAAATAAAAATAAAAGAAATTAATAACTATGTACAATTGAGAAAACTCATTTTAAAAGAAAAAAATATATTAATATTACTTATTCTTAACACGTCAGTGAATGTTAAAATAATTTATTGGCTCTATGTAATACAAAAAAGTATAGAAATATTATGTTAAGAACAACACATAGGACATAGGGAACCAATTAAATTAAAAAAAAAAAACTAAAGTCAAGTACTTTAGAGGAAAAATGAAGAATTTCAAATAAAAATAAATCAGCCATAAAATAAGAAAAGATCACCAATAGACAAGAACAATTATTAATTACTAATCTAGATATACAAAAACAGCCCTAGAAGAAACCTATAAATACATTGGACAGATATAAGAAAATTCGTCGAAATGTATTGGAGAAGAAACGTATTTAATCGATCGAAATGGAAAGTTTTGGGAGAGACATTCATCCAGCAGTAGAAAAGAAGATTGATAATGATTATATATATATATATATATATATATATATATATATATAAAACATTAATAAACAAAACATTAATATACAAAATGAAAGAGATAAAAGTTTACTGAAATAATTTTATATAAAAAAAACATTTATAAAAAATGAGATATTTTGTATTTAAATCAAGAAATTGATTGAAAATAATGCTTGTTTAAAATTACTAAATTAAATTCATTTATCGTAATATGAAATCGAAAATAAATACATGTTTAATTGAAAAAAAAACTTATCGTTGAATAATAAGAAAATTGATTATTAATCGTTTATGTTTGAAATATAACTGTATATAAATATTTGTGTATTTGTATGTATATATTTGTATGTGTGTATATATATATATATATATATATATTTCTTAAAAACCGAAAGTGTGTCATTTATAAAAGTAATGAAATTATAAGATACGAATTTTTTCTTTAGATGAGAAATATGTATTAATATAAAACATTTTTATAGTCATTTTTGAACTGAGCTCTTGACAAAAAGGAAGAAGTTGAGCTGCAAGCAGCCACTTACGGCGATAATCAACGATGAAAGAGATTCAGTCTTTAGCTCTCTAACCTGACGTTTATACTTAAATTGATCAAAAAGAAATTTCCGTACTTTTTTATTTCTTATTTTTCTATATTCTATGTCCGTAATACGAAATGTTAAATTTTAAATGATTAAGAGGATAAAAAGATTTTTTCAAATTAAAAGCACGTTTACAAAAGTAATATATTTAACATTAAGGAGGTACTGAAATAACCACTAACAAGTGTGCATTTGTTGACAATGGAAATTGGATTTTTAACTGCCTGGTTTAGAATTTTTAATCTCAGTAACAAAATGATTTCAATATATTTTATAATATATATATAAATATATATATATATATATATAAATATATATATATATATATATTATAAACACAATTTTAATAAAAAAAAAAAAACATTTCTCAATGACAGAAATATTTAACTATTTTTTTTGACTTAGTAGCAGCACATACATTAATTAATGGATATGAAACTTACCAGTTAGAACTAATGAAACGATAAAAAGAACCAGAATCACGAATGAATTGATTCTCAGGAACTCCATTCTCAAGTCACCATCATTTCAATAAATTAGTCCCACTTCTTACCTGTAAAAAAGTTGATAAAATTTAATAGAAAAACTATATTGATTTATTTTTTAGTTTAAAATCACACACACACTAATATATATATATATATATATATATATATATATATATATATATATATATATAGTAGAAAAAAAACACAAATTTATCGATATTCAAAAATAAAGACTTTCAATTAATATAAGAATGCAATTTTATAAAATCATACAACGAAGATAATAGTATGGTCATCGTAAAGCAAATTAGTTAACAGTAATTGATTATTGAAAAAAAAAACTAAATATAAGTGGGTAATGATTATTCGTTGAAAAATTTATTAAACTAATAGTATTAAAAAAATATATATTTTTTACTATTTCTGTTTTTTAAATTTTATCGTCTTTAAAGATATTTATCATTTTTATGAAAGACTAATCATTGTTTATTTTTTATTTTATACTGATATAATCCATTAGCAGTATTATTTTCAAATAGTTCAATAGATACTAATTTAGTAGATTATCACTCCAACCTAATACAGCAAATACAAAAATAAATTTGAATGAAGTACAAAAACCGTAGAGACCTAAATTACTCATATATCTCGTAAAAGGATGAAATATACAAATTTGTAAATTTAATATTTTTCAAAGTTTAAAAATACTAAAAAAAATTTTTAACCTTCAACACCATAATAAATAGCATGTGTTTAAAAAATATTCAATAATAATTATTGCAAATTTTGTTTACTAAATAAATTTAAAAACTCTTGACCAGAGATCAAGATTTAAACAACAATCAACTTTCTGTTAAAATATAAAAATTTGAGTAATGTTTTTAAAATAATAACATTCCTTGATTTAACAATAATAGAATGCAGACAAATATTATATATATATATATATATATATATATATATATTCATATTTAAAATGATAAAATAGATGACCGTTAATTAAAGCTGTAATCAGTAAATACAAAAAAAAATATAAGAAAATATATAAATAAGTTACAACCAAATAACTAAGTATGAAATATATAAATAATAGCAATATAATGTGGAGCTCTGACAATGACAACATGGTTGTGAAAATGCATGTAAACAAATAAAAAAATAATATTTAATTTCTTTACTGTCAAATTTTATGGTATTAAGTTAATGAGTTATTTGTGTTTAAATTAATTTACCAAATGAATAATGATAAAAAATACATTATATAATTTTAAATTATTTTAGTATAAACTATACATATTTCTAAATTAAAAAATATTTATTACAATGTAACAAAAATCAACTATGTTCTCAAATATAATAAAATTATATCGTGATTTCCATAATATTTATTTTATAACTACTATATATTTAATCACCACTTCAATATTTCAAATGTGGAAATATTGACGCCGCTTTATTTGCAGATAATATAATATTCATTTAGTTACAGATAATTTGATCATTCAAGCTAAATACAGACATATCTTATTACAAGTTAGTTGGTTATTGTAAACATCTAAGACGTATCACTGTTTAATGATTATAATTATTATATATAGATGAACTAAACTATTTCAATTCATCAAATATTTAATTAGAACCAATCTATAGAGTACACAAAAGAGTAAGCATATAATATAGTCATAAAGATCAACCGATCATAGATCAATAGCTCATATAATAGACAGTTGATTTAGTTATTGTGTCAATTTTGTAAGTAAATAGATAAAATTTCACTAGAAAATGATTTAATTAGTTTATTTAAGATAATGAACTTCAAATACCTTATTAAATATTTAATATTATTAGCTTATTACAATAATAAGCCATATTTCTTATAAATGAATTTCAAATTTGCATTTTTAAATTTTTAATATCTTCATTTTTATTCGAAGTGATCTTAAAATATTTTTAGTCCCTATTAACAGTTTTTTAATGAAAAACTTTCCATTTTCGATCACATAATTTGATATCAAACTGAAATTTAATCGCAAAACTCGACTATTTATATAAAATTAAAAAGTAAAGCAATAAAAACTTAGTCAATATTCAGTTTTCAACGAAAACTGTAGAACCTGAAATAATCTATAATCCAACACGTCGGAGTCATTTCTTTTATCGGTGCGTGCTTCCGTCAGTTATAATAAAGGGAGAATTATGTACTATATAAAAAATTATTCTTGAAATAAACTTCCTTTCGAAGTCCAGTAGTACTATACAAGAATAATTTAAAAATTAAATGAAAATTTTCATCAGCTTTTCTCAACTGATTTAATTTGAATCGAGTGCAATAGCACGATTGATTTTTGAGAAAAAAAGTTTTTAACTGACTATTAAATAAAAAGTAATTTACGTTTTAAGAAATATTATATGTAATAAACTAACATTAGTGAAATTAGAGAATTAATAATACATTTCATTGGTTTATTTGAATGAAATATAATTACTAAATATTTTATATTTTTAAAACAATTAAAATAAATATTTAGGAGTTAATTTTTAAAAAATAAAATTATAATTTAAAAATAAATAAATAATCCATAAACAATTAACAAACTGAATTGTAAAATACAAATTTTAGTTTAAGATCAAATATATTTTTTAATAAACGTTATAAAACGATGTTAATAAACATAAACCTTTATATGACAATTTTTATAACATTTCATTATATGAACATTGTGTAATATTAACTGTCAACCATTTACAATAGTATCATTTTATTATCGAAAATATACATTTTGCAAATTGTACTTGTGATTTATATAATTTGTACATAAAGATGTCTTCGTAAACCATTACATACATTCATATAAACTTCAAATTACAGTCACGTTTCAGTCTTCAATGCGGTTTGTATTTCACAGTGTGCTATTACATTGTTTATTTCATATTAGTTAAATGCTTGTACAATATGTTATTACACCTATTATTAATTTATAAAATAATATATTTTTTTAATTTCAATCAAATCTTTATTAAAATATTTTTAACATTATTGTATTATATATTTTTAAAATATCTTAAAATTAAATTTTTTCAAGAATTAAAAAATGTGTAGGAAGAGAATGAATATCCTTTGGGAACTGACAGATCATTTTGAAAATCTAGATTATACTGATTACATCTGTTTCTTAAAATAGCAAATACAAACTGTAAAATGTTGAATAAATAGCTACTACAGTAGAACTGAAGGTAAACTCTGGTAATATTTGAACATTGAAAATCAATATCACCCACCATAATCATCTGATAGTAAATGAATAAAATAGCAAAGAGGTCGAATATTTCACTAATCTCTATAGTATGGTCAACACAAATGGAATAGCTAATACAAATATAACAATAGTATTTATTCAGACGAATACAGAGACTTAATTAGATGTACGTACTTTTGAAGTCCAAAAAAAGTCGTTATACATCAAACTTCGTATTTACAGGACAAATATTAAATCTATGAAACCTAGAAAGTCATTGTTGATATTTCAAGCAACCTTCAAATATTCATTAATGTATGTTTGAGAAAAATCTTCAGAGAATTTGGTTAAATGTTATCTTTAATAAAAAATTATCAAAACAAAATAAATCAAGAGAATAAAATGGAAATAGGTTAATTATAGTAAAAACACACACTGTCATAGAATGAGGCAGATTAAGGATTTTGAGAAAGAGGAAAGTTGAAAAAAGGTTAAAATAAATTAAAAAAAACTAAAAACTCTCTTTTGAAAACTTGGACGAAGACTAAAGTCTTTATCTAAGCTCTTTGCTATAGACAATTACAAAAATATAAATAATAATGATACTAAAAATGTTTTCATATTCTATCATCTTGTAATTTTTAATGAATTTCTGAATTATAAAAGTATATATATATATATATATATATATATATATATATATATATATATATATATTCATAGCAAATGTATCAACAAAAAGCATTGTTTCATTAATCGTACAATGAGTAAACAAAACTACATAAAGTGACGAATGACTATTACGCATGCATTCAAAATGGAATAAATTTTCCAAAAGTCAAATCCTCAACAAAATTAATGTCGTATTAATCAAACATGTAGAACAAATATGCATTTACAATTACTGATAGCCTTTGAAAGCTATTTTGACATAGAGCTATATTTATGACATATTTTGCTAATAATTTCGACGGATTAAAATCTGTTCGTGTTGAAACTGTAATAATATATCGTCTAGTCGATTTTATAATCACGAATGTATATAATATGTGTATACGAAATGAAGTGTTTCATTACTCTGAATGAAACGACTGATGAAAACATAAAGATAACGTTAATTTTGTATAGAAATATGTTCAGAGATTTAATGACTATTTTTTTTATAACCGTTCATTGATACTTTCTGGAATAATAACTAAAACGGTTGTGATATTCTCGATAGAACGTATTTTATGTTAATAATGGTTACAAAAAAGTGACTAAGAGTATAATGATAAATAATTATACATTAATGGTTATTTACACGTTTCGTGTTCACGTTTTAGTGTTTGTTATCTGGAAATATAAATTAAGATCTAATTTTCATTCATTTCTTTTTTAAATTATTTAAAAAAATGTCAAGTTGCTACAAACAAAAATTATTTCAAACAATCATTTAAACATGATTTTATGTACAACGTATTAAATAGTACTGTTTTATATTTAAACTTTAATATAATTTAAGACAAATTTTTATAAATTTAAGATTTTTATTAATTGTAATTGCTTTAACTGATAACAACTTAAGGTTTTTTATACGAACGATAATTTTAAAACGATTCATTAATAATGGAAAAAATGAATTTGTAAATAAAGTAAAATTAATATTCCATTAAATTATTATTAATTATTTTTTTAATGACTATTGGAAACAATGAAAATAGAAAAATTAACGCCTTTTTGTTTTATAATGAAATTTACTTCTAATAAAAATCAGTAACTGTTTATTTTAGTTGTTTTCTATAAAATTATTACAAAGTTTCATTAACATTATATTCATATAAAAAAGTATTATCAATATATCAATTTTATCTCTATATTATTTACTAAAGGTATTCAATTCACTTTATTAATCATTTGACTTTATGATAACTAAATAATCATATCTGTATTTAACACCATATGATGCTTAAATTATTTTAATGGGGCTATTGCATTAACTTAATATCATATTAAATATTCACCAGATTATGTAAAATTTACTATTTGAACTATAATCCTACTGTTATATATCTACAGGTTGTATAATTTCAAAATCCCTTATAGATTATAAGCTCTTTAAGTGAATAAGCTTTAAATCTATTTTTATCTACTAAAATATATCATCAATAAACTTAAAAATATGATTCATTTAATATCGATTATTGAAACTTTGACACGATCAAGTTTTAATTAGAAATGTTAAACTTTTTAACTTCCATTGAAAAAACATCATCTTGAAAATTTTCACTTAACTTTTACTACGATGTTATTAAACAGGTAAAATAAATTAACAATGTTTTCGATAACATTCGATTTATTTTAGTAGAATAATTACCTCAGAAAATCTTAAATAAAAATTATTTTAATAAAATATATATTTACAAATTTCTTAATGAATAAAACAATTTCAATTCAAAAAATGTTTCACAATAATAAAGAAACCCTATGATAATTTGATATTAAAATAAACTTGAATATTACAAATATTCCCACACAAATAAAATTGTTTAACTTTTAACTAGTACCCAATTTTACATATTTGATGGTATTTTTCATCTTATTTATGTTATAATAGTTACTCGTATATTAAATAAAATAAACGTCTGGAAAAAGATCTGTAAATAAATAAATATTCGAAAGCATTTAAATTAAAATATTCCAAATGTTTCCCTTATATTTTGTTCGCACCAGCATGTTTGATTCAATTGACTCCTGTTTTTAAATAAAATATAGGGTTTTTTTCTCAATGTATTTATACGTTGAGCTTGAGAGTTAATATAAGAAGAAAACATACAAGTAACATTATATATCTATGAAACTTGAAAATAAACCAAGAGATCAAAAACAATTTCATATTTTACATTGTAACGTGAATGAAATTGATATATGTAATTATTTGTTTACTTATTTTCCTAATGTATAATAAAATAATTTAAATATTAAAGAAATTTCATATCATATAGAAATATTTCAAAATAAGTGAAAAACAAACATTTAATTATATTTGTGTATTCTAATTTTTAACAATTATTTTGCATTAAATAATTTAATTACTGATAGATTTAAGTACTGTTTAACATAAATACAATAATAAGTACTATTCTTTTTTAAAAATATGTATATTTAATATAAATTTAGTTTTACTCAGATTTATTTACTATTATAATGTACAATTATCGACGACATAAATCGTTTCTTAGACTTTATTCGTATCTTCAAAAAAATATAGAGCTTAATCAATTTACTGAACTAACGTTCCAGCTAAACAAGCAAGAAAATCTTTAATTAAGTTACCTTCTATAAAAAAACTTATAATCAACAGTGAAAGAAACTCGACATATAAAAATTGTTCTTGAAGTTTATATAAAAGAAGTAACAATATTTACCGTAACAAAAACTTCACAAATACAAAAACGTTTTTTAATTTAAAATTTTTAACTAGATGGAACGACGAAAAAAGCAAGTGAAAATTATTGTTGTAGAAAACTCTCATGAAAGTAAAACAACAACAACAAAAACTTGTAATTATATCGATGTAAACTTCAAAAGTAATATTTTTCCAAATAAATGAACAATTCGTAATAGCATTATGAATTTGTGTTCCATATTATAGGGATACGCATCAATAAAGTACTAACACACTAATGGTGTATTCAATAATCCATACAATCACATGACTTGTGTGTAGTCAATCGCTAATTGACACAATAACATGAAAAATTTATTATTTCGGTGAACGTTGTTTATAACCGTAAATATTTGAATACAATTTGCATACATGAAACTGTGTTCACGCGTTCGAGTATTTTAAAATATATACAAAATAATAATCATCCAAAATTATATGCAAACATACATATATATATATATATATATATATATATATATATATATATAGAGAGAGAGAGAGAGAGAGAGAGAGAGAGAGATTATAATTAAACTGTAATAAAAATATTTACCAATATTTAAAATTAAATAGAAAAAATAAAACAATAATGTTTAATGTTTTTTTTAAAAAAATACCCAAATTCTCTGAAAAATAAAAAATAATAATTACTTAATATTTTACTATCATTAATAATTGATACAATATACTAATTCAATTTTCAACAATTTGCTAGAGACAAATAAATAGAATTTCAGTACAAATGAAATCATGTACAATGTCGTTAAATCTTTAAATATAATATTTCAGGGGTGAAAAATTAAAATACAAATACTATACATACACAAATAAAAATATATATATATATATATATATATATATATATATATATATTAATGTATATCTCACTAAATAAATATGGTATGTTTGATAAATTAATCCAAACGAATAACAAATTTGTTACCCTTTCGTTTTTTAATCGCACTGCTAATAATTTATGTACAGCATATATTCAACCATCTGAAAAATACGTTTATATTTACTTTGAACCCTTACTGCAATTCTAAAAAGAATACATATTGTTGACAAAAAAAAATACAAAGATTCAAAGCAGTGAATTAAACCCGCATTCTTTTTAAATTTGATAAATGTTCACAAACATACATACACAGTTAATAACAATTTTATCAAAAATGTCCTGTACTAGTTTATTTAATAAACATGTTACATGTTTATCAGTATCATTTTTATTGATTATTAATTGAATTTTCTTACAAATATTAAAGTTTATATATATATATATATATATATATATATATATATATATAACTATATGTAATTGAAGTGATTTAGAAAGGTAAATAATTTTTTATACTGAATTTTATATAAATATTACTGAATAATTTACTTGTATAATCATATTAAAAATATCATTCATTTAAAAAATCAAAATATCACAGTTAAGTTTTTTTCTAAGCCTATTAAACGATGAAATTTATTTCAATATTTGTATTATTTTTAACCATTAAAATAAAAAAAAATTATAAGTTATTTTGTAATATAAAATATTTATAATGATATTTCGTTGAAAGAACAAATTCAAAATATCAATTAGAAATTCATTTAAAAAGAAAATTTTATGCATTGCAATATTATTTTAGCTTAATCAAAATTATTTAATTTAATATTTTCATATCGATTATTATCTAAATTATTAATTTTTTTTTCAATAGTCTAATATTTCAATTATATTTGATATTTTACACTATTTTTCTATACCGATATTCTCCATTTACGTAAATGTTGTAAACAATTTCAGTTATAATAAATAAGTTATTAATACCTTACTGTATGTGTATATGTGTTAGTGTGGTATATATATTATCAATCATAAAACATCATTATAAGATTTAAAAATAACTAAGATGAAATTTATTCAATAACTTTATTTTTCTAATAAAATATTCTATATTATTAATTTATTTAATAAAATTCACTGCTCTACAAATAAATTTATGAAATGAGTATTCCTACATATATGTGTGTATATATTGTATATAGAGTCATCTAAAAATGACGCCTAAATTTGTGTTTTATTAAAAAAAAGATGTATATAGGGTGGTGTATAGGGAAACATGTGTACAGTTTTTGTTTCTTTTTAATGAAACGCAAATCTAGGGGTTACATTTGAATGACCTATACATATATATATATATATATATATATATATATATATATATGTGTGTGTGTGTGTGTGTGTATTAAAATGTTTGTATGTGTATGTATGTATGTATTGGTGTATTCGGATGTACATTTGCAAGCCTATTTATCTTCATTACACTTATATTAAAATGAATCTGGATACATACTTTACAAACAGCACAATCCAATGTCTCCATGTCGAGAATAAATTCATAATATAAATACACATAGTCTATAAAAGTAGAATGATATATAATATCAAATATTTTGGCGTTTAAACTTCATAATGATAAGCACATAAAAGTCCATCACGAAATATGATTATGTATCACGCACGGCATGTCAAGAACCCACGCGGTTTTTGTATGCAACAAGTTTGAAGGAACGAAAAGTGACGCACATACACGCACCCGTGCAAGACGATGACCACGTGCAGACTGAGGACGAATGGTTCGCTCGCGCACATCAACGACGTGACTCCCGCACATACAGAGCTCTAATAGCCAATGTCTCACGGGCGTACGCCGACGACGCCAACGACGCCGACGACGACGAACAATGCGCCTCGATCGAACCACCGCCGACCGGCAAAGAGAGCGAACATCGTTCGTCGTCGCGTACCTACACAGATAGTTGTTATAACATCAGTACATGGTTTTATTTTTGTTGTTTTATCACGATTGTATAAGATGTCATGCGCACATTGATATGTCGATATGTTTACGGGATTGGAACGGTGAGATGATGTGATTCTTATTAATGCTATATTTAGTTCGTACTTTTATAGTCTTATGAAAAAAAAAATGTAGGCGGGACAGTATGACACTGAATGATATTCGATACCGTTAACTAAAAATAAATAAATGTCTCGAGATAAACTTTATAAATACTTGATATTGATAATAGTTTATAAAATAGTTTTAATTTTGAATTAAGATCAAATAAACTATTTTTATTCATATTAATAAATTTCATCTAATTTATTAATAATCTTTCCCTCATCTCAAAAAAAATTTTTTATAAACTGAAAATACATAACTTCAAAAAAGATTATATTAAAAAATTTAATGGACAATCATACAATTTTTCATATAAAATTTTAAATAACTTTTATTCGTATATTTCATTAAACGAACAAACTATTAGGAAATATTTAAATAAAACACTTATAAAATAATATTATATAATAAAATCCTTTTGTAAAAGCAAATGTAACTAAATAATGTATATTTTAACACATTGTTGACCGGCAATTTTACGCTGAAGCTATCTCATGTCACCGGCTATTATTTCGCAATTCAATGTGGACAGAACTAAAATGTTACAGAACTAAAATTGTTATAAAAATCTGAATATCTAGAAAAATATTTTTTTTATAATAAAAGGGACACGTCTAAACACGATGAACAAAGCTTTTGCAGTTTATTCTATATTGCCCTGGGTTTCATAAATTGAAATTGCTAATGCAAGTGCAATCACGAGTTAACTCGTGATCGGTCAACAACGTTTGGGCATGAAAACACGAGTTAACTCGTGACCGGTCAACAATGTGTTAATGCATATATATATATTAGGTTGGCAAGTATCTCCCTTCCGCTTTTTTTTTTTTTGTACATAGCTGCGAAATTCAAAAGACCAGAAGGCGGAAGGGAGATATTTGCCAACCTAATATATATTTTCCTACAAAAAGTTTTTCTCATTAATATTTCTAGTGTACCAAAGGTACTAAAACTATATCAAAGTAAAATTCAAATACAAAAATATTGATCAATATTTAAAAATTAAATCATTAAATTTGATAATTACATTAGAATGGATAGTTCTAACAACAAATCCAAATTTAACGTATATTACATAATTATTATTTAAGACTATAATAAATTATTTTTGTATTTTTTAAAAACACTCACATTTTAAATTGTAGTAAGTCTATTAAAAATATAATATCAAGTGATAATAAATTTGATTATGTAAATAAATCATAAAATTTATAATAATTTTTATTTTTGTAGATTAGGTTTAAATGAATTAACTAACTTTTTAAAAATATAATCATCTTTAAATATTTCTTTTCTTTTTTATATATAATTTTTTTAACTGTTTGTACTCATTGCAATACATTCTTGTCGACTTTAAAAAATGATAATATTATATTAAATATTTTTTCCATTAAACAATCTGAATCTCATCTTTTAATAATCTTCTTGTAAAAAATAATCAAATACTATTTGCAAAAAAAATGAATAACATGTAGTCAAGCTTCAAGTTATTAAAAAACTATTGCATCGTTTGAAAAGAATAAACTTGCCAGTGAAGAAATTATTAATCAATATACTTAAATAAGATTTTCAAAAGATATTTAATAAAATGTTCAACTGAATTTTTTATATCACAAAAAATAATAAGAAATAAAATTATATCTAAAGAAGTATATCAATATTTTTACTTCGTGCAAGGAAATTGTATCTAGTGTTAGCATTAATATTAAATAAAGTTTCCTTTTTATTTCCGATAACATATAGATATTACATTTAAACAGAACATAACATTATTGTATAATATATCATTAGTTTACATAATATACCGTAAAGTTTCTATTTTTAGCAACAACATTTAGATTTTATCTATTTTATTATTCATGAAAATTATATGTTTATTGAATCTCAATTTAATACATTAAAGTCTATTTTCAATAAGTGAAATTGAAAATAATATATATAGAATAATTTTGATTTTTGATTAAAAGAATAATAATAAATATTATGTAAAAAATGTTATATTTATTGCTCTATTTATTTGTTGACTAATAAACAAAAATATGTTTTTGTAAAAAAGTATTTTGGTAGGAAAAGTATTCATTTTTTAAAATCAAATAGTGTTTATAAAAAAAATATTCCAGAATTAAAATTGTTCTACAATGCAATAATTATAAATAACTTATTTTATAGATAGTATACTTAAATTTCTCTCTCTCTCTCTCTCTCTCTCTCTATATATATATATATATATATATATATATATATATATATATATATATAAAATGAAAAATATTAACTAACGTGACGTTGAACCTAATAAAATTTTCATCATCTAATTCATATAATTCAATTTTCTTCTCCGTTCTTTAGATTTATTGTAATTCTTCGTCTTAATTCATTAATCGTCAATTATGATATAATTCACGTCTTAATTGAATGGCGTTAATCTCTATAACATCTAAAGCTTTCGAGTTGTAACCCTTGTATCGTGATCAATCAGTTATAAACTTAATCTATTATACGAGAATAACGACTCTATTCAGTCTTTAGAATGTTCGAATATTGTTATTAATAATGTGATTAAAACTATACTAAGCGGCTCTTATAACCACTCCCTTATTGAACAACCACCGTGACTAGTCGGAAATTTCATTCTATGTAAAACAGTGACGTACATTCCTTTTATTAATGTAGTGCATTTTTCAAATAACGACAGAAATTGGTGTTAATAATTTTAATGGAAATTATTATTAATTGGTATCAAAAACTCTGCAAGTTAATAATAACAATTAAGTTATTAGAATGAAGATGGAAGGAAATGAAGAAATTAAAATGATTGAAATATTTCAAGTTGAATTTAGTTTGACGAAAATTTTAAAGCAACTCGAGTTGGTTTGAATGAAGGAAAAATATTTAAAAATTACATTTTTATTTCAATAATTTTCATTTATTTTTATTGAAACAAAATCAATTGATGAATAAACCACTTTTAGTTTATTAAAGAAGTGATCTTGCACTGGAAGTAAAAGAGAAATATCTTTAAATTGTAAAACATTCAGTTGTATAAAAATACAGGATATTTACAATGGGTATATTTTTTTAATCTAAATATTATTATAAATATTACTAAAAGTTCTTAATAAATAGATTGGAAATTTACAAGTAAACATGTAACAAATAAAACTCCACTTTTACAAAATTCATACAAAAAATTATAAATAAATTTTTAATTCCATTTTCATTATTTAAATATTTTTAGAAAAAAATACAATTTATTATTTAACTAATGTATTTTTACAATAGCACTAACGAATTAAAATTTGAAAATCTAAATTATTTCTTTACAAATGTTTTTTTTATAAATTAAATAGATTTTAACAAATTCTTCCAATTAAAACATTATTAAAATATTTATTTTTTTAAAAAACTATATATTAATTGGATACTATATACAATACTAATCTATTCAAATATTTTGTGTTTAATCTGAATAAATAAAAATGAGAATACATTAAAGATAGAATTTGAGTATCCTACAATAATATATAAAAATATTCAGTTTTATATACAACCAATAATTTAAAAGTAACTTATAAATTTTTAAAACATTCACACATTATTTAACAATTAAACTTTTAACATAATAACTTTGCTATTTAAATATATAAATACAAAAATATCAATTTTTTAATAATTTCATGTCAGTAATTTTTACTACTTCATTGAAATAAATTTTATATTATTTTATTACAATAGCATTATTGTATAAATGAACCAAGACGAGTAATGATTAAATGTTTTAATTTTAACCTTCTCAAATAATAGCTTTATTAATTTCTCGTTTTATTCCTGATTAATTTTTTTATATTAATTGGTATATAAATTTAATATTAATATATTTAATATTAAGTTTATTTATTTAATATACACCATTTTTTAATGTAGCTTAATCACTCTAAGTATTTCATATTTTTTTTTAGTTTCATAAAAAATATTAAATTATAAAAAAACATCAATATATGAATTAGTAACTAAACAACGTTTTTCTATATAATTTTATTATTTAATAAAGTTTATATATATATATATATATATATATATATATATATATATATATATATACTATATCTATACTATCTAACAATCTCTATTTAGTGACTGAACTGAGTTAAAACTTAAACATCTAACCAATAATTTGAAGCAACCAGCGTACACTTACAGTAAATACAACATTTCCAACACACTATATAGCATAAAATCACTTCACGTAGTAAAGGAAATTGCCACAAGCTCCCCATGAGAATGTGTTAAATAGGAGCTGATGATGCCCAGTTCGCCTTCGTTTTTATATGCACAAGTGGTAGTCAATGACCACATTTCTCAAATGAATAGATTTAATTTGTTATCGACGTGCTTTATTCAATAGTGTATTAACTAACAAACAATTCAATTATTTCTATCAATGAATTATTAATGATACGACTGCTCTGAATACAAAAATGACTATTATTGATGTCAAATTTATATTAATTTCCATAAATTAATAATCAAATATCTCTTTAGAGACACATGAATACAAATATGCATGTTTACACATTAGTAAACAATTAAATTAAATTAAGATATTAATCTCAGTTATTTAAATAATAAACAAATCATATAATAACTTCAGAATACATAAATCACTGTTTTATTTTTTTTTTTAAAATTTATAAATTCCTAATAGTATTAATTTGCATGTCAGATACAAATAAATATTTCTGTTATGTAAGTAAACAACTTAATGTGATATTAATTTAAGTAATATTTGTAATTTAAATATTATAAAAATTTTTTGTAAATACATTATCGAAATATTTCATATATCTATTCGTTTCATATTAATCATATAAATTAAATAATTCAATTATGATATATTTTATAATTATTATAACTGAAAACTTTAATGGAAAAGTTTATACGAAATATTCAGGCAATTTATTTAGTTAAAACGTTTTAAGTTTCCAATAAATCAAATACGTGAATATTTTAATACATACAAGACAGGTATTCACATACATATACACACACACACACACACACACATATATATATATATATATATATATATATATATATATATATATATATATATATATATATAATTTTGATACAATGTATATTTTTAATAGGAATAAAAAAAATATTTTAGAAATTCTAAATTTGAATTATTTCTTTATAAAAATGTAAACTTTTCAATTTGGAAAGTAAAAAATTAAATTTTCTGTTGATAAATATGAAAAATTAAAAGCTTTACTTAAATTATTTTTCAATATATTTTTTCTGGTACAGTAAATCTTACAATATTAAAAATATTTTCATTAAAATTAAAACAACATAAAAAATAAGTATTATGAGTTTAAAAATTATTGCAATTAATATAAATTAGATTTTTCTAAAATATCAATCAGAAAAATAATAATTAATTATTTAACAGTATAATACATTGTTAAAATAATTAAAGATGTTATAAGAACCAAAAGATAAAAGATTAATCATTATGTATTTATAGTGAACTGATAATATAAATTCAATAAAATTTGTTTTTCTTCTCTCAGTTTTATATTATTAATTTAAATATTTTATTTAATATAATTAAAAATTCCATATATTCTAATTATATACATATATGAAATAATAAAGTATATAAGTACTTATTGATAAATTCAGCAATTTTTCAAACAAATCATATTATCAATAAAAAAAATCAACGAATCTACAAAATTATTTAACTGAAAGGTTTATTTGCTTTAATAACAAAGTATCAATCTATATTTGTAATGTTATGAAGAGGCTTGAGACGAGCGGACGGTTTTTCATCAACTGTTAATTCAGTGAATTTGACGACAACTGGGTGGTCAAATCAGAACGTAATTACTAGTGTAATTGTGTGGGGTTACTATTGCGCTACCCTGCTGTTCAAATCACCACCTTATACCCTTTCACAATTGACTGTCCGTATCTAACCCCAATATACTGTCTAGAGTCAAATGTAAGGTATGAGAATTGATAAACTCAATAGTAGAACATTTTATTCATGAATGTAATCAAATATTTGTTCACATATTACTCTCTCTCTCTCTCTCTCTCTCTCTCTATATATATATATATATATATATATATATATATATATATATATGTACACTTGCATGCACTTAGATCCGAAAAAAAATTAAAATAATAATTACAAAAGTACAAATATTTTCATCTTATTTTAAAATCAAAATTTATATTTTAATTTTTCATACTACGTTAAAAATAGTACTAAAAGTATTTTTTTAATGTATTTAGACATTTTAGTAGATTTTACCTACTTAATATGTATTTGAAAAAATAATAAATATTAATTATTTCATTTTTATTGTATTTATTTCAATTATAACTGTTAGTTTTCAAACCTATGTACCTATTTCTATATTTAATTATTTTACTAATGCTTAAAATTATTATTAAAACATATTATTGATCTTAAATTTGCTATAATACTAATTCTAACATCACCAAATATTTCATTTTTAAAAGTTTAAGTATAAAAATTTAATTATTTAGTATCAACATATATTATTTATTTATTCAAAGGAATAAAATATAATTTGTTAAACTTTAAAATGGTATAATTTTAATTTATTTTCCATAATAAGTACAATATATTTATTAAAAATATTTTTCTAATATATAAAATATTTTTTGATAAATTTTTATAATGAGAAAATTTTAATAAAAAATAGTTTTGTTTTTGGTTACATCATTCATTATATTTTTTTAATTAAAGTCATTTTATCAATAACAATTTCAAACATTTCTTTACTGGTATGTAATTAAAATTAATGAACGTAGCAATAGTAAACATTATATTAAATAAATTTGAGCACTTAAAATAAGGGCGAAATAATTACATTTCTGATACAACTGAGAAACATTTAAGCTTTATAATGTACGTATTATATAGCAGCTTATGATATTTCATTAAAATAGGATTTAAATTATCCTTAACAACACACGCATTTTGCTGTTCAACATTTTGTGAAAACCAACATTTCCTAAAGTACTTTCGGCTGAGTGATCTAATTATATTTTATTATGTTTGAAACACCTGCATGAAAGACATCAAGGTTTATAAGAAAATTTTATGAAACATGTGTTCATAACAGAAAGTTACTTTTGTCATCAAAATTTATTATATAAATTCATTTAAAATTGGATCCGCACAACAATTAACTATTCAGTGGTTTTTAACTTGTTTAAAATTTGAATAAGAGTTCACAACTGGATATATTTTTTTTAAAAAAAACAGAAATAACATTAGTATTTTATAATTGATAATGAAAATTCATGAATATATAATTCTTTATATTTTCAATTATACAAGAATATTCGTTTTAATATAATGCAAGTAAATTTACATATATGTAAATAAAATAGAATATACACTAAAATACAATTTATATATTTATACAACAGTCATTATTCAATAAAAAATATGTTCAAGGTTACTTTTTTTTAATTTTATTGATAACAGCTATCAATTTATAAAAATACATTTTTTTTCCTTTTAAATTTATATCGAATAAAATCAAAGGTTTTATATGGATATAAAGAACATAAATCATTTAGAACCTTTTAAAAGAACATCGAATTCTACATATATCTATTTATAAAACAAATATAGAAGAATCAACAAAGTTTGTATTAGACAAACCGAAAAGTAGATAGGATTTACGTCAAGAAGCAGTACTGTTAGTATATTGCTGAGATCAAGTGATGAAATCCTATGGCCTGTTGTACGAATTCTTTGAATCGATGACACGAAAGAAGCGCGACGGAAAAACACCAGTGAAACTGATCGGAACAGTTCACCATCGTACCATCACGAGGCTCCGGATGTGATAATATAATTTCCGTAGTAGGAAATGATTCCGGAATTTGTAAAAGAAAATCCGTTATCATTATATTTTATGTATCAATTTTTTTAGTGACTGTCAGCAGCTAATATCTGATTTATTTAACATTTAAATGAAGTTTTTTTAAATCCAACTGTATAATTTTTATAAAAAAATTCCATATATCATTAATCACAATCATTTTAAAAACGCCATACATTACAAACGATTTATCAGTATATTATAGAACAAATATATTGAAATTGGTTCAAATTAAATAAAAATAAATAATTATTATAAAGAATTTAAAAATATATCAAAATTTTACAAAGCTTGATTTAAAAATATTAAATGAGAGAATTTTTTTTATTTTATTTATATACATATTTAATTCATTCATAATTTACAAATATATAACATTATGGGGAAAAATGTATCAATTTATAGAATTGAATATATATATAACTACAGCATCTGAAACTGTTTAGAAATAAATAAAATATCAAATTATTTTAGAATTGACAAAAATTTTAAATGCAAGAAAACACATACATGTATATATATATATATATATATATATATATAAATATATTTAAATAATGATTTAATTATTTCTACTTTATGTAATACTGTTTATTTGAATTATTTTAGAACACAGACAAGATTTAAACTCATTAAACATCAAAGTTAATCTCTTTTTTACTAAAGGATAATATATGTTAGAAGCTCAGACTGGTTATAGTAACCACTACACTGAACTTGAATATAATATAGTACTTTTTACTATCGGATAAAGTATTAACTAGAATAACAAAAAATAGACAAAAAAATCAATTAATTTTTAAATTTTTTCATTTAACATTTATAGCGCCTTTGTATAAAATCCTTCTGCACTCTCTATGATTAATAATGTTAGTAGCACAAAACGAGTAAATTAATTAAAGTTAGTAATTGACTTAAATTTTATTCATAAAATTTTTGGAAAATAATAAAATATTTGACTTAATAAAACTATTTTACGATTTTAATTTAATGATTTGGGCAATTAATATAAATTTTATATTTCTCTATATTTTTTTATTAAAATACAGAATATAGATGTTTTTTTCAAAAATGTTAAAATTTTGATATTTGCTTACATACTTTAAACTTTATTTAAATATATTAAATGATTCAATGCAATGCTTAATATTATTTTTTTTGTATTTTTTAAAAAAAAAATACTGTAGATAATTGACAATTTGACCAAAGTAGAATTAAATAGTAGTAGAATGACTAAAAATATACAAGATAAAAAAAAATTCAAGTATAAAAATTTTATATGATTTATAATTATTACTTTTATTACATAAAATAATTGACTTAATAAAATATGAAACTTTGTCTGAAAATAAATTTACTATAAAAAAATAAATAATTAAAAATCATTAACGTCAAAATGTTAGATTGTCAGAACTATTCTGTACTAAATATTGAATGCACATGTTATATAAATAATGAATATATTTTGAGTATAATTTAATACTAACACGTATTTAGATATAATTCGTAATTAAAATATGTAAATAGTTCCTAACAGCCATAACATTCAATTTAATTCTACTCATATCGTTTTTTAGTTATTTTTCAAATTTCCATTCGGAATAAAATGTCCAGTACGAATTAAATACATTAATATCCTGAACAGAAGAACAATAAACAACTTATTTATAGCAACACGCTTCAAAGTAGAATGCGTTCATGAAAGTGACTAGTCATAAATAGAATGGTGGAAGCGCAGGTTAGCAATACTGTATAGAAACGGCAATGGTAGCAGTTACCTGACGAAATATGCAAAACGGAAATGTGTTTGTTGTTAACCCTTGACATTTGACAGAGTTCTCTCGCTTTGACTTGTGTCGACATCTCGAAGCCCCACATTCAACATTGGGTACATATGCTTACAGCAGCCTGTTTTGTCACTTAGACGTCATGGTGACGTAATACAATTTCCTCGTGAAGTTAGAGTGAGTGGCGTACGTAGAAATGGAATTAAACAATGTTTGTACTTGCTATTTGGTAGATACTCTTGGTAAACATATATACACAAACATATGGGTGTACACATTTATGTATTTATGTATACGTACATACATACATATATATATATATATATATATAACAAGTCAAAAACGCAAATATTAACTAAATATATGTAAAAGTCTATATATATATAAACATATTATTCAAATAGTCACTTTTAAGAATATTTTGAGAATTTTAATGACAAATTAAAATATTCAAAAATATTTAGTTTGAATTAAATAATAACATTTTCTTAAAATAATACTAAATGCAGAATCAATATTTTTTGTTAAAAAATGAAATTTTATTAACATTTTCAAATATATATATTCAAAAATATGAGAAACTCAAATGATAGTGAAAGCTATTAAATGATAGTAAGCAAATAAATGTATGTCTAAACTCTTCAGTCTCATTTAAAACCATATATACCATATATATATATATATATATATATATATATATATATATATATATATATATGTATGTATGTATGTATGTATGTATTTATACAAATCTAAAAAGTATCTGAAATTTGATTAAAAAAATTATTTGATATTTATGATTTTTATTATTAATTATTCAAAATACACTTCTAAAGAAATAAAATTGTTGTACCAGTTATATAATTTTTGAAAACATATCTGTTATTTTTCTTTTCAAATAGCTACAATGGTATTTGTATAAAATTTTCAAATTTCAATAATGCAATTTCATATTTTTCCTTTTAGCTTCATTTTAAGTACTGGAAATAAGAAACAGTTACGAATAAAATAGATAACTAAGCACAACATGTTTTGATACTAAAAAATTGTATTCAATGATGAATCCACTTAAAATAAATCATGCCAAGACTTTTTCATTGCAAGTATTTAATTAAAGTGAAATATTTTTGTGATTTACTAATATCAATAATATTCGCAATTAATCTTACAGTCATACAACAGTCATTTTCAATTCATTCACACGATTTTTCACACTTTATTGTGTACTGGTTGAAAAACGCCCTTTGCGTGCATTATTTTAATTTTAACTTTTGATACCATTCATAAACTGTTATACATGATAACACTTCTTTCTATAACCTTTATTTAATATTAGAATCGTTTTTATAACTTTTTTATTTAATTTTACTCTTTATTCTATACTGATACTTTTTAAAAAATATCCAAAAATACTTTCACTATTATAAACTAATGACACTTAATATTTAATAATTAATTTTCAAAATTTCAAAAAAAGAAATATATTTATCAACAAACTATTGACGAAAAAAACATTATTTTAAAAAATATTGATAATAACACTTTCTGTATAATCAAAGTTTGAACACTTTTGTGGTAGATCGTGTATATTTAATTATTATTTATTTTGACTGTAAAAATAAAATCATTGAATAATACAAAATAAATAAACATTTAAAAGTGTATTTTTTTAAAAAAAAAATGCTGATAATAAATTTATATTAATTTAAAAAGAAATTTAAAATATATATATTAGATAATAGAATGTTATATATATATATATATATATATATATATATATATATATATATATATATATATATATATTGCAGCAGTAAGCGCAAACATACAAAAAAACGTTTTTATTTTAATTGTAATTCTCATTATAACAGCATTCATTAGTTTTGTTTTGTGTTGTGTGAAGTTTAATTCATGAAAATCTTTGTAAATAATTGATATAGCAAGAAAATATATTTCTAGACTTAAATAATGTACAGTTCTGTAATAAACATTCGTGTATACAAATGTACTACCATTGAGGTAAAATATTGGCGAAAAAGAATGAGAAGAAGACGGTGTGCATTTTGTAACCTTTCCGCTATTGCAATTGTAGTTAAAATGGTAAAGTGGCTACCAGGCAGTGGTCGGCAAAACGTGCCAGATGTAGCTATGTTGTGCGTGACCGGCAAACGAACTAAAACACCGCCCAGAACCTGTTGTGTAATCAGCATCATTAGTGAGTAAAATGCACATAGTTTATTACTAGGTTTGCGATTGTTAAAAGAAAACAAGTACGGAATACGAATAATTTTCATGCCACGTACAAAAATGTAATTTAGATATGTGCTGCGTCAGAACAAATAATTCGCATTTATTCAAATGATTGCCTGACAGAAATTTAAAACGATGTTATTTTATTCACATTTTTTACAAAACTAAATTATTTAAATAAATTTTCTCTTTTACATACTAATCATTTTATAATAACATTTTGATTTATTTATTCATACGTTTTAGTATTTAATTTTTTATATTTCATATACTTTTAAACCCTTTGGGAAATTAAATTAATAAACGTATATTACATAATTAATTTATAAATGAATATACGTATGAATGAAATTATTTGACTGTAAGACATTTATGCTAATTAATAACATAACTACTAACTATTGTAATTACAATTAAAATTAAAATAGAAAATTGTTCAAAAAATATAATTATTCAATATGCTTTTTCAGAATTTTGCAATTGTTAAAAATTAATAGTGTCAAAACCAATAAATTTAAAAAAATATGCACAATATAAAAAAAATCAGACTTTAAATTGTTACTATTTTTTTTATTTCAAATATCAGTACGGTAAATTAAATTCTAATTATGTGTTGTACTTCATTTACTTGTAACTCAGAAACTCGTACAATTATTACAAGAGTCTCTACTTCTAGTGTCTATAAGGTTTTTCAACAGTTTCAAAGTTTTCAATTTGAGCTGTTTATTCGATTAGTTGCTAATTCAAGTACATACAAGTAATCAAAACTACTTGAAATTTCTGAAAAGTACTAATTAATCTTAACAAATAATTCTAAGAAATAAAATACATAAAAACATTTTATTTAAAGTGAGATAAACAGATTATTTTTTAAAGTAAATTATTGGCAATAATTTTAGATTTTAATGATATATTTTTATAGAAAAGCATTATCTTAAATTAGAAATTAATATTAGTTTGAATATTATTATAATCAATTGAATTTAAATTAGATATTTTTATGAAGAAGAAAGTTTTATTTTTAAAAAGTAAAATATTTTCAAATAATAGTTTCACTTTAGAAAATGATATTTTAGATAAATTTAGTATATTAATAAATTAGAATATATATCCAGATTGATAAACACCAGAAATTAACTTTTGACATTGACATCGGTAATTTGATAACAAAATCACTCATTAGAAATTTAGAGCAATGATTAAGGTTCGAACACAGAATGGAGTTATTTATGAACATAACCAAATTCTAAACTTAAATGTTAAGTTATGTCTAGATACTAATTTAAACTTTATGAGAAGAGTTTATAATCCATTATAGTCTCAAATTGTTTCTAATAAAATATATTAATAGACATTATAATAAAATATATTATTTACATTTATAACTAATGATAGAAAACGTATATACACATTTATATATATATAATAGTAATTTTCTTTTAAGCTTAATAAAAAAATAAATTAAAGAGAAAATTTTTAAATAATACAAAAAATAAAAAATCTATACAACTTTTAAAAATGAAGCAAAATATTTTTTATGAGTATATAAATTTAGTGGAAAATGAATTGAAAGAATTAAAAAAATAGTATATGCAAAAATAATATTTTGATTTTTTAAAATATAAAATTACTAGAACTTTACCATATGATAAGGGGTAATATATTATATATAAGTATATCATCACCATCATCATCAGCCTCTTTTTATCCACCGTTGGAATTCCTTTCCCAAATTATATATATATATATATATATATATATATATATATATATATATATATATATATATAAAGTTAGATTTGTTTTAAAATAGCCCATTCCGATTCTTACATATTGTCCATCAGTGTCGTTGCCTTGAGCTCGTTATGTTCACATCTCGCGCCGTCAGCAAGTGACGTACAACGCGACGTTTTATAGTAGAGTCTATGTTTAATGCAAAATGTAAGGAAAAAAGTATTGTATATTTTTTAATGTATAGAAAATTACTTTATATTATTACATTAACACAAAATATTAGAATTAATTATGATAAAATATTTCATATTTTCGAACAAAATAAAAATATCATTTACTGTAAACATCCAGTAATAAAAGTTTTCTAAATAAAATCACTAATTTTTTAAATTAACAACGGAAATAAAATTATTTATCCGATTTAAAATGTACAAAAAGTGTTAAAAACATTTTAAAACTTTTTAATATTTATAAATGTACGGAATTAATTTGTTCGAATATTCGAATTTAAATTCACATTGAATTAAATCGGTGTTTCATGATTGAAATATATAATTTATTTTTGTAACAGACAGTGAAATGAAAACTTTCAGTTATTATCAATTGATTTTAATACGGATTAATACTAACTAGTTGTAGTGGACATTGAAAAGGGTGATTCATGTTGAAACTCATTTCCACATTTGAAATATTTAAAGCTATTAAATATGAATATGAACACTTTTTGTACCAAACACACGCATACCTCCTACTTATATATATATATATATATATATATATATATATATATATATATATAAATATAAACAGATAGATAGATACTATTATCACTGTCTATTATGAAAGGGAAGTCTGTTCGATTTCAGTCAGACATATAAAGCAACCAGAGCTCTTTAACCGAGGTGAAAGCAAACTGCCTACAGGAATAAACATTGAATAAAAATCCTTACCAACCTGCCTGGTCAGTATGGTAAATATAATTATCTCTAAATAGTAATATTTAATTAAACTGTCTCCTATCAGTAAAATGATAAAAGCTGATATAATGATAGAGAGACAATATTTAATTCAAAATTGTTTCAAACAATCCATTTTCATATATTAACACTATTTATTAGACTTAAAAAAAAATTAAGTCCCTTTTTACAAAAATTCTAAATCATATTCAACCTTGCGGAATTTATTACTGATTATATGCATGAAATACTACCATTTAATTTAAAAAACAATTAATGAAATAAAATTAGTTAGTTTAAATTAAAACCTAATTATTTTTTTAAAATACAATATTTTATGAACAATTATTTCGTAATGAATATAGTAATATATATATATATATATATATATATATATATATATATATATATATATATATATACTATATGTTTATTAAGTGATATTTTAATTTTTTACTTTAACTAATATGAGAATATAAGGATTATATTAATGTATCGTGGATAAAATATTTATTTTTATTTTCTCTAATATCACAAATACTTAATATAAATCTGCCTAGGAGTATAAAATACTCTTGAACTAAAATTAAAATGATTATTTATCAAGCTCCCGTACTAATCCTCTCTTATTATTTAAAATTTATTCCATGTTTCTGTTTTAATATTAAAAATTTACATGAATACTAAAATATAAAAAAAATAAATAACACAACATAACATATAGGCTCTGATGATGATAGCATTGCTATCGAAATGCGCATTAAACCCATTATTGTTATAAACAAGTGATTATTGAACACTGGATAACATATTCTGGTGTTGGGGGAGAAAATTTATTTGTGTTAAAATAAGTAACACAAATTTGATAATACAAAAATAAAATGACTACAGAAAGAAATATAACTATCTTTATTTGTTTTCTAGCTATAATTTTCATGTTTAAGAATTAAAATGAAATTGTAGTTATTTAAAAAATAAAGTTTCGATCTCTAATCAAATCATGTTGAAAATCTCATTAAGTAAGGTACAAATAATATACATTTTTCACATTATCTACAAATTAAATCCTAATTAATTAATTACTCTTCTGTTAAAATGTTTTCTAAAATTAAATGAAGAGTACGAATGAATTTAAAATTTTCACAAAAAAAAAAACGATTTTAAAATTTTGTTTCCTATGATGTACGAAACTATTTTCCGCGAATACTCGAACAATGACAGTCTCTCCGCACCATATCTTCATTGCGTTCGTCTACGCCCGTTCCAGTTTTAAACCCCGTCTCCATCATTATAGTCAGCACACCGTGGCGCTTATATCGTCCCCTCCACTATGTCGTCAGGCCTGCTGGTGGAATGGCACACTTTGAAGTTAAAAAGCAAATGTTGCCCTATGCCGTGGCAGTTCTTTTTAATTTTCTCAGTCAGCAAATATTCATTTTATATTTTTGTCGTTGCTTGGCTGCTCGATGGCGACACTGTCGCCTACCCTCCATGTCTTCAACGTCTTTTAGTCTCATCGCGAAAATGTCGCAAGCGTTTTTAAGCAATGCCGTTTTATACGCGAACACTTATGCTATCGTAAATTTTAATTTGCAATGCTGGTTCAAGTTCCTAATGAATCTTGTTAATTACGATGATGATTAAGTTAATTAGTGAGAAAAATGTATTCATTCACATGACTTTCTCTTCGTTAATACTTTTTTTTGCATTTATTCGTTTAAGATAAGATCTAATGAGAAGGAATCAAGATATATTTCCTGGATCATTTTTTAAATATTTCATTTCAGTGGCATTTTTTTCAATTTTTTAATTTTATTTTCCGAGAGTTATTTTTAAAAATATAATTATAAATTCACTTTAATCAAGTTTCCGTTTCAAAAAATACGATCAAATTTTCAACAGAAAAACTTATTTAATATAATAATCTCTCTATATCCATTTATTAAATTTATTTATTTATTATAAATTTATATCTCTCCTCTCTTTTTATAAGTATATATATACAGAGAGAGAGAATAAATAAAATATATAAGTGAATAAATAAGATTTAAAAAGTATTTAAAATAAAAACATCAATTTCAATTTTCATAATCAAAATTTAAAATTTATATAAAAATTTCATCATTAACGTAAGAAACTTCTTAATAAATACTTTAACTAGGTTGAATAAAATGAATTTATCATGTAAAATGTCAGTAATGAAAGAAAATTGATTAAATTTTAAAACTTACGTATAGCAAATGTGTAACAAAATTAACTGTAAAGTAATTAAAAAAGAAAAAGAAAAATGCAGTAAACGTTCCATATTAACTCGTTACTTTTTATTTTATGCTAGTTAAGTTATCACATCGAGTGTATGTGTTATAAATTGTGACAGGTTAATTACATTTTACAGAACTTTGCATCACCTGCTTTATTCTCAGTCTCGTGTTTGACTTTAGTTGGAAGAAAATTATAAATCTAGGCACGGTCGCCAACAGTTTTGAAGTTTGTTTGAGTTAGAAAATATGGTGCTGTCACATGCCTATGCTCAAGAGTAGTTTTGTTGACATAAGAACGAAACTAGTTATTTTCTTGGATGGAAAATCCATAAAAATATTTTAAACAATAATAAACAGACATTTAAATATCGTAAATTCAATTTATGTATCATAAATTAATTCCAACATATTTATATTTTATTACCTTATTTTATTTATAATGCATTCTGTAATTATTTTTAATCATTTTTTTAGTAATGAAATGAAAGTAATAGAATAAATAACTTAAATTCTAAAAAATGTATATAATTTCAAGAATAATTATAATTTTTGATTTTTATAAATAAATTAGCCGAAATTAGACTGTCTAAACTGTTGAATGTCTAAACCCTTCAGTATCATTTTAGTCACTCTGTATAAAATTTAAAATACTGTTAAATGAGTGTAAAAAAATTAAACTAAAAATAAATATAAATAAAATTAAAATCATATCTAACAGCATTGTATACAATCGAAATATATTTGGAAAAACATACATGACATGATGATCACCCAGATAACTAAAGATTAAGTAGACAATCAGGACAGCGTTTGAAAAGATGAATGATATAATGAAAAGTAAAATAATAGTAACTAAAAACTTGGACAGTGAATATAAAAATTAAACAAAAACTTTTAACAATTCAATACACATAGAAAGTATAATATTATGAATTTAAAAAAAATCTACAAAGAGATTCAGAATAGAACAAAGTTAATGATAATAAAAGAATAAAATCACTGAAATGGATATAAACAAGATACATAACAAAAATTAAAGACAATAGGTAAATAATAAATATATGGTGGATAAAAAGAGTACTAGAAAGAAACGTTATTAAGATAGAGGGATGAAATTGTAAAGCACAATAAAGGTGATTGATGAATAAGATTAGCTGTGGTCAGGAAAAAATGGATAAGCCACGAGAAAATATTTGATAAAGCTAATAAAACTTGATGAAGCTTTCGTCCAGAAATGGGCTAATATAAATGTTATGATATGTATAAAAGAAAAGTAAGAATAAAGAAGGTTAAAAGAAGTTAATCTTATACGAATATTAATAATTTCTTTACTTTATGAATTTAATGTATATATTTATGTTAAATAGCATATCTTTCTGAAAATATAAGGATTTACAATTATATATTCTGTTAATACCTTGACGTTGTCAATTTAAATAACACACAATTTTGATTCACGTATTTAAACATATTTACCTTATATCTTACCAGCACCATTATTAGTAATAGACGTTTAAATAAAACGTTGCTTATTCACAAAATCAAACATGTTTTCGTCGAAGCAAAAGAACGCATCGAGTTGAAGAATTAACAAATTCATGATTCAACGAATATAATTAATGTTTACAGTGCTCTTATATTTACCAAAGATTGGCGATGATAGCGATTTAAAAGGTACGATGATGAAACTTGAAATTGGTTTCGTTTTATGTACAAATTTCGCTCCTTTATAAAACCAGTATTGTAATGAAGTTTTGTTGTTCTGTTAAAGGTGAATATGTTTTAATTAATAGAATAAGAATTTCCCCACGAAATGACTCTTATCTACCGGAATGTGTATTGAATTTCAAAGGATATGTAGTTGATGTTCATAAATTCTATTTATACTTATTTTATTATCATGTCGTTGAAAAATATCTCAATAAAAACAATTCTTATTTCTAAATGAATTTTATATAAAAATCGAAATAATCGTAGAGAAAAATATATAGTAAACAGAAATCTATTTAACAACATTCTTTTTAATTTTATTTTAGTTTAAAAAGAATGAAATTATTATGTAAAAAAATTGAATTACAACTTTTATTTAATACCACACATGAATATATATTCATATAAAAGGAAGTGCATACAGAAAAGTTTTATTATTATTTTTATGTTCAAAATACAGGGAATTTTATTATGATGGAAATATAGAAGTACAACTTGTTCTGAAACGTGAATAATCATCACATCTATTTTACAAAAAGAAATATTTGTTTTGTTAATGTTTTTTAACAATAATAAATTTATTTTAAAATATGTATTTAAATGTTACTTACTAACAAATGCTTAAATAAAACTCAAGGCGTTTAAAAATATTTTATTCTTCTTTTCAAATAACATTTTTTAAGGTCTAATTGTTTATAGAAACAATATTTGATCAAGAAATATTTTTACCAATAAATAAATAAATAAATAATTCTATCTTTAGTATTTTGAAGTATAATATTTTTTTATAATTTTATAATATTTTTCTTTCAGATACTATATATATATATATATATATATATATATATATATATATGTTAAAATAAACATGAAATTCATGAAGAATAATTCTGTAAATTTAATAATAAAGTCGTCTTGCATTAAACGAAAGTCGAGGAGATAAATTTGAACAATGAATGAAACGCACAAAAGCCTTATGAAAAATGATATATGCAAATCATGATACGATCTGTTGAAAACATGAAACTGTTTTGAATGAGAAGTGCGATATTGCAAGCAATTGAGAAGAACCTGTCGTTGTTACGGCGACGTTGCCGCTTTCTGGCGAACGAGTAACGTAAAAGAGGGTGAACTGTAGGCAGCTTGTTAGTTGTAACAACGTGTGTAAGCCCACCTTGATTCACTCAGTTAAATTCGCTGTTAATTTGAGCAAAACTAATTGAAATGTATGAGAAACGTTGCGGTGGGACAAGGCGTACACAAGATGAGAGCCAAGGTAAACGAACAACGCGGAGGTTGTTTTTAAGTTAAACATTGTTAAATGCCTACGTCTGTTTATGTCTGTTCTTATTCAGTGATTCGTATGAAAGAAAACGAATGACGTAATTTTCAACAAGATCCGAAATAAATTTGCAACCATACGAGAACCTTCATATCTCTAACAAACAAGATCCGTTGTCTTCATATACTTATAATTCATACGTACCAAAGTTCTTTTCACTTCATTATTATAACTTTGTGCATGTTTATAACCAAGAATTTAATTTGAATTTGTATGCTATTCGTTACATCGTTTGTAATTATTACTGACAAAGACCAGAAGTACAAAACCATTAATTACAAAAGCAATTGTTCTCTCTTTTACATATCACAGATCATAAATCACGTTTATATTCCTTTTATTTCACTTTTAGTAAAAATTAAAATAATTGTTCAATGTTACATCCGTGACAAACATGATTACTATACATCCTGGATTGGAGGAAACAATTTCGATTTATAGTCAAATCACAGGTTCCTAACTAATTTATCATACCGCCAAACAGAAAAAGAAGAATTGATATAAATAATAATTTTTAAATTCTACATTTTTTAAATACACTTCTAATTATGCTGACATTTATATTTAGCAATATTTAATTAAAACAAATACCGAACAAAATTTAAGAATTTGACATTATATTAATTATAGAAGTTATAATGATTTTAGAAAATGATAAAAAAATATTTCTGCAATATACAACTGATTTCAACTATTGTTAATTATAATAAAAACTTAGAAACAAATCAAATAAAGAATTAAGTTCTGATTTTTATTTTCATTAAATACTATTCTAACAAAGGCAGTAATTTCAATATACTGGAATGAAGAACACTACACATTGACGTTTCTTTGGAAAATAATTAATGTAAGTTTATTGATTCTGTACTAAATTAAATTTATAAATTACGTTAACTATTTTCTTAATGAAATTATTACTAAAAATATCTATCAGTTGGGTAAAAAATATTACAATAAACTTTGTGATTAATAAAAAATATTTTAATTTACCAATTCCAATAGACGGTTATAATTACTCTTTATTTTAATTAAAAATATAATACGTTTCAAGTACGTATAAATGTGTTCTTAGAAATCCATACGAATTTCATTTAACTAAATCTGCAAACATTTCAATCATAGAATGAATAAATACCATAAAATAACATCCACATATATCCAGTACACAAAAGACATCGATTGCAAATCGTATCAAGATTCGATTAAGTTTCTCAACGACCGTAATATCTTCTTTACTCTAATCACCTCTAACGTGAGGTGCTTAGTTCGAGTTCATCGAATCTCTAACTTGAATGTTACGTCGAATTTCGTAATAATATGTAAACAAAAAAAATCAACTTGTCAATATAATTTTGTGAAAGAAGAATCAATTATTTTATTTTGGTAAGGAAAAGGATAAAAAAATAGTTTATGTAATGGCAATTAAAAAATATATATTAAGTATTGTTAATGAACAAAAATTCTTAAATCAACTTTTTAATATCACTCATTCATAAAACATAAATGAAAAATATACTTAACCCATTATATAGAAATTGACGACAGGTGTGTTATTTAGTAAACTTTAAAATATCAAAATACAATAAACAAATACTGCTTTTGAAAAGTTACTTAACTTTATTATATGTTGACGTACAATGCATCACAAGTGTAGGCATCTATTTTTAGCGTCATAATTAAATTTATAGTCGCATATATTTAATTTCATGACAGGTATATATATATATATATATATATATATATATATATATATATATATATATATAACAGTTGGGGCAAGAAATAACTGAGTTCAGAACCCATTTACGGTCTTATTGTGAATTCAGTAATTGTGTTTGAGTTTAAAATTTAGAGAGAAGTGAAATAATTATGTAGATAATTAAGTTGTTTTCTAATATACCTTTAGTTAAAACTATGTAACACTATTTTCCGTTTTTAATCAACAACTATTTTAATTATAACTTAGTTTTATTTTTTTTTAATGTAACACAATCAGTTTTCTAGTTTAAGTTAAAAAAATATATTTATTACACAATTATTAAAAATTAACTATGACAAGATTTTTTACCTAACTAATATTATCAACTAATTAAAAAGATTAACAACTATACACTTTATATAAATATTACAATGATAAATAGATTTAATATTTTTTTCATTTCGAAATATTAAAAAAATCATTGTTTTAAAAATTAATAAAATAATTAAAAAATAATAATAATTGAGATAGTACAGATACTTTTTTTTTAAAAAAATATGAACATAAATTAATGTCAAACTATTACCTGACAGTAATTTATTATTTTATAGATAATATTTTTTGATGTATTTTTATTGGTCGTCAGATGTAAATTAATTCATTACATAATAATTATTTATAAAAATAGAACATATTTTCCGTAATTATTTCAACATAAATCTTATTCGAGATAAACGTTATAAATTTAAAAATATCTTTTTTTTTCAAAAAAAACCATGAATGTACACATATCGATTTATTTGTACTTTATGTATGCTGTTTTTCATAATTATTTAAGTACCTAATAAATAACAAACATTTTACTTTTTTGTTCCTCTTGTATATACAAGATTTATACAATACAAGATTAGGTAAATAAATTTATTAGATTCGAACTATCTGTTCGTATGTATCATCAATACTGAAATACATGAAAACATACATTTTTGATTCGTATGTACAATATTTATGACATCGACATTCTAAACATAAATCAAAATGATAAATATTTATTCGAAATGATGCCGTAAAACAAATCTAACTTCACACGGATGAATTCATTTCGTGTTGTTTTCAAAATAAAATAAATTCTAGCTGTAACGAGCACAATAGATACAGAATTCAAAATTCATTTTATTCCAACGAAAATTATAAATTGATAGATTTAAGCAGACATGTGCTTTGACTAATGTATTTCTTTATTATTTCAGTTTGAATACTTTTTCTATTACATTTTGACATAGGATTGATTATACATCTTTATCAATAAATAGTTGTATAATTTTAACCATTTTTTTTCTTATGAACAATTTTTAAATATAATAAAAAGAAAAAGACACAGGAGTGAATTATATAGTATTATCACGTTTTAACAAAATAATAACTTTCTAAAAAAAGTTATTATTAAGTATTAATTATAAAATTTTACTTTAAAAGAATAAAATAAAAAGGTAATGACTTAAATCTAATATTTTATATCATAATAATAAACGATTTTTTTTTAAATACACAAACACCAAAATAATATTATTATCACAGAATTTTGTCTTAATTATGCGATTTTTATTTTTTATAATGAAAGTCTGAGTGAATTTCTACACAAAATTAATTCAACCTTTCTTCTATACATATAAAAACAGTGGATATGTTTCGATTTTCATTTATATCTTCTATCAAAATGCGTTCGAGTTGAATACTTCTCAAATCGCGCTGAAAACGTTCAGCAATGTTTTCAAATGGCTTTTAAGATATTTTTATACCCATGTGTGAGAACCGTTATCAGAATGTTATTGTATTCAGAAGTTCTTTCATCGCGATGAAAAAAAAAAGAAAAACGAAGAATAGGAAAAGCACTATCGTCATGAGCCACTTACTACTTCTATCCGGTGAATTTTGAAAACATGACAACGGCTTCTGTCTTGTTATATCAAATATATATGCACTTTATATTGATAGATTAATATCTACAGTAAATTTATGTATATATATATATATATATATATATATATATATATATATATATGTACTATTAAAAACACATTAAATATTCAAAAAATAATGTTATTAATGGAATATAAATATTATTTTGATTTACTGCATAATTTAAATTTAAAATATAGAATATTGTAACTTATTATATATTAAGTTTACGAAGTTTGAACTTTTTAAAACTATTTCTCATAAAGGTACATAGATTTAAAATTAACTGCAATCTAGTTCTTTGGAAATGTTGAATTTTTATACGACATCACACTTCAAAAATAAATAATAAAATAGTACTCAGCGTTGAAGTTTCCTCTTAAAAGAAATTATATTTCATATATATATATATATATATATATATATATATATATATATATATAATGATTTCAATGAATTAATTTTGTGACATAAAAAGATAACATCTAGAAATATTAAACTAGAAATTATTATAAACACAATAATAAATTACACTTGATTAAGTACATAAAAGATTGATGTTCATAATATCTATGTTTACGAAGTGTAATGTAGAATAAAAAAGATATACTCTTTTATAGAACAGTAATCATTGTAAAATACATTTAAATAGACGTTTTATGTTAGAAATAAAGTAAATCCATTAAGCAACAAACACATAAATTATATTTACTACAAACAATAACGAAACTCATAATTTCTTATAGTTGTTAAAATATAATAATTTTATATTTCACAATAATAGAATGATTTTTAATGCCTGCAAAATAAACTATAAGTCAATATAAAAAAATGAATTAATTAAAAAATATTTCATTATAAAAGATGATTTGTTTTTCAAATTTGTATTGGAAATTTATTGAGCATATAATATAAAGCGTCGCTATTAATCATTAAATACATAATACACATACTTATACACACACACATGTATATATATATATATATATATATATAATTTCAGACATTCATGCCATAAATATGATGTATAAATCAATAAATTCTACAGAAGTATTCTGGTTGCATTATAGGACGTTATTTAAAGCGCTAGGTCGTGTTTTAAAAATTTAAAGTCCTTTAAACACCAGGAGTGTTATAAATCCGACTAGTTAATCAAATATTAACTGCATTTGAAGATGCTGCGAAAAAGCATCGTACATTCATTGTTCATCATTTTCACATCTCTTCATAATAAATTCTGGTGTTTAAAAATAAACGTATTGGTAAATGTAATATATTTGAAAATATAAAAAAGTTTATATTTTTGAATAAAATATTATAACATTATCTATATGTTTATATCAAAATATTAAACATGTTCAATATAATCTTTTTAATTAATTATAATAACATTTTATTATTATTTTGAGATGAAAAATATATGAATTAAAAAACTGTTATATTCCCATTATCGGTACAAATGCAGATTTTCAATAATTTATTAGAGTTAAAATTGATGTTCTATTTAATACCCACGTACTGAAATATTTACAATTGTTGTTTCGCACTCATTTAATAAATTACAATTTTAAAATTAATTAATTTCCCACTATTCATAATTTGATAATATTTATTTTGAAAAGTATAAACATCAGTTTTTTTTATCGTATACTATTTTATCATCCTAGATATTTTCTACTGGTTCTCATTTATCTAAAAAAATTATAATATATCAAAATATAAAAAATGTAATATATTAATATATATATATAGAACGATATATGTTATTTTTAATTGTAATTTGTAATAATACAATAAGTTGAATAATGAACTATTTATTAAATAGTACTATATTAAAAAAAAATGTTTAATAACTTTGTCTGACATGTGTGTGCGGTATTTATATTGTTTGCATGAACGACATGCAGAAGTGTATAAAAGATAAAGCTCTGTAATAAATAGATGTGACAAGAGCCTCTTACTGCGGCAAAACATGTTACGAGGGACATATTTCAATCGACTTAAGGATTTTGTTCCGTACTTATCATGATTCTGGATTGTGTTTTAGAATAGATTAATAATATATATATATATA
Source organism: Neoneuromus ignobilis (assembly GCA_029203775.1). NCBI lineage: Eukaryota > Metazoa > Arthropoda > Insecta > Megaloptera > Corydalidae > Neoneuromus > Neoneuromus ignobilis. The sequence continues at coordinate 16,818,385 of CP092090.1, forward strand.
TATATATATATAATATCTTTTTGTTAAATTTACATAATAATTCATATCTATTTTACAAATTTTCTTTTATACTTAAAAATCTTTTTTATATTTTATATTCTTCCAAAATTTAATACATTAGATACTCTAATCTTTTTTTAAATCACTTGTAACGGATTTTGCATTTGTAAAATTAATTTTAATACAAAAAAAAACATTAATAATGTAACTAATAAATAAATAAATAACGTAAAAAAATAGAAAGCACGAATTTCAATACTTTTTTGTAATTAAAACCAAAATATAATAATGACCTTGTATTAATATATCATATTTTAAATAAAAAATCATTTTATTAATATTGGTAATAAAAAAATTCTGCCATTTAAATTGTAAAATATAAAATATTTTAATAAATAATTATCTATTTTACAGGTAATTTAAATAACATTGATTTCAATAACAAAAAAGCTCTGACGATGATGGTATCGCTATCGAAATGTGCATCAGACGATTATTTTATAAACAATAAGTGATTATTGAACACTTCATAACCATTGTGGTATTGGGGATGAAAATTCATTTGTGTTATAAAGGTAATTTAAAGTTTTAAAATCTATTTAAGTAGTATATTTGTATTATTATCTAAATAATGTTGCGTTTAATAATTAAATTAAGAAATATGTGCTTACAAAAAAAAAATAAGGAAATATATCAAAGGCATATTGATAATACTATATACGTTCATATATTTCAGTACTCTTATAATATCTTGAAAATATGTAATAATATACACGAGTCGAACATTTATTCACTATTATATCAAGAAGTGCATTATGAATATTTATCTCTTTTCGCGATAAAATATACAAATTTGCAAAGAAGCTACAACACTTGAGATTTAATATTATTATCTAAATATAATATAACATTTTGTTAAATTAATGTAATGTAGTATAATATAAATATTATATAAGATTATATATATATATATATATATATATATATATATATATATAAGTAGATAAAATTTTAAAATAAATAATAATTGTTTATGTCTGAAATAAATTATAACGAATTGTAACACGCAAAGCCTTATCGAGCGATTCTACCCTATTTCGTAAATACCTCTAGAAATCATACAATTATGACAGGTTTCATTAATTAAATTTTCCGCAGAACCGCATGAAGGTTATGTCGGAATAAGTGACAAAACTAAATTACCGTGCAAACACAAATACTCAATTTGATAGATAGATCTTCACGTGCTTTTACGCGCCATTACAAACTTTCCCGAATTCAACAGGATCAACTACAGGTTCAATTTTCCTCATCTTACACATATACATGCATAGCGTAAGAGAAAACAACGCTTCTAATGACTTCTGGAGCAACGGTGTCGGTTGTTTATAATTTAATTGCGGCAATGCTGCCAGGCTGTGCATCGGCCGTGGGTGGTTATGCGGGGGGTTATTTCGACAAGCAAGTAAAACACCACGACCGATGCTGTGCAAGCAGCCCAACGGTGTGGATTTATACACTCGTCACGCCCGAATGCTCGCACCACGGTTGGTATTACAGGTAATCGCATTATGCGATTAAATCACAGGGAGGCGCTACCGTGCCATATAATGGTGATCCGAAATGTAAGTACTGACTTAAGTAAGTTGAGCGTGTGTACGTACTTCAAGGAATGCTTTACAACTGATATGGACTGATCGTATCGTACCAAATCCTATTGAACTATATATTCATATATAATTATCAACTATCCCCTCGCACATTACACTTTATTCTTCAATAAACTTATAACTATTAACATTCATACATATTCATATATATATATATATATATATATATATATATATATATATATATATATATATATATATGTATGTATGTATGTATGTACTATGTAGAGTTTTATTTTTGGAAAAACTTATCAAAACAAAAATTTCATATTCATGTTCTTCCTTTTATATCTTTAATGTAATTTGTCTCTTTGTATGTCAACAATTCATAATTATATCAGTTATCACATATCTTTCTGAATGTAAAACATTAATATTTTGTTTGAAGTTCTCGTTTTACTTGAGTTCTGGAAGCTTTACTTATGTTTTCTTATTATTTTTCATATATAAATTTTGTTGTTAAAGATTGTATTTTCATCTACTTTTATTATTTTACCAAATAATCAATATTATTTAAATAATTAAAAAATATACTTTTTATTGACATGAGTTTTTTTAATTTAAACAATTTTAAATAAAAAAATGATTAAATCATATGAAATGATATTGTTTAATTATATATAACTATTATACAATACAATATTTAAAATAAATAATAATCTCTTTTATATAATATAAAATATGATTATTAAGAAATAATACAGTCTCTCATCTAGTTTTTTCATTATAAAAAAATTAGTAAATATCTTTAAAAAAAACTCTCCTCTGTTTCTACATAACCATGAATGAAGATACTCTAGGATAAAAAATATAACTGAATGATTTTTTTTCAATTTCATTAAAAATGCATTCATTTTTCCATTTCTTTCAACTTTAGAATTTTTTTCTGTGATGTTCATTTTCCTTTAGAAAATAAATAAAATTCACTTGATGACAAATAAGGTGAAAAATATGAATTTTAATTTATAAATAATTATTTTCCTGCTAACAACTATCCATAAAAGTAATTTGTAAATGATTTTATTGTGAAATTTAATCCTTCAAATATAATTTTTAAATTTTTCACTCTTTCTCTTTTTAGCTATTAAAATGATTGCATTCACTGTTCCTCAGAAAAAAGTTCGAAAAAAAATTTTCATATTATCTAATTTTTCTGTTCTTTATTAAACATTTAATTTCATTCAAATGTGATTATAAAAAAATTATGATTGTTTAAAATTTCAATAAAAATTTAACTTTAATTTGATGTTTAAATTCAATATGTAATATTTTCGCGTTGCGCTTAAAAAACTTAACATTCAAAATTTACTTCTTATAAATATTGTAATCAACGTTTGATAGTAAAACACGTATTTAATAACCACAATTCATATTGTATTCATTTATATATAGCCATGTTTATAAACTACATGCGTCAATAATTATTGATATGAAAATTTAAAATCAGTTCTAAACTAATTTTCAGCTAGGTTTATTTTAACGTTTTAGTAACATCAATGCTGTTAATGTAATTAAAAATCCAGTTTTTAATGAAGTTTTTGGTCAGGTTTATTTCATAATCCAAATGCATCGATCGTACTGCAATATAGTGAAAAATAGTAGTGTGTAATTTGAAATCAGTTCAGTAAACAAGAACAAACATCGAAATATGTTCAGCGTTAATTTAATTTCACGGTAAAAAATACCAAAATATTTCCATGATATATATATATATATATATATATATATATATATATATATATATATATATATATATAATAGATAGATGTATGGATATAATATGTGTGCATATGCATTTATAATTTCTCTGTAAGCAATAATTCCAATTTTAGTAATGTAATCAAGATGAGCATTAGTTATATAGCTAGTTTATATATGAACGAAAAATATAACTCAAACATGTTAGTTCCGTCAAACAGAATACTCAATTACAAATTTCTATAAAGAAAATAAAAATACATTTCCGAAAAAAATACGGGGGAAAAATCTACATGCCTTATTTTTTGATTATTTTTGTTTTCACGTTTACAAACATTGAAGTCAATGCGACTCTACGAATGGTGCTATTTTGACAACGATTTCTATCATCGATAGCGTTTGTTTTCATAACACAAGTTTACCTTCTTCCCGTCTTGTTCCTATAATTGAAGAGTAACATTTCTGCCTCAAGCGAGTTTGTTTGCTTTCCCGACAAAGTTTGTTTTAGATCCACTCTGCTTCTATATCATCGACGGAATTCTTGGCATAAAAAACATTGTAGCTTTAATGAATCGATCTTAGAAAAATATTTAAACCTGAATATTAAATTATATTCTCACTGTAACAGGAACATAAAATTACTTTTTATGATGATAACCAAATAATTTTATTTTAAAATTGTTATTTTGAAATCTTTTTGTCTTATTATAAACGTTCAGTTCATTTTTTTGATATTGTTATTCACAGTTTCGCTACATTAAGCTAACAAAATCTATTAAAGATTTTTCTCAATTTTATTTTTCAATAAAAAAATAACTATTCATTTTAATTTCCAATTATTCAGAGTATATATATTATACCATTTCAATATAAAAATAATTAATTTCAAGTAAAACAAATATCAATTCTATAAATAGCATGATTTTTATGTTTTTATTAAACTGAATAATAAAGTAAATTTGAAAAACATAGTATACAGAAATAATTATTTAAAAATATGTTTCATTCATTAGAAATAATGTTTATCCATTCACAAAATAAAATATTTTTATGAATTTTTAAAAATTTTCATATCGTAGTATTGATGAAATCAATGTTGCATTTCATATTATATTTTTTTTCAATTATTCAGTCTTCCATATAATGTTTTTCAGTAAATTAGGTCAACACAAAATGTATTTTCATACAATTTTGTTTTATTCATTCAATTGAAACAGCTTTGTTTCCAATGTATGTTGCTTTTTATTTGAAAAATGTACAGAAAAAAGTTTTAAATCTGAACTGAAACTCTATAGAGGTGAAAAATTATTCATTTATTAATATAAAATCAAGATATACACGCGTTGAAAATGTCAATTTTTGCTTCAGCACAAATAAATATATTCGCGTAATTTATTTTATATCAATATATAACATATTATATATATAAAAAAATATTTGTAATCAATTTCATGTTTTCTATACTCGTATTAAAAACAATTTAAATAAAAAATATATCATAATATTTTGTTCAAATTTTCCTCGTTATTATATTTCGTAATTCAATATTAAAATCTTATTTCCTTCAAGAACTTTAAAAAATATTCATTTTCAACCACTTCATATTCGTTGTTATTTTGTTACATGAAAATGAAAACTAAACTGAACTTTTAGTAAATATGTCATCTGTCACAAACATTTCGCTGAAAATTATTAAATTTTACATCACTGTTTTGAAATTTGTGTAAATAGAATATCTTACATACTTTCTTGATTTCAAAATATAAATTTCAAATTAAACACATACATTTACCTAGTCAAACATTTATACAAATATATGTATAATATATATATATATATATATATATATATATATATATATATATATTGGAATGTCGACACAATTTATAAAAAATGAGAATAAATTAAAAATATTTTCCAAAATTTCAATTTTTTAATATTTATAAATTTGATAACATCTGGCTTAAAATATGTTATTTTTTTAATAAAACACTAATCTAGACCTCACATTTGGATAACCCTATAGAATCTTTATGAATGTGTTTTTTTTTTTGCTATTTTTACACAAAATGTAATTTTAATATGAAAATTTAAATTAATTATTAACATATAGTTCATTAATGCAAATACAAACACATACACACACACACACACACACACACATATATATATATATATATATATATATATATATATATATATATATATATGTATATATGAAATTATTTCATATATTTAGATTTTCATAACTACATTGGCATGTGTATATGAATACACAAACCCTTTTTTTAAATTTAGTTCATATATATGTACAATTTTTTTTATTAAATTTAGTTGTATAGGGTAATCCAAATATGAAGCCTAGATTTGTGTTTTATTAAAAAGGAAAAAGCTATACACATGGTTCTTTTTAATAAAACAGACATCTAAGCGTTACATTTGGATGACCCTATATAACAAAATATACATCTTTAATATGAAATTATTGTTATTTAAAATATAGAGTGTTTACATATTTTTTTTAAAAAAAACGATTTTAAAAATGAGAGTGAAAAAGGCCACATATTCTAGCTACTTCATTTTTCCAGTCACAGGAATTTCCTCGATTAGAGTCTATAAGAATTTGTCTTTTACCACTACTACCTAAAACACTTAATAAATTGAATAGAATAGCAAAAAATCTGTAAAATACCGTCTGATATTCGTCAAAAATTGATTTATATAGAACAACTAATATAATTAATATAGTGTTTAATATATAGATATATGAGGATCGTTTGATAAGTATGGTAAACAAGAAAAACTAAATTGAAAAATATCAAACGACCCTCGTATTATATATACATTAAAAAAATGTGAACTTATCTTTGATAATGCTAATTATGTGTTTGTAAATCCTCTACTTTTTTAAATCATTTAATTTTTGATAATCACCTATATGTAAACTCCTAACTCTATATTGGATAACCTCAAATAGCTTTCCTATTAAAATGAGAATATGAAATTTTTTCTCAGTTTATAACATTTATGATCTTAAATATAAGATTACGGTAGAATTAAACAAATTAATATTGATTATTAAAAAAATCGTATTTAAATACAAAAATGTAAATTTCATTTCTATATTAAAAAGAAACTATATACATATTTCTTTTTAATAAAATTCAAATTTTTGCATCACATTTGGATGACTATATATTTCAATTGCAGTGTTATAAGATTTAAAATATCTACAGATATTTGTTACTCTAATAGTATATACATTCGAATTTAATCGTGAAAACATTATACAAACATATTTACTGCACATACAAATAAAATATTATGTAAGTTAGTTACGTTAACAATTTATCATTTCTTAAAATGTATCGACAAATCAACATAAAGGTCATCATTTTATGTAGTGATTTCAAAGCAAGTGCACAATAAATGTGAATACTTTTCGTGCTATGTTTTCTTTTATTTATTTATTTCATATATATATATATGTATTTTTATTCTATATTTGTGTGTGTGTATGTATGCACGTGAACATATATAGATGTATATTAAATGTGTTTGTATATGAAATAAAACACTTTTAAAATATTAGTATATTAAAATACATTTATATATGTAATTTTATAATTAAAGTTTTTAATTCGTATTAATTGTAATTTAAATTTAAAATTATATGGTTATTGCACTATTTTTAAACATCTTGAAAATTCGTCGGTGTTCACAGTATGTTTAATTAATGTTCATGTTTTATTGTTTTAGTAATCCAGAGTTTTAATAATATCTTTATTTAAAATATGATTTAAAAAAAAAACATTTCTATAAATTGATTGAAATTCATTTATTGTAAACTGTAAAGTCTTGGAAATAATATAGATATGACAATATTAATAATTTGATGTCTTAATTCAAATAGAACTATTGTACTCTAGATTAAAATGTTTTTTTTTTTATAAAAGATTTTACTTATAATAAACTGATCGATGTTAATAGGTTATATTTAAGGATTTTTCTCTACACGCTCACACACACACATTAAACAAACATACATACATACAATACATATGTATACAAATTATATGCATATGTATGTGTGTGCACGCACACGTATACTCTAATTATTAATATCAATTTCATTTAATAACATTTAAATTAATTCAAAGACAAAAACAAGTACACTAACTTTAGCTTGAATTCAAATAATTCATAACCAAAAATTGTTTTTTCTAAATAGTAAACTGAATGTAGAAATGAATTATGATTACACATAGACACATACAATTAGTTGAAAATATAACTACGTATTTTTTAATACATAAGGATTTATCACGAAAACAGCTATAAATTGAACTGATAATTATTTTCATTTGTGTATATTATCTACTTGTTTTACTTGACTATGTTACAATGAAATAAAAAATTGAAAATATATTTGAAATTAATGAATATACAGATGAAAACTTCCTGTCTTTTGCAAGTTAAAATATGGATTTTGTAAATTATTTTTATATTATATAAAAGAAGCAATCAAATAAATTCGAACATACATTTTTGGTAATAAGTTTTTTTCATTTCACTACCAGTTTTCGAAAATGAAATGTAAGGTTATACTAATTGTCAATTTTAAGAACCCCACTAAGTATTTTTATCACTTAAATATGAAAGTTTTCTTTTATGTTTAGAAATAAATACGTAATATAAAACAACAAAACTATCAAAAAAATGTACAAATTAAAAAAAACCTACCGAAGCTCCAATCCTTCTTATTATCCCACCTTCAGTTGAAATCACAAACACAGTTACACTACACTACGCTCTAAGGCTGACGAACTCAAACTGAATTCAAATTTGAAACCACTGAACGATTTTGGGTAATACCAACCCAAGAAAAATAAATTTGAAATCTATGTTCAGAGTCTCTGTTGACAAGTTCTTAAACGACCCAAAACTCGTTAAGTGGTTTTTCAAGTGGTTTCTTTGGGTTGGTATTACCCAAAATCGTTGAGTGGTTTCAAATTTGAATTCAGTTTGAGTTCGTCTGTCTTAGAGTGTAGTGTAGTGTAACTGTGTTTGTGATTTCAACTGAAGGTGGGATAATAAGGAGGATTGGAGCTTCGGTAGGTTTTTTTAAAATTTGTATATTTTGTTGATAGTTTTGTTGTTTTATATTACGTATTTATTTCTAAACATAAAAGAAAACTTTCATATTTAAGTGACAAAAATACTTAGTGGGGTTCTTAAAATTGACAATTAGTATAACCTTACATTTCATTTTCGAAAACTGGTAGTAAAATGAAAAAAACTTATTACTAAAAATGTATGTTCGAATTTATTTGATTGCTTCTTTTATATAATATAAAATTAATTTACAAAATCCATATTTTAACTTGCAAAAGACAGGAAGTTTTCATCTGTATATTCAATATTTTCAAATATATTTTCAATTTTTTATTTCATTGTAACATATTCAAGTAAAACAAGTAGATAATATGCACAATTGAAAATAATTATCAGTTCAATTTATAGCTGTTTTCGTGATAAATCCTTATGTATTAAAAAAAATACGTAGTTATATTTTCAACTAATTGTATGTGTCTATGTGCAATCATAATTCATTTCTACATTCAGTTTACTATTTAGAAAAAACAATTTTTGGTTATGAATTATTTGAATTTAAGCTAAAGTTAGTGTACTTATTTTTGTCATCGAATTAATTTAAATGTTATTAAATTAAATTGATATTAATAATTAGAGTATATGTGTACGTGTACACACGACCTATGCATATAATTTTATATACATATATTTTTTTGTAGTTTAATTTATTTTGAAAATTATATTTTTTTATTGATTCTGTTTTCGATTTCTTTGTCTTTTCTGCTATTCTATTTCCAAGAACAAATTTGATTATTTCTAATTTTTTCACTTTTACTTCTGAATTTTCTTTCAATTGATTTATAAATTTGTATTTTTTAACACTTCTTTAATTTTCAATCTCATTCTATTTTTTTTTCTTTTTTTAAATAAACTAACTTACTTTTTTCTCCAAATTTCAATAATTTTCTTATTATCTACATTCTTCTCTAGTAGTTTTCATTTAATTTTTATTTACACCATCCTCATTTGATATTAATAATTAGTGTAAGTGCGCGCATACGTACACACACACACATATTATATATATATATATATATATTATTAATTAATTATATGTATGTATATATTTTTTTGTATATTTAATTTCGTTTAAAAATAACGTTGTTTATTTTAATTACAGATTTCCTGCTCATGTCCAAATCCAATCGAGGGATTATCTATCAAACGACGATGGAAATAAGGCCAGATTATTTTATTTATTACAGTTAAAACTGTACACGCATCGCAAGTTCTTGTCCTCCCAAATATTTAGAATAAGTTTCATCAAAGATATCGTTTTATTTTTTCTTCATTAACTCTATTGACTCATTTTTTTATTAAAACGACATCATGATGTATATGTTTATGTATATATTTTTTATATATTTTTGTACACATTACGTTGATTCTCAATTAACGGTCTTCAATATATAAGATGTTATATTGATTGATTGTTGATTTTGTTATCAACGCACGGAGATTTCGGGGTGGATGAAGTGCTGTAAAGCAAAGTTGAAGCCCCGACTCCACCATTTTTCTACACATGATTTTCCAGCGTTAGAATAGGCTGCATTCTAGCAGTGTTAGATAGGGACGCATATATTAATCCGCTTCACGGGTTTTATATGTATGTTTCACCTTGTAGCAGGTGTAGATAGGCAGGATCTCTTCGGTGAGCGAACGATCTAGCTCTCCGAAGAAATTCTATAGCGTATTTGTTTACTAATCATTTATTTATTTTATGATTTTCATGTTTTACTTCTACATATTTCGTCTTCGTCAACTTGGAGGAAACGTACTGCAGCTTCATCAGGGACAATGGAACAAATAGTACCATTGTCCATAAAATCAAAACTATTCTATAATTGAACTTGCATATTGAAGGTGCCAATACAAGTGATAACGAGTTTTGGAATCTTGTATGTAATGTTCGTTATAATAATAATTTTGATTTTAAAGTGTCCCTTTTTGAACTTGCGCTTGCATTGTGTACAGTTTTTTAATCGCGCGCTGTTAGTGAATAAAAGAAAAAACTCGAAGATTAGTTTGAATTTATACCCTTATGGAATTTTTTAATTTTATTGAATGTTTCAGATACCATGGTCGATTCAAGAAGAAAGATTTACTGAATTTGCGAATTCCAATTAATCAACATTTTTAATTTTATTAATTTTCATTAAATTTCAAACATTTTCAAAATTATTAATTTTCTTCAAAAACATAAAGGACTTAGTATATTTTAAAAAGCACTGTTTTTAATAATGATCATACGAGAGTTATTAAAAGAGAAATAATTGATCCAATCTTGTGTTCATAAAATTTACATCGCAGAGTGAAAGGGAGAACTTATAAAGAAGATTAGTTATAAGAAAAATGAATTATTTTAATTTTTCCAATGGAATTTTTTTAATTTTATTGTATGTTTCAGATACCATAGATGGTGGATAGTCCAAGTAGGTGGTCCTGGATTGTATAATTTTGAAATTTATTATTAACTTTCGGATTAAATTCAATTTTTCTTTCGTAATTAATTATATTTTAATTTTTCAAATTTTTTTTTAAATTTTAAAAATTATTTGTTTGATTAATTCAATTAATCTTTCGTCTACATACCTTTTTATATTTCTTGGTATGATCATCTTGGATAAAATATGTAAGAGTAGTAATGGGAATTAAAATGTATAATAGGGTATTTTCCAAATTCATTTAAATTTAACATTTTTTAATAATGTATAGATCTAAATTTTTCACTATATTAATTTTATTTTGATAAATGCAAAATTATCTTATATTACTTTTTGAATTCGATAAAATTCCAATTCAAATATTACACACATACATACAACACACATTAAACTTACATATACACATACTAGTATAACTAGTAAAACTATTAAAGAAAATAGTAGATACCGAAAAATAAAACGAAATTTTATAATCTCCTATTTAAAAAGAATTATTTTCTGATGAGATGTGAAAATTTCGTTTTCGAGGTTTTCCGAGAATTAGCGAAGTACAAATTTTATGAAATAAATTAATGGTGCTCCGTGCATTGTTAAACAGAAGCAAGTTTGGGTGTCGATGAACGAAGAGAGTAGGAGGAGGAGAGCCCCCTGATGAAAAAACAAAAATCGTTCTGAAATTAGAGTAGAGAAGCAGGACATATAATAGAACCTACATTAGTTTTTTTTACAAAAATGGGATAAGGAAAACTTGAAAAACCATCGATTGATTAGTTTACTTCCGACGATGTACACAATTTTCGAACAATCATTTCAAAGCGATTACAAAATCAACTAGATTTTTCATACGCATCAGAATAAGTAGAATTTCGAAGTGGATTAGAATAGTAGAAGGATTAGGATAATAAATTACATTATTTTCGCAGCAATTCCAAATAAACTTGAAGAAACAATAGAAGAATTGGATAAAGAGTTAAAAAATATGTCTTATGGAAAACCTCAACAAAACAACTTATTATTATCATACTTTTATTAATTTTCGATATTTTTTTATTTGTTACAGATATACGAAGACATTCCAAATTTTCTTTGTTATTCGATCAATAAAAAAATCGGCAAAAGAATCATTGTATGAAAATATTATCACAGCGTGATTAAAGCTCATTTTTAAAATAATTAGAAGATGCAAATTTCAATAAGAAATCATTGGAAAAATTCATAATGTTTTATAAATTAATTCTATTAATATAAATTTTGACTGTTTCAGGAAACATGAATATTTTCCCAATAAATTACAAAAACTCAAAAGTAATTGTCAAAAGTTAACGCATGAAAACAAGTGAAACAACTTTTGGTTTGAAATAATATTTAATGGCTAAAAGTGGAATAATAAAAATTATTTCTACAGATATACCTAATTAAGAAAAATCAATTTACGAAAAAAGATAATTAGAATTTTGATGAAATAACTTTTTAATAATAAATATATACTAAAAGAAAAAACATAAAGGAAAAGAACAACTTTGAATGGTTGACAAAGGAAATTAAGTATTTTGTGGTAATATTTTTTGATTTTCAGCTTAATGTATTTGTTTTATTTCAGCTCTTAATATTTTCTTAATTTCAGAATAATAAAAATAAGAAGTAAAATAATTCAGTTAATATTTTTTAAGTAACTATTAATTTTCTATTTTTTAAGTCTTACTTGTTGTCTCATTTATTACTTTATCTATTTTTTGATTTTTTAATTTATTTTGATTTTTAGCTTAACTTATTTCATTTTATTTTGATTTTTAGCACATTACTTTATTTGATTTACATAATATTGTTTTACTTTATTTTCTGCATATTATTTTATTTAAATTTTATGATATTTGATTTGATTTTCACCATAATTTCTGATTTATGTTTTAATTTTGATTTCTATTTTAATTTTTTTCTTATCCTATTTTATTTTATTTTCAGCCTAATTAATTTTATTTTGATTTTTAGCTCATTAATTTGTATGATATTATTTTACTTTATTTTCTGCATATTATTTTATTTAAATTTTATGATATTTGATTTGATTTTTAGCATAATTTCTGATTTATGTTTTAATTTTGATTTTTATTTTAATTTTTTTCTTATCCTATTTTATTTTATTTTCAGCCTAATTAATTTTATTTTGATTTTTAGGTCATTGATTTATATGATATTATTTTACTTTATTTTTGCATATTATTTTTTTAAATTTTTGATATTTATGATTTTTTTAATTTCTGATTTTAATTTTGATTTTTATTTTAATTTTTTTCTTATCCTATTTTATTTTATTTTCAGCCTAATTAATTTTATTTTGATTTTTAGGTCATTGATTTATATGATATTATTTTACTTTATTTTTGCATATTATGTTATTTAAACTTTAAGATATTATTTGATTTGATTTTTAGCAAAATTTCTGATTTGTTTTAATTTTTTTCGTATTTTATTTTGAGCTCAATTTATTTTATTTTAATTTTTAGCTCATTGATTTATATAATATTATTTTATTTTCTGCATATTATTTTTTTTCAACTGTATATTACGTGATTTGATTTTCAGCATTATTTATTGTAATTTTCTATACATTGTTTTATTTTATTTTTAACATTATTTGCGATTTATATTTTCATGTTTTTTGTAATCTTTGATTTTCTTTTTTGATATTGTCTTCTTATGTTTTGTTTTATATATTTTGTCTTTCTTATATTCATATTCTCGTTTTTTAATATTCTTTTCAATGTAATAATCTGTTTATATATTTTATTTTTGTATGCCGTTTACAGATTTTGTTAAATTTATGAATATATATATAACTAAATATGAATAAAATTAAATGTCAAAGGATGTGAAATAAAAGGAAACAAGTATGAAACAACAAAATTAAACTGATTAGATAAGATTTTCAAAATATAATTGAATAATGATGGACCAAATGAAAGCAAATTTTACTATGGATAAAAAGTAACGAAAGGATTATATGAAATATAAAACTTTCTCTCTCTCTCTCTTTCCTATATATATATATATATATATGTGTGTGTGTATATGTTTTTATTATTTATAAATTGTTTGTTTCAGATTTTTTTAAATATTAGCACCATTAAGAACTTTTTAAAACTATACTTGAATTTGATTTATAGAAATACTAAGATAATATATAAATGAATATATGATTTATAATCGGATGAATATAAATTTATCAAGCAATATTCAGAATAAGTTTACTTCAAGGAATAAATATTAAAATTTGGACAATTAAGATAATTTTGGACTAAATACTTCTCAATGGAATAAATAATATATAAATTAAAAAATCCAGCTGCTTGTCACTGAAATATTGGATTAAAATTGTTGGGTGATCAGGGATATATATTTTTTTTACTTAGCTAACTTAGGATTTAGCTTTTTGTTTATTTCATTTACATACTTTTAGAATTAGTTTTGTTTTTAATTCAGTAATATTTCTTATTTTTTTTAGGGCCTTCTACATATCTGCAACCTCAACGTGGTGTAGAAGTGGCAACGTACATGAAATACTTATAAAAACAATGAAGGAAATAAAACTAATCAGTAATTATAAATTGAACAATTTAATAAAATCTCGTCATTTGAAAGTACATTTCTTTTAAAAGAAATTACATATTTATTGATTACTTTTTAAATTTAAGATTCTATCCTTAACATTTAATATAAATATTTTATGTACGGCGAATGCAGACTTATTTACATATTTCTAGGTATATTATAAAGTTTGTTACACTAATATGCGTATTGAATTTATATTTTTGAGGTATCAAAGCCAAGCTGCAAAAGAAAATAACTGTCAAAAATACTGAACTCTAATTCCACAAAAAATAAGAATCTAAGGTTTTTGTAATGTACATTTTTTAATTTGTATGAATATAAAATAATAAAAAAATAATTGAAATTAGCTGTATAGTGTCATTTGATATATAATTTAATTAATTTATTATAAAATGTAAAAGCTTATTATTTTATAATAAACTGATCTTTTTGAAATGATTTTTTTAGTTTTTTTATACATCTATTCTAGTTTCCTCGTACTTAATCATAAACACCAAATTTTATGATTCATATATTCCACTGGAAGAGCTCTGAAATTAATTAATTTCCATTATTTGTTTTGATACAGTGTCAAATTCACTTCATCAAAAATCAAGTCAATAAATACCCACAATATTTAATAAAAATGTTTGATAATTGCTGATTATTTACTTTATTTGCGAATATGCATTTCGTCAGCCAGTCGTTATTGTTAGAAAACTGCGTTATAAAATCTAGATTTTATAATAAATCTATGTCGATGACGCTATATCCATTGAAAGAGAAACATAAATGATTATCGAACAATTTTATGAAAAATTGTGATGTTGATATGAGTGATTTAATTATGCCAATTTGTTTCTTCTAAAACTTTTAAATATGAAATAACAAATTTACGATGAATTTAATATTAAACGTAGAAAAATATACAAGAGATGACTAAACAATAAACAATTAAAAAAATAAGATCACAAATAAAGTCAAATAAAACACGCCATTTTCATTTTAAAGAAAGTAAATGAAATAATTTTCACTTTAAATAATTAATTGTTGAAAATGTGTACATTGTAAAATTTGAAGATAAATAACAAACAAAGTTTCACTTCTGGCATGTGTATAAGAATACACATACCTTTTTTTGTTTAATAAATCTACTGTCATATGTGATTTTTTATAGAAATCGTTTAAAAAGTAGCAATATATCATTAGTGATCATCAAAAACAAATTTTGTATGTATATATTTGCATATTGCGTGCCTCCATATCATTACATTTTACATGATTTTACGTATACTTAAAATATGTTCTTTTTATTTCCTTGCACACTAATACAACATTTTTTTGATGAAAGAAATAACTTCCATATATATTTTATCGATATTTTTATAAAACATGGATATATTTGAATATCAAACAATAATTTGCAATCATAATTCGATAAAAATATGAATAATTATTTAAATATATTTTTGAACCATTTCAGTACAACAGTGACTTATTAAAAAATAAACATATATTTTAATATAAATTGAATTACTAACTAAAGAACAAAAATAACATATAACTTAATATTCTTACAATTCTAAATAAATTTTCTAATTTTAATTTTTATAATATTTATTATTTTCTTAAAAAAATAAATGAAAAAAATTGAATTAATCTTTTAAAATATTTTTAATTTCTCGTTTAAAAATGTTATTACTTTTTTCAGTAAATTTTAATATATATATATATATATATATATATATATATATATATATATATATGATGTTCATGTGTATACATATTCCAAATGTTCTCAAAAATATTTCATATATAAATTTATATATTTTATAAATGACTGAATATGAATGATATTACAAAATTAAAATGTTGTATACGTGTACTCATTAAAGAAATGCAATTTTAAAAGTTTTGACAAAATATAAAAAAGAACAACCTTTTCTCACATCGTCATTTTTTGTTAATCATTCAACATCATCAAGTATTTGTTGAAAGAAGTTGTGCGCATTTTACCACTTTCGAGGAAGTAGCGCCTCGTTAACATATTTTATTCCCAAGAAAGTTTATTATTAAGTTGCCGCCCGCTTAGTTAAGTGCATTTCAGTTTTTTAGCACATATTTTTGTCGGTATTTTAATACGCGTTTCTTTCTGTACTTGTACATATCACGAAATTATGTAAATTTTTATGAAATTTCATTGAAAGATATTTAATAATAAATGCAGCTTTTAAAAACTTACTGATAAATTATAATTCATTTCTGAACTTTTTTCAGTAAATATAAAATAATAATCTAGAACTGAATTTATTTTATAAACTTTTAATTAAAATATCAAAAAATATTTAATTGAAAAAATTACATATCAAAAATAATTTAAGAACTATTTTAATTTATGAATTTAAAAAATAAATAAAGCCATAATAATAGTAAAATTCTGATTATTATTTTTAAATATCACATTACTATGAAAACATATATAACAATCTAGAAAACATTCCGAAAGTATTTTATTTTTTAAAATCACAAACAATAAAAAGGTATATTAATTTTTAAAATATTAACTATACAAAATAAACAATTATTTATAATATAACTATAAAAGTTTCTTTATTTACTTAACAATATTATGACAATAAAAAGAGAAATACGCTTTATACAAAATAAGCTCCTCAATCTGAAAATTACTTTCAAAGAAATATCCATTACTTTAATGATGAATTCATTTATGAAAACTAACACAATTGGAGCAAAATGAACAAACATTTTATTTCTGTCTCATGACTCATATTTACTTAAGTTTTGCTCGTGTTTACATGTTTCTAAAAAGTTTAACATTACACGAACATATACACAAAATAGCGACATGATAATTAAGGATGTCGTGTAAGTCCAAGGCCATTAAACTTAATTTTAAATTTTAATGTTAAATTAATGACAGTGCATTAAAATGCGAGTAAAAACTTCAACGCACACCTGTCAATTCATTGTATATAGTTAATGTCTCACGACATTGTCTAAAAAGAAATAGTTTAATTTCATAGCTATTTTATTTTGTAGAAATTTAAAATATAGGATAATAACTCATTTTAATGCATTACCGCAATAGATATCTCGTATTAACTATAT
>CP092090.1:16838567-16841067 GCA_029203775.1 Neoneuromus ignobilis
AACAATTTTATTATATTAGTACTTAAAAAAAATTCAACATTTTTCATAATTCACCACTTAATAATTAATAAATTAAAAATCTAAAAATGTATTCAGCTCCATGAAAAATTTAATACACACACACACACACATTTATATATATATATATATATATATATATATAATGTATATGTAATCAATAATATTTTATTTGATGTCAAAATATTACAGACTATTTATATTTGATTGTTGTATTATATGAGTACCTATTTAACTATTTTATTAAAATATGATACTGTTTACTAAATATGTACTAATATTCAAGTACCAGTCATTATATACAACTTTACAACCAACAAATCATGAGCAATGATTATAGCAACATAATATCAGTATAATCACATATTTGATATGAACAATGAAATATGACCACAACAAAATGGATAAAAACAAACGTAAGCTTTTTGTAACATTATAATTAGCAATCAGCCATTATTGCACATATAAAATATTTATTAACTTTTGAGTTACTACATGTATGCAATTATTACACCCATATTATAATTAATCATTATAAAATTATTAGTTTTTTTGATAAAATGTTTATTGAATTTTTTTTAAAAAATATAAATATTCTTTTATGTTATGTAAATGATTGTTTTAATATTCGTGTTTGTATATTCACATAAAATTATAAAATAAATTCTGAAAATGTATATTTTATAAAATAAAAATTCAGTTCTACATACATATTCTTTAACTTAGAATGTTAAACTGATCTTGAATATATGACACACTAGTATGTACATATTGTAATAGTTATGTAACAGTTCTACATTTAAAATTTTTATCGTGTCACGTTTCATACAGAAACTTGCGATGTTGTAAAACCATGTTACGTAAATCATATAGTAAGACAGCTAGTCTTGTTGCATACATATTTAAATGACTGCACAACGAACAATTCAGACAAGCTTTTGTGCATAATAATAAATTGCATTTTATCGCCTTATACCTATCAATTCTGTTTCATCAGTATTCAGCATCGAACAAAACCAATAAACAACTTTATATAAAATGTGTCTGGACATACTAGAAACAAAGAAATATTTAAATTGAACAAAACGGACGTGATCAATTTTCATATTCCTATAATTATTATTTGTAGGAAAAAATACAGAGCTATATTAAATGAATTTATGTATAAAAACAAACAATCCAATTGTCTATATACTTTAAATTATTTAGGCAATAAATTAACAGGATAATTAGTAATAAGATATATAGTTTAAAATAAATAGTTTAAAATAAAATAGTTTAAAATAAAATAGTTTAAAATAAAAATATTATTTTTATTTATTTTCTTAGATTTCCTTTATTACTTCTCATTTTCTATGATCATATGTCAAGAGTCTTAAAATTTTTTTACTGCAATTGCAACAGAATTAAAATGTCAGTATTCACATAAGTTTAAATAGACAAAAAATATAAGAATAGATTCAGGTCTGAGATCAGTCACGAAAAAAATAAAATAATTTAGTGGTAGAAACAAAAACAATAGGAGTATTTATAGAGAACACTTGAGAATAAATAGTTTATTAATAATTAAAATTATTAGTAAGTCAAAATATAATATTAGATCATTTGATTTTAAACTGAAACAAATAGATTTGTTTTCTAAGATAGATATCTAATATAGATTTCTTTTCTAGTAATTATTTTTATAGCACTATTTAATTTTTTTTAAAAAAAACTATATATTTAATGGAAAAAATAAGAATAAATAAATTATGAAACTCTTGCATATTATTTATTTATATATATATATATATATATAAATGCATATAAAATATATTTATATAAATGACCCAAATGAGACTAAAGAATAATAAAAGATAATAAATGATAGTAAATGTATGTGAAAATCCTTCAGTCTCATTTGGTCTACCTTATACAAGGGTCGTTTGATAAATTTATTTATTGTTTAATTTAATTAATTAATTAAATTTCATTTTTCAACTTAGTTTTCCTTACTTTTTTACTATACTTATCAAACGACCCTCGTATATATATTACTCAAAAAAATCGTACGTTCTTACAATAGCAACTAATTTCGAATAATTTTATTTCCAGTTATTCATAAAACTTGGTAAAACATTATATCGATTTTCTCTAATCTCTAATTACATTAAATCCACTTATTTATTAAATGTTCTATTCATCTATAATTCTATGAATTTTATATTATATATATATATATATATATATATGTGTGTGTGTGTGTATGTGTGTGTGTGTGTGAATATGTGTGTGAATGTATGTATAATATACGTAATATTTAATATAAGTGAAAACATACATTCCAAGCATTGTGTTTAAATTCTATTTTTAACATTCTGTTGTATTTTATAATTTAAAACTAAAACGTTTTTTATTGATTACTAATACATACATACTTATATATATATATATATATATATATATATATATATATATATATTTGTGTGTGTTTGTGTTTCTA
>CP092090.1:16846067-16906067 GCA_029203775.1 Neoneuromus ignobilis
GAACAAGTTTATTTGTAATTACGAACATCATGTTTATTTCGTTAATGTTTACTGACGTCTACACAATAATTTATGCATCTATGTTGATAAAGTCAATTTTTGTTTACCTGTTATATTTTTGATTTGTTTTGTATACGTACTCTGTTACAGTGTAGTCATTAATTTTTCGTTGTTTTATGTGACGAATATCATAATAAGGTATAAAATTACTCTCGTTTATGTTGAAACACATGTTTTGTTGTACAAGTGTATTTAATAACATTATATTAAATTAATTTTATTATTTTTATACTGAAATTTTATTCGGTATTAAATGAATGGATAATACATATGAAGTTTATAAAACATGGAAATACATACATGGCTAGACATCATAAAAAATACAACTACATTAATTAATTACTGAATTTTATATTATAATTTTATTATAAGTTAAAACAGTATTATATTTTTATACAGATTAAAAAATCGTGTTATAGAGAATTAAAACATATTTTATAAAATAACCAGAGAAAAAAGAATTAAAAATATATAATAGCGCAAATGATACTGAAAGATAATAAAAAATAGTAAATGATAGTAAAATGGATGTCTAAACCACTCAGTCTCATTTGGACAATACTATATCAATACATCATTTAAATAAAACTATTTTCAATATAAATAAGAAAATATCTTAAATATCACTAAATATTAATTCATTTCATGTATTAAAAGTTTAAAAAAAATATTTATCTTGTGTTAACTTTTTCTTCATTTCATTATTTCAGATATTTTTACTAGTGAGAAACTAGTATTGTTAGTTTATTTTAGAACTTCTATATTTTAGGCTTAAAATACGATTAAAATTATATGAAAATGAATTATACTTGTTATTTAACGTCATAATCTGATTACAAATTATGTTTGTTTGTATGTAAGTTTTTGAATTAAAGTAAACATGAGAGATAGAAATTAAATTTTCACATAACATTAATATACGACTGTATAAATATACGTTTGTATATACATACATATGTATATATATAGAGTGAAAGAGAAAGAGAGATTAAGAAAAATATGTGTGTGTCTGTGTGTTAAACTATGAGTAAATAAATTTATATTAATAGAAATAAAAAAGGAAACATATTGTCATATGGTGTATAAAGTTTTAAAATATTATTACAATGGCATGTAATGATTTTCGAATAACGTAAAATGTATAAAATTCAATTAATGACTCATATAGGTTCGTTTCAAAGAATATAAATTGGTATTAAATGAAAACACGTGTTGGAAATTCAAAACTTTATTTATAAAATGATATAAATGGCTTTATAAAACTTTTTGGTCTTTGTATAATATATTTTAAGCATAATGAAGTACTCCGGCTGGTTAAAACATTTTCATTATTGTTGTACATATAAGTAAGTTTTCGGTGTTTCAATAAGTACCGTTACATGGTCTGGCGAGCATACAATTCATCAAAAATGTACACTTATGTCTTAAAAGCATTACGACCCATAACGAAACATTACTTTAATAACCCAAACTTCAGTTAATTTGTGTATTTCCTTCGAAGGAATTCTAAAGCTATGAGTGCAACATACTTGGAAATGTTGATTCTATGAAAGTTATGTAATGAATTAGTGTTGTCTTTCATTATACAATACGCTTCGAGGTACACATTATGTTATTACTACCTTTTAACTTTGTGATAAATTGTGATTTCATCAGAGTGTACACCTTTCGTTTCCATCTTGTTCAAACTTTATTTAAAATATTGATTTTAAACTTAATATTCGTGTATATATATATATATATATATATATATATATATATATATATATATATTAAATTTGTTCACGTTATTAAATTAAAATTTATTTTTTTAATTTTGAAAGCATAAAAAATGAAATATAATTTAAAAAATAGTTCGAGATTTTTTTAATGAAACGACTTCAACAATAGTGACAAAAAAAGAAAATTTAGCATTTGTATAAAGAATATTTCCGTTATTTTTTGTAATGAAATCTCGAACAAACGAATTTAAAACGAGTTCAATAGTTAGTATAAGAGTAAATTAAAACAGTTGACAAAAAGCTATTCTACCTAATAATCATGGGTTCATTCAGAAAAATCGTATTTACTCAACAGAAACGTCAACGGGTCTTCTCCGGCTATTGCCGTAAAATATCGATTCCCTGCAGCCATGACAAACAAAAGCATTCTCCACACATCTAAAAATAAACTCTTGTGGCTCTTTGCCCGTTCTCGCAGGCTGACGACCCACCATAGAGTATCAGACATCCGACCTCTTTACCGCACTGTCAACGTGCTCATGCAGAGTATGCAGCAATTGCTCACGAGACGTATCGTATACACACTGGTCCAGTTTAGTTAGCGCTTCCATTAAAATTTATTGCGTCGGAATGTTATCAGTTTCAGAAAACATGTGATGTACAAGGTACAACGATCATTGAACATGCACAAGCGAAATACTACGCACAGAGAAAAAAGGAAATTAAAATTTAATAGAATTCGTTACTTTTGTAACTAGCTTGGAAGGTATACTTTAATTAAATTCATTACAGATGCTAAACAAAAATTTCATATATTTCAGTATACATTTTTTTCAACAAACATTAGAGAAACTAATTTCTCGTTCTCTACGCTATTAAATATATATATAATATTATATCAAGTGTCATATAATAAAGTAAAGAAAATTTATAATTAGAGGAGTAGAACAACAACACACGTTTAAAAGTAAGTAATAAATGATTGAAAAAATATTTATTACAAACTCTTATTTTTATATAAAACAATCGTTAAAAACGAACATCAAAGAAAATATAAGAGCAAATCAACCATAAGAGAACATCAAATAACAGATGAAAATTTGAAAGTATGCAATCCGAGTTTCTGTTAGCATTTATATGTACATCTAAGAAAGACTATATTGCTTTATTTAAAATTTGAAAGCAAGTATAACGTCTCATATGTACGAATCGAATTCTTTTGTATTCATTTTCTAGTTCACTTCTTTAACCAGGTACCCTATTATTGCCAAACATTGTCATTCTGTTATTAACCTTCACAAAGCATAAATAAAGTATACAAAATATGATAAAATGTATTTTAAAAATGAAACAAAAATTTAATTGAAATGCGGCAAACTTTAAAATTTGTTTGATGTTTTAACAAGAAAATGACAACGTATTCTTTTGAAAACGAATCTCGTATAATACAATACAAACCACTAACAGTTACATGTAATTTTTTCAATTATGTCTCGTTATATTAATATCTGTTCAAATTTGTTTTCAATATAACATATATTATTTTTAATATTTTTCACTTTATGAATATTGCGTTTTCCAATAAAAATATATTAATTGGTTTTATTAAATTATTGTAATAAGTTAAAAAAATACATACTTATTTACTGACGTATATTTTACAGACATTAGATAAAAAACATTTCTAGAACACAGATCAATATAAAACTATAAGATTATAATCTAAATGATACGGGTTTAATCTATGTAATAAAAAAGATTTTTTTTCTCTAAGTATGTAGAGATATAGTAATCATAAATTATTCTATATTATCATTTTCTTTATTTAGATTTATAATATTTTCATGTATAATTTTATTATATATTTTATTGAAAAAGATTCTAACATCACTCTTCTATATTATATTTAACTTATTATTTATTAAAGTCTTATGGTTACTTTTTGTGTTACAATAAAACCGAATAGATATTTTTTTCAATAGCGCTTTAGAATAAAATAAGTAAATCTGTAAATTATCAATTAAAGTATTAAATACACAACACAGATGATGTTCAATCTAACGAATATATTTACAAGTATTTAAATAAATAAATTTAACATTAATTTTCTTATTGCAATACTCTATAATGTTTTTAATAAATTTTAAAATTCTCATTAAAATTAACAATTTCCATATTGCATACAACGTTTATTACTTTTAAACAAATTATAATAAAACATCTATGTTTCTAAATTTTTAGTAATTAATCAAAACATAAATACTTGTTTAAATAAATTTACATGATTTCTTCTTAAATAAATTTCTAAACGGATAAACATACATAGTATGAAATCAAATTATCTTATTAAAAAACTGTAGAATAAATTAAAAAAAGCTTTTCCAATTTAGAAAACTCTCATCTTTTATCTGATACAGTTTCGTATTTTCGTACAATCTTTATTAAATATAACGCTGTGATGTGTCTGCGTTTTGCTTCAAAAACAGCAAATTTCTCTCAAATTATACAACTGACAAATTGAATAGCATTATACTGATGTATCTATGTAAACAAACAAACAGAAGCAGTAATACGCCACCTCTAAAGTCAGATGTGCGTGACTGTGTAACTCCTCACTATCTGTCGCTGTCAGTTAAGATTAACAATTGAATGAACTTCAAATATTATTTGAGTTTATGATAAGAATGAAAAGAATTTTTTATTTACATTTTTTATCTTCTATACTTTAACAAACACATAGCCAAACATTTTACAAAAACGGTTTTTCATTCACTGGTGACTAGAAGAAAAATAGGATTTATTTAAACTGTATTTAGGAAACTCTTATAAAATTTATTCAAGTATTAATGTTATAGAATGCCAATAATCACAAAACTTTTTTATTTTATTTTAATTTCACAAGTACTAATTATACACAAGCTACATCAAAATAATAACAGTCAATAAATTAAAAATATTTATTGACTTCTATTTATTACTTCTATTTAAAATAAATATCTATTATTATATAATCTATTATTATATAATAAATATCTATTATCTATTTATTACTTCTATTTAAATATTTATTGACTTCTATTTAAAATATTTATTGACTATTCTATTATTTACTTTTATACCACACTATTTCATCACACATATAAGAATTTTGCTATGACCAACATTTTAATATTTACATCAACTCGAAATAATTTAATATAAACTTCTGAAATGTTTCTGAAACCTTTATATTTTTTATAACATATTATTAATGCTGTTTAGATTAGGAAAGAATTATTTTTATAACATCATATACTATTAGTTAGAAAAATAATACCACAAATGTAAAAACCAAATTGTGAAATATTTCCAAGTATCATCACACACACACACACTTATATATATATATATATATATATATATATATATATATATATATATATATATATTCATAAAAAATATAATCATTATAATTTTTAATTGTTCTAAAAACAAAAATAAGTATAGTATAAACATTTTAATTAACAGGTATCAAAAAAAATATTAAAAAAATGTTTTTACTAGAAAATAAAACATAATAAAATTATTAATTTATTTAATTTTCGAATAAAAAAATATTTGCCTATATTTTTGTAAAAAAAGATTTCTTAAATATAATGAAAATATACAAAATAGATTTTACTTTTTATGTTTTAAAAATTAAACAATATTTTCCTAAAAAGTTCATTAATTTGTTAATAAATGAGAATAATCCTCAAATATTATATGACGTTTTATTAAAAATGTTATTAAACGTTTTATTTAAAAATTTTATTTTGAATATTATATATATATATATATATATATATATATATATATATATATATATATATATATACATATAAATTCATGATTATATAACCATTTTTTGTTTATATATAATTTTAGTTAGTATAAAATTAATAAAAATTTACTGTAGAACAATCAAGTTACAATTTTTTAGGAATCTAGAAATATTTAACCATAAATAGAGTATAATAAATGAACAAAAAACACAATAATAAATTTCATATTTGATCATAAATAATTCTTTTTTAAATTAATAATTCAATAGCATATATATAATACATTAATAAACTTGGTAAGTGTAAAATTTATATATTTTTAATTCAATAAAATATCCACAATATAAAATATGAATATTTGTTTTACTTCGCAATATAAATTATATGTTAATATACATTCTATATATATATATATATATATATATATATATATATATATATATATATATATATATGTAAATAGAGAAAATGTATGATAGATATTCAAAATATATAATACAAGAAAAAAAAATAAACATGAAAGTACACTTTCAGGATGAAGAACCGCATTCAAGTCTAATTGTTAGCAGAGTCAGAAAAAAATACACAGCTGAAAAATGATCTCGATGTTAAGCTAAAGTCAATAATAACCACCCACGTATACCCATCGAAATCGGCATCTCGTGTACCTCATCCCACGAAAAAGTGGCGATCGTACACGATGTTGTCATATCCTATTCAACTCACGTATGAAAAATGAACCACTTAGCTTCATCTTATTCTTCTTCTTCCCGTCATAAATTGAATGGCAACGCCGCCCGAAGGATGGAGTAACATAATGCCAACCAGTGTTCTGATTTGAACGAAAACCCATTCTATAGTATCTGCCTATTTACCTACCTACCGAACCTTCATATCCACCACCAACCAACTTTTCACCCCTTTGAAATTTCTCGACTCATTCATTGCGTGGCGTACTGATATTAGACTTACATAGAAAATCATATTATGAAAATAATGTTGTGTTGATGTCAAATTAGTATTAAAACGAACTGGGTTGCTATGTGCTCGTTTTTCTCGAAGGAATTGACTTAATCGGTATAATATTTTATTCGTTATTTACAACGACTGAACGGTTTTTATTAAACAGATAACTTAATAATTTTTTCAAAAATATATATATCTAGACTATTCCATTCTTTTAACTTCTAAAACATTTAAAAAATATATTTAGTAACTAAATAATGTAAACAATTGAAATTAAATTTCTATTATAAATATAATAAGTCAATTTAATTTTATGAATAATTTTAATCAATCATTTACATTTCAATTAATTTACATTCTATAATCGAAAAATTAGCGCAGTAACCACAAACAATTCACGTTCTTCCCATTTCATGAATTCTGAACCACAATCTGTGAAGTGGTAGCATTCTTGGGTAAGCAGGTATATCACATCGTACAAGTTCAGTTCAGTTAAGACGACGAACCAACTTTGTAGAGTTCGATTCAACTTTCTTCATTAGTACTGATATCCATGAATTGTTGATAACTACCAAAACCTTTCATTCAAGAATGGACTAACAAAGGATGTAATCCTACCCAAATATTCTCCTTCCTATCTGACGTTTATATACAATATATTTTTCGTATCTTTTTAATTTATTTCAAACGTTGTATATATGTATGCATGTTAGTATTTACGTTTATTTAAGCATTTATGTTACTTTTATGTTTAACAAAAAAGTATTTGGGAAAGGCCGCGAACATAGCGTACATATATTTTTTATAGAATTTTTTATACAATAAAATATTATTTCGTTGACCGGTCGATTTATTTATAAACGAAACAGTTTCATCTTATAAAAAGAAATTGTTTATGTGTGTATTTAGTAAATTGTTTGAAACAACCTACCACGAATTTATGGTGAAAAAGTGACAAAAATACATATTTATCACAGGAAATACAGCACATTTGAAAAATATATAAAGAAGAAATAATATTTATCATTTTATCATCCAGTGGACCCACATTTACTATATGACTCGCAGACAAAAAATGTCATTTATAAAAAGACATATTACTTTAGATAAATGTCTTGCAGTTAGGACAACATAAAAAAAGATATGTAACTATATAACTGCATATAAAATTTATGAAACCGTCAAAACAGACAATAAAAATCTTAATTGTGCTCGTAACGTGTCCTTTTTATTAATAATTACTTTTTTATTGGGGTTACTTTTCAACTTTACACTTTTTGTCATAACTCTAGGAATGTTATTAATTTACTACTCTCTGAGAAGAATTTAAAGATTCAAATTAGTCAAATATAACTAAAAAACGTTTTAAACTTCGGATACTTTATTATTATCAAACATTACAAACATTGTTTCGTATTTTTCTAATTAATATACTATAACTTCTATTTTCATCCATTTTTTCAATGTGCAAAATATTCAAACATTTTTTTAAGCGTATTAATATCTTCGAAAGCTTTTCACATTACTGACAGCACTCATCTCTCATCGAATAAAATGAATAATTGAATAAGCTATAACAAAACATCGTCCATTTTTAATATAGAATTACAAATGTTCAACGTCTACCAAACTGTATAACACATGGACGTCAAAAATATTATTAATTTTTAAATAAGATAAATTAGAAAACGATAATCAATTTTTATATAAATAGCAAATCGATCAATTTACAATTCAGAAATATTATTTAATTTCTCTTTTAGTTACAATCTCGGTCTTCATATACAATGCATACTATTTATGTGTGATATTTAAAAATTATTTAATTATTAAACAATTTTTATATTTTGTAATATTTAGAAAATCTTTCAATAATGAAGTTAAATATTATAAAATTAAGCTAAATTCTTCAGTATATTTTAAATATACGTTAACTTACTTTTTAGAAAGAAAAATAAATAATAAATTAGAAAATATTAACTAATAATTTCAATTATATATATTTCTCTGCACGATTCTGGTCTTTATAAAAAGCAATTAATTATTTTAAACCGAAATTAATTATTTCTCTATAACCACTTTTCTTCATATCACAGAAACTTATAAATATACTACTTTTTATAAATAAAAATGCATTACGACGGAAAATTTTAAAAGATGAAATACATATTACGCTTTTCATGATTGAGATCCTTAAGAATCGGCCTTAATGTGAGTATAACATGCTAGAGTATATTGTATGTAATTCCTTTAGAATTGAGCGTGACGAAAGTAATCAGAACGCTACAGCATCAATACGATCATCGTTTGTCGCTTGTAAAGAGAACTTGTTTCAGAACAAACATGCGATTATGATGATACGAAAGTTATTTCTAAAGTTCTTGTAATTTAAATATATTTCGAAACTTGCACATGGTTATTTTGAAAATGTTCATAATTGTTTTATTCAGAATGGAATATAATATATTTAAATTATAACATTCACAAAAGCAAAACGAGTACATAAATTACATGCTTACAGAAATATATATATATTTATATATATAAATATATATAAATAATCACATAGCATATTATTAAATATAAAATATAATAACTACTTTTCAATTTTCCAATTACTAATATTATTTTCATCAGTCATATTGTTTCCATTCGCTCTAAACATTCTACTTTCGCAACGAGAAAAAGTTTGTTCCTCTCAATAAAGGTAGCTATATATAGAACAGAATATAACTACATAGAAGAATAAAGAAAAACCATCGTACTAAATGATGAATTCATCATCAAGTTCCACGAAGAATATACAATATTTATCTTAGTGTAAAAATCAAGAAACGTCAAAAATAAATACACAATTGAATCTTAATTGAAGCTTTAAATTCGATATTATGGCTCAAAACAGTAACCAGAATATGAAAAAAATGTTCCTAACATTGTTTTCAAAAATATTTTAATATATATTTGTGAATCCTGACTCATCCATAAACAATAAAAAAGCTTCTCTCGACAAAAAAATATATTTTTGACTATATCTCAGCATATCCTAAAGAAATGAATAAAAAAAGGTAAAAAATCTTATGGAAAGGTATATATATATATATATATATATATATATATATATATATATATATATATATATATATATATCTTTATGCATAAAATCTAGCAAAACAATTGTACTGAAGGGGCTTTGTATAAAAGATGGATCAGAAACGTTGAAATTCTACAATAGGTACCATCTGATAAGGACCTTGAGAGCAATCTAGCTAGGAAGTATCCACAAATCTATGTATAAACAAGATTTCCGACCAGAAAATTATATAATCAACATGAATAGCAGCTGCAAATCGAAGGGAATAGAAGGACGATATGAAATTAGATACTTTATATATATATATATATATATATATATATATATATATATATATATGCATATATATATATATATATATATATATATATATATATATATATAATATATAATCATCGTCATTATTATAAAATTGGTTTTATCTATTTTTAAATAAAGAGCTCTTCCAAAACTTTTCACTTTGCTCAATCAAATGTCTTGCTCTTTCAACCCATTCTGATGAATTTTCTTATATTTCTGTCTCATCTTACCATAAGTCTTTTCATGGATATTTTTAAATATCTAAGTTCCCAATTTCTCTTGTGTTCTCTTCTTGTTACATGACTGACAGATTATTTCAAACTCCTCATTTTTGCTCTCTCTCTCTCTCTCTATCTCTCTATCTATCTATATATATATATACACTTACACATATACGAGGTCAGACAATTAAGTAATGCGACCGATTTTTTTCTCGGCCTGTGGTAACACTGCGAACCTGTAACTCCGC
Source organism: Neoneuromus ignobilis (assembly GCA_029203775.1). Lineage (NCBI taxonomy): Eukaryota > Metazoa > Arthropoda > Insecta > Megaloptera > Corydalidae > Neoneuromus > Neoneuromus ignobilis. The sequence goes on from CP092090.1 coordinate 16,856,478, forward strand.
CACCGTAATAGCAGATCCCTACTCTCTCGATTGAGACCTTGACCACCCTCGTACGATCATTTCTTCGCCAGCTGTTTAGTGTTTTGTAACAACGCGCGAGTAGTGCATGTCACGAAAATGGAACAGAGAAATTTTTACTGATTATTATTGGTGATGAAAGTTATTACTAAAAAAAAAAAGTTATTACTGGTGATGAAAGTTGGTTCTTTCAATATGACCCCGAAACTAAACGACAAAGCCAACAGTGGTTGTCCCCTGGAGCACCAAGGCCAAAGAAGGCGAGAATGAGCAAGTCCAAAGTGAAAACCATGTTGATTTGCTTCTTCGACAGCAAAGGGGTGGTTCACAAAGAGTTCGTACCACCTGGACAAACCGTAAATCAAGTATTCTACCGCAATGTGCTCGAAAAATTACGAAAAAGGGTGCTCAGAGTGCGTCCAGAGATCGCGAAGACTTGGGTTCTGCATCACGACAATGCTCCCTGTCACAGTGCGTTCAGTGTCTCTCAGTTTTTGGCGTCTAAAGGCATCGCAACGTTACCACAACCGCCCTATTCACCGGACATGTCACCCTGCGACTTTTTCCTATTCCCCCATATGAAAAAATTCGTCAAAGGTTGACATTTTGACTCCGTTGAAGATATCCAAGAATCTGTGACGAGGGTACTCGGAGAAGTCCCACAAGAAGTGTTCCAGAATTGTTACGAAAACTGGAAAACTCGCTGGAATAAGTGTATAGATGCGGGAGGGGACTACTTTGAAGGGGATCGCAGCGATGTACCTTAATTTTTAAATATACTCGATTTTTGAATTTTGTCACATTACTTAATTGTCTGACCTCGTATATATGAATTTTTAATAACTGTTTAATTTTAATTCTTTCATTATTGTTAATTTCAATCTATATAATATGTATTATTATAAAATTATTTCTTATAATATATATCAAATTTTATATACATTTAGTTTATATCAGTTTTTTTAATCCAAACATAGAATTAATTTAACAGGATATTTGATATTCATAGAATAACAATATGGATAATTTCAATTAAATGATAAAATTTTATAAATCGTTCAATAATTCATTTTTAATTAGTTGATGAACAATTCCAGTATTTTCCAAAAACATGAGATTAAGTTTTTTTTCAATATAACTTACATTTTTCATTCTACACTTTAATTAATTTGTAGTTTTTAAAACAATAAAATATTTAAATATAAGCGAATAATTCGTTTTTTATAACATTTCCATAATTAATATTATGATATTTCATAAATATCTAATAACTCTTATTAGCTTCTCGATACAGAAAAAACTTATCACTCTTTAATATAAATAGAAATGATCTTTATTTTATATTATTAATTATACGTTTGTGATATTTATAAACAAATCGATTTAAAATGAGAGTACCAAAAATGAAAATGTAATTATATTATTTAATACTAATTTAAATAAATTTATTATAAGTACAAAGCTTCTAAACAATTAATAAAATTTCAATATAAATAATAACAAGATATTGCTATTTATTATTTATAAACAAATATATTTTTTCATTACATGTTTATTTTTATATATAATTTACATATTCGTATTTTCCATATGCATAACATTTTTTTCAACATTTTAAAAGCGTAAAGTGTTTGTAAATATACATACATATATATATATATATATATATATATATATATATATATATATATATATATATATATATGAATGTGTATATGAACGTATATCTAGTAGCTTTCATTTATATTTCTTTCTCTATACTAACAAATTTCCCAAGTGAATTTATTCTTCTGAACATTATCCTTATTAATAACATACGTTCTATACAAAAGAATAAGCACACTGTTGATTAAAACTGGAAATTTTGTTGTTACTTTTCAACGAACACGTTGTAAGTTGAAAATCTAAATATTTTAATAAAAGATTTATTTAATTTGTGCAGTTTTTTTCTGTTTTTAATCCAGAAAAAATAAAATAAAAGGTTTTATTATTTTATACAACGATCATAACACTCAATTTTTATAAAACATATTTTATTATTTATCATTTTTAGTATGAAATATTTTTGAAATTGTTTGATTAAGTTAATATGATTCATGTAATACAATTATTACGCTGTCTCGGAAAATATAATTTAATTTTCGACTTAATAGAATAATGAAATTTTGTTTACATTTTTACAATACATGTTAGTTAAAAAATTAGTACTTTATTAATTTATTATTCTTCATTGAAATATTTATGAAGTTTATTTCATTAAAATTCATTTTCATAGAAATATTCGATTGGTTACGTATTATATTTCGTTGTTCGAAAAATTCCCGATAGAATATAAAAATTTTTTAATTTAAATATTTCCTTTAAACGAGTAAAAAATAAAAATTAGCAATATATACTATTACAATAAAAAATGTAATATATATATATATATATATATATATATATATATATATATATATATATATAGTTGTTTAAGCCATGTTTATAAATATAGGGCAGAAGGAGTTTTTTAGCCTTAGTAAAAATAACCTGCTGAAGGAAGTAAAACCTGAATAAAAATCCTCACTAAACCGTCTGGTCATCGTGATGAGAATAACCAAATATCAGAGAATAGTAACATTCATTGAGACTTTCGCCTAACAGTGGAAAAATATAAGCTGAATAATGGCACACACACACACACACACACACACACACACACACACACACACACACACACACACACATATATATATATATATATATATATATATATATATATAACATTAATTTATTTATCAATCATTTAACAAATAAACCAAATATCATAAAACTGTTTAATTAGTTATTTAATTCTTACTCAACTTATTTGCACATTACATTATATTATCAAATGTTTACAGAGTATTTATAAAAAATATTAATAATAATTAAAAAATAATTATTTTTAAAGTAAAATAAAATGAAATATATGTTTCATAAATGGTAAATATAAAATGTCATTAAATCAAATGAAGACTGAATAAGAATTATATAGACGGTGTATATTCTGAATTTAATGTTTTAATTAAATTTAAATCAAAAATATAAGAGCGTCATAATAAAAAAGAAATATAAAAATACACTCAATGAAATATTTATTAAAGTATTATTATATATGATAAAGTGTATATTTGTAATTTAAGAAGTGGTCACTGGAGGACTTTTTGTGCGTGCACCGACTTGTGATAGTGAGAAAGAGCTGGAATGATACAAACAGAGGTGGACAACCGCACTAAATTTCCCCAGACAGTCCGTAAAAAATTACTGTAATAAGCACGTGGAACAAATTTCAGCAACAACTGTTTTCTTTTATTGTGTAACTTGGCGTTTATGGCTTAAACGTACAAATTTTATGAATGCAATGGTTGCATTTCTGTATAGGTGTATATATATCTAAATGTTTTGCAAGTTATAAAGCGAGACGTTTGAAATAGTTGTTATAAAGTTTTCATATCACTATTTTTAACACATTTTAAGTATGACTTGTAGTTATAGACGATATTCGTAAAATTTTGGTTAAAATTAGTCTTTACTTTTTATTGCAAGACCTTTTCTAGAAAGTTTTCTTTTTAAAATTTTAAACTAGATAAAAATAGTTGTAAATATTAATGAAATTTAGTTTTTATAATACAAATGTTTACTTTTTATTCGAATACATTTTTAGTTAAAAGTGTAAAAAATTGAAAAGGTATTTTATGTTTTCTATGAACTTATTATAAATATTTATATAGCTTCATAAACTTTAAAGTCATTTAAATTATATCAAATTTATAATTTTATTCATTTTTTAATAATATTAAGATCCAAATAAAATATTCAAAAAACAACATGAGAAAATTTTGTAATTTAAATTAAAACTAAAATATTATTTCAATGCATAATAATAAAAAAAAAACTTCATTAAAAATCAATTACCTCTAAAAATACATAAACAATATAAATTTTAAAAACTTTCGTAAAGATTTGTTTTCATTTGTGGCAAACTTTAAACAGTTTCGTTTTTATTTGAAAATATTTTTTATATAAAAAATACATTGCCTCTTTCTCTCTCTCTCTCTCTCTCTATATATATATATATATATATATATATATATATATAAATGTATGAAATAACATATGTATTTACTATCTTTGCATATTCACCATTCACAATGCATATTCAAAATCTACGTAAGGGTAAGGCAAATACGCAAATGCTATTACAATTGGCTTATGTTGAATAAGGATATTTGATACCGTACGATGAATTCCCATACAACGATGTCACAACTACAAGCTGATACACATACATCATCAAGGAGATAATTTACGAGTATGCATTCAATATTAATGAACTTGTCGCATATAGAGGTGCAGTATGCATGTATTATAGAGCTTTTGTTCTTAGATAATTACTCTAGTTGTACTTTTGTCTACATAATGTACTACATAAATATGCCTTCTCTTATCTCACATGCTTAAATCTTCTCTTTCTCTACATACATACACACACACACGTATATATATATATATATATATATATATATATATATATATATATATATAAAAATATATACTTAAATATTTACTTAAAAGCACAAAAAAGATCCATAATAAATGGGGCAAAGATATAAGAAAATTCGTCGGGATAAACTGGAAAAGACCTTAGGCATTGGATCGGTCGAAATGGAAAGTTTTGAAAGAGACCTCCATCTAGCAGTGGATAGAAACAAGCTGATAATTATATATATATATATATATATATATATATATATATATATATATATATACTTAAACAAAACTAATATTCTATTGTCAGCTAACTTCATATAATATCATATGTTACATTTTACATTAAATGTTTTTCCAACAGAAGTCATATCTGAGAATATACACACACGCATATTCATGTATATATATATATATATATATATATATGTATAACATTTTTTGTATTTATTCGAAATACTGTTAACATCAAAATATGAAAAACATTATATATTTTTTGTGACAACCTTCTTTATAAAAGACACATCAATAAACTAGATCTGACCTCTTGACCTATTGATCATAACTTATCACTTTAATATTTTACTTTACTATATTTTCAATGTTTTTTTCAATATATTTTCAATATAATTTGAACAAATATGTCAAATATTTTGTCTTTCTTTCCAAATAGTTTATAAAAATGTAATGTGAATCTAATAAGAATAATGAATTAATTAAATACCTATGTAATATAATAATTATTAAATTAATAGCAAATTTATATTCATATTTGTAAACAAAATACTCACTAATATAGTTAATATTTAATGATTAAATCATTCAAATTAATTAAAACACTATAACAATGTTTAATAATCACTTAATGTTTACTTTTTCACTAGTAAATATATAACTAATTCTAATTACAAAATGTAATTATTATTTCCCAAATTAAAGATTAATAATAAATAATACTCAATAGTATGAATAAATAATGAATATATAAACCTCAAAAATAAATTAACAATAAAATAAAAAATACTAATTAATCATTATCAAATTTGAATCATTATAAAAATTATTTGACTTTTAAAATTAAACCAACTATATATCAAACTAGTTATAAAATAAAATTTGCTTAAATTAAAAAAGGGTTAAAATCAAGTTCTACTGAACTCGATCTTTCAATAAATTACTACTAACAAATATTATCTAATTAGATTCATTGTTGTTTGAATATATAAAAAAAATATTTATTTCATACATATATATATATATATATATTTACACGTATATATTTTATATGATAATACCTGTCATGTAAAGTAATCAGAATATTTCATTTATAATAGGATCAATGAACTGTAATGTAGACAAACATTTATATTATTTATATTAACAACTCGTATTTGTCAAATATATGTGTAATCAAACACTAACATATTTATTTTGAAACTCACACATTTGTTTCCGTTTTATTTTATAACGTACTAAAATAAACTATTAATATTCAGTTTCTTTCAAAAAAAATAAAAATTAAAAAATATATTTTTAATAATGGACTTTGAAATAAGAATTCAAATGTATATATATATATATATATATATATATATATATATATATATATCTTAAATGCCTGTATTTTGTAAATACATGTACGACGCGGTTCTTAATATAATTGAATGCAAAAAGAGAATACAACATGAACATAAAAATACAACACCTACTAAAATAAAAATAATCTGAATTTCCTCGCATCTCATGTTACAACTTATCTGGATTATATGAGCCCGGAAAAAATAACGAACGACGTTCACTCCTATATCGGACGCATAAAATCTGCCCCCTCAGCAGTCGAACGATCGTCAACGCAGCGCGACGCCGGGCGCCACGGTGCGTGGCCTATATTCTATTGACACCAAAACAACAGTAGTCATTCTACGGTATATCTGACAACACTGTTTTTATTACATATGACCAGTGACACAATGATTTTGTATGCTTTTTGTGTACATACACACACATTTATATTTATAACTGTATCTGTTAACATACACGCACTTATATATATATATATTACAATGTCTTTTCTTTTTTTATATCCTATAGAATAAAAAAATCACCCTTTTTTGTGATCATCAAACAAATAAATAAATCAATGTAAATATATTCGAATGTATAAATATATATATATATATATATATATATATATATATATATATATATATATATATACATGTAAATACAAACATATAAAATTCTCTGATTATACTAAATTTAATTTTATGACCAAATAATTTAACTACTATAATCTACATTATATTAACATTTAGTAACATAGAGTTTAGAAGAACAATTAGGATAATTTTCATCTATAAAAAGTTTAATTTAAAAGTAATTTGCATCAACATATTTATTTTTATACAATTTTTAAACGATATTTATTTTTATATAAAAAAATCGCATTATTACAAAACGTATTTTATACTCTTAATTATTGAGAAAAGAAATCTTTAGTATTTTTTTCATAGAAATTATTTACAACACTATAAAAAATATTCATATACTGACACATGCACACACACACACACACATACATATATATATATATACATGTGTGTGTAAAATCAAAATTCAAGTACTGGCACTCACTTAAAATTTTAAATAAAATTCTAGAAATATAATATTTAATATACTTAAAAATATATAAGTTGCTATTGTCAAAATTCATATAATATTCTTCTAATAAAGATTTAAATTCTGTATTCGTCGTTAATAAATGAAGTAAATGTATTTTCCTAATAAACTTATATCAAAGAATTTTTTTTTTTTAAAGAAAGTAAGTATAAATCATAAAACGTGAAAAATATATACAATAAAAATTAACAATATTATAAAAAAAATTAAATTAATAAAAATATTTAAATAAATATAAATATTATATATATAAAAAAATTCCAATGATATTGTTACTTAAATATAATTATTACTTTAACATCCTTAATAAATGTTATTATTTTTGAAAAATACATAAATGTGAATATTTTAATTAAAAAAAAAAAAACAAATTAAAAATATAATTTAAATTCTAGTGTTGTTTTTTAAAAAAAATATATATATATATATATATATATATATATATATATATATATATTTTTTGAAATTCTAAAATAATATACTTTTAATTTACATTTTATATTAACTTCAAAAAATTAAATAAAAAATTAGTTTTTAGTAACAAACATACATAAAAAATATTTTCAGTTATAAGAATATTATAATATTTAATTTTTGTTACATTGCTTTCTATATTTTATATATAAATATACAAAAATGTTATTTACACTTTACCGTTAGCTGAGTTTCAGTTTCAGTTTCGATAGACAATATTAGAGACAATTCGATGATCTGGAACTTTACCTGAAATAGAAAAAATATTTATTGTTACGGTTTAATGAACAAAATTCCATGCATAAAAAAGTTATAAGAAAAAACGTTCCTATAGTGAAAAATATTTTTCTGTTATCATTCGCTTCATCGACATAATTTTTTTCACTTTCACACAACTCTAAAAATAATATTAAAAAATATTGAATATATCAATGTGATATAAAAGAAATATAAAAAATCAATTTATAAAGTTAAAAAATATCGATTTTTAAAATAGAATAGAAAAAATATTTTAAATAGTATTGAAAAGAAATAAAAGATAACGTTTTATTTTATCAGAAATATCATATGACGTCTAGATTTAAGTATTTTACTTTTTTCGAACAAATAAGAAAAAATTTAATTCTAAAAAATGTGTTGACTCATTCTGATTAAACAAACTTTATAACACAAAATAATATACTGAATTACAAAATACATCTTCGTACTTACAGTATTTACATTACTGAAATAAGTACAACTGTATAACAAATTTACAAGTCGTGTTCAACTTAAAAGAATATTGACACAACAACTTCTTTTGAAAAACTTCGACAAATACCGTATTAGTTGGTGTTGTTCAACACAAACTAACAAATGTCGCCGTTTCTGACGCAGGTAAATTCAAGTAAACATTTTAACCTTAGAAACGATATGAATGGTGAAAGCTTTTAGATTCAGCCAACACTAGGTAACACAAAGCGAAGTACAACTATTGACAATCGAAGATAATACGGTGGATATAAAAGTAATTTAAATCAAACTGTAAGAATAGATCCAATAGAACGAATAATATACAAAACTATTCGGAATGCTTAATTTATTCAAATGTTTAATCTCATAAAAGCAAAGTTCATGTTGTTCTACATTAGTACAAAGTACATTACTTTTGTTATAGTTAATCTTTACGAGCATTCTATTCCGAATGGATTCAGTTCGAATTTCTAGTTCATAATTTTTCTTCAATTTATATAACAATTTCTAGTTTACAATTGATATAACTATTCGTAATTTTTAATAAAACGAATAATAAATCAATTATACTAAATTTACTACAATAAGTTTCGACTAGTTTACGTCAAAAAATCGACATCAAAAATTATAAACCACTTGTAATAATTTTTGTAATTTTAATATTCTATTTACACAAAATGAAGAAATTAAAAAAGCATTCATTTATAAGAAAAAATTCGTTGAATTTTTATTATTACTGCTTGTAAACAAGAATGATATTTAATGTTAAACATTGTGTGTTATAATTAAATAATAAATAAGAAACGCAAAATACTTTTTGATATTATTAAAAATATTTAAAAATATAAAAGATATATAAATGTACAATTCAAAATTATACAACAGAAAAGAAATGAGTATTATTTTTAATACTCTAAATAATAAATATTCAATAAAACCGGTCAATTAATAAAAATAAAAATAAATATCAACTAATGGATTCAAATATAAATTTAAAATGTATAATAATAATGAATAAAATAAATAATTAAAATCTGAGTTTATTTAAGAAAAATATAAATATAATTTTCTCTCTCTCATACACACATATTATATATATATATATATATATATATATATATATATATATATATATATATATATGATTTAATAACATTTGTATTATTTTAAGAAATATTAAAATAATTTATAAAAGTCTATTTTAGAATGAATATTTTCAACATTCTAGTAATTAAATAGTTTCAAAAATTAATTCCAATTATAAATTACTGAAATTAATGTTGATATTTCTATAATTACATATATATATATATATATAAACCAACTTTAATCAACTATTTATAACGTTAAGCAGGTGATTAATGAGTCAAGACCTCGAAATTAACTCCGTAAAATGCGCAATTTTTCACTAAAACCCTAACTTTCTGAAACTTTGATGTTGACAGTTTCTAAAATAAACGAAGTAATTAAATGTCTGTAATCCTTTAAATACATACACTCATAAATATAAAGAGAAAATATTTCTTTACACACGCGTGCACACACACACACAAATATATATATATATATATATATATATATATATATATTCTAAAACGCAATCATTAATTTTCATTGTAACACATTTCATAAAAGAATTTATATTTCGTATGATATTCGCAATTAACGTGTTTGGAAAATAAATAAAATTGCTAGAATCAGAGCAAACCTTCTGGAAAACTATTTACTTGTAGAATAAAATTTAGACACATTCCAATAATAGAAATAAAATAACTTTTGAGTAAACACATGTCTAATAAAATAACATTTGATGTCATATAAGACATGTATAAATCCTCAGGGTAGACACGCATGCTCAATTAACCATGAAACAAGAAGACGCAACAAAAACAAACATACAAGATACAAACAAGAACGCGCGGACCATTACTTGATTGACTGGCATTGGCGTGGGTACTACGTCGACCGACGAACTGCGACAACAACGTGCCCAGAAATAATTCATATAATTACGTCACCGTCAACAAGAGAACGATGTCTTGTCGTTTAAAATAGAAGCAAACGCGCACGCACACATCGCTGAGGTCGTTTTTTTCCTCTGTCGTCGTGCAAAATATTTCACTTTGTTCTCATCTGTTCTGAGTATATGGTGGATATTTTAGTTCTGGAAGATGAAACGACGCATTTTTACAATATTTTCAGTTTCACTACAAATATATATAAATATATATATATATATATATATATATATATATATATATATGTATGTATATATATGTATATAAACGTATTTTTTGTAAATAACACTAAATAATTTTATGAGAAACATTTCTTCATTTTATTCTTTTTCAAAACTAAATATCCACAATCTTAAAAAAAATTCATTATTTTTTAAAAAATAGCAATAATTTAAATTTTAGTCGCATTAACAATTACATAATGTATTAATATTTACAGATTTCTGTTCTTTTTCAATTATGCACAAAATATGTTTTATTTAATATTAAAATTATAAATTACTGAAATAATTAGTCGGTCAGAAAGATTTTTTTAAGATATATAGAAAGAACAACAATTAAAATCATAGAATATCTGATAAAACATAATTTTCCTAGGAACATTTTCGAAACTAAAATATTGAATAAAAAAATGAAAATATCAAGAAAATATTTTTAGGAGAGCCATGAAAATAACGGTTTTCAAATCATACAGGAAAATAAAAAAAATCGCTTCAACAGGAGGATATAAATTTAACGATAAAATATTGCTTTTAGTAGATGGTGATAAAAATTCTTAAATATTCTACGACTAGATTTAAATACATTTGTGTTTATGCAGGAAAATACAATTAATTATTAACTTTAACGCGTATGGAGGAACAAATCAACAAAACAGTTTTTCAGTCACTTAATACGACTACGTCCATAGATTTTATTTTTAATTTATAATTCGCTTATATTCTCTTTTACACACACACACACACACACACACACACATATATATATATATATATATATATATATATATATATATATATAAATTCATAAATAATAATAGACTTCAAAAAAAATGAAATATGTTTCATTATATATTAATAGCATAATTTTCATCTGAAAAATAAAATTTATTTTACTTTTATCACTGTTTTTAACGTTTGAATATTTTTATATATATATATATATATATATATATATATATATATATATATATATATATATATATATATAAATGATGTACATTCCAGAAAATAAATATAAAAGTACATGTGTGAGTATACACGTGCAAAAAAGAAAATGTATATTAAAATAAAATTACATATTAATACCTTGTCCTTAGACAATTGTTTTATAAATACAATACACGAACACATCATCCAAGACAAGAATTTCTTTATTCGCTCCACTCTAAGTTGCCGCGACCATGTCTTTGTAACAGCAATAATTGACATTTAGTTGACAATACAGCACACGATGCGTAAGCGAAGTAGGAGGGCTCGACAGTTCGTATGGTGGCAGTATGTGCAAGCCAGAGTTTTTCTCCCGCCGTCCTAACAGTGCTAATACTGAAACGAACGGAGCTAGTGGACGCGCGGCGGCACTGTAACCATGACAACCGGCACACGCCAACGAAAATTGGCGATTCGTCGCTTCTGCAGCTACCGCTGAGCTGCTGCTATGGTAACAGTGCCTCAGCAGAAGCCTCGCACATTACTGCGCCAGAGAATTGTAATTTGTCTCTGTTGTATATTCGGCGGTGAATGTCGTCGGAAGAAGTTGCGGGCACCAAAGTAGAAACCTTTATCTACCTGTTCAGGAACGGATTTGGACACGAACCAATGTCATGTTTCATATTATATTATACACGTAATAATAATTATATTTAATAAACTATTAAATACAATGGATCTATTTGCATTTAAACTTTATTAATAATATTGCAAATTTATCGAATGTTCATTAATTACCATTTAACTAACTAATTTATATTACAGTTTATATCATAAATATATATATATATATATATATATATATATATATATATATATATATATATATATATATATATATATATATATATATATATATATATATATATATATATATATATATATATATATATATATATATATATATATATATATATATATATATATATATACGAGAGTCGTTTGATAAGTATGATAAATTTATTTATTGTTTAATTTAATTAAATTTTTCAATCTAGTTTTTCTTACTTTTTACCATACTTATCAAACTACCCTCGTATATATATAATATATATATATATATATATATATATATATATATATATATATATATATATATATATATATATATATATATATATATATATATATATATATATATATATATATATATATATATATATATATATATATATATATATATATATATATATATATATATATATATATATATATATGTTGTCACCCAAATGTAACACCTAAATTTATGTTTTATCAAAAAGAAACAAAACAAATTGTACACATGTTTCCCTATATACCACCTAATACACATGTTTAAAATCCTAATACACATGTTTCTTTTTAATAAAACACAAATCTGAGCCTCACATTTGGATGATCCTATATATACATAACATACAAAATACCATATTGTAGAAGATAGTTTTAATTGTTTATTAAATTACAAACATTAAAATAAGTACCCATATTTATTAAATATGAAAAACATAATTTAAATATTCATTAAAAAACCTATTTAAAAAATAATTCACTGCAAATAATTTCCCATCCATTTAATAAAAAATAATATAACCTGAAGATAGAAAAAAATTAATTAATCAAAACTGTTAGAAAAAAGTTATCTATTTTATCATATTATTTAAATCAAATTAATAATAATCGTAGATATATTGAATGAACTTATTTATTATTAATATAGGAAATAAATTAGGAATTAATCATATGTAGTAATTATTTTAATTTTATTTATGAAAATATAATTTATTACTATGTATATATCTATAAGGAGGGGCGAGAGAGAGGGAAACAGATGAAAGTCCGAACAATTCTAAATTAATAATAATATTAACGATGATTGATAATTGATGATAAAAATAATCATTAATTAAACTTTTTTGATATATTACTATACTAGCAAAAAAACACATACAGCATGTTAAAAAAATGAATATATATATATATATATATATATATATATATATATATATATATATATATATATATATATATGTATATGTATATAACAATGATATTGTGATGAAATTTAGTCTTCGGTCATGTTTATCTCTAAAACACTTCAATGAAAACGACTTTTTTCGTTAAAATCGGTTTCTCTTCATACAATCTTTAAGTCCTTAGAGAATTGGGATACAATTCTCTCTTTAAGGATTACTTTCTTATCTGAATTAACTGTCTAAACAATGTCTTACTTAGTAAAATGTAATTTATGATATAATGTCAAATTTCAACTTCTAAAATATTAACGAATATTTTAATTTATAATTTTTTCTGTATTACGTTTATATATATATATATATATATATATATATATATATATATATATATATATATATATATATATATATATATATATATAATATTTTGCAATTAAGTAATCGAATATAGAATTGATTTAAAAATATCACAATAAACACAATTTATTGCAAATAATATATTTTCAATAACAATACAATATAAACTATTATAAAAATAACAATAAATTTTATTTAATATAATATTTTATTATAACTTTTCCACGTGTAGTATTAATAATTAATTTATTTTGTTTAATTTAACAATTAAATTATATATCAAACTATTTACTCATTAATATGAAATAAATAACATTAATTACTCTAAATAAGAATTTTAATCAAAATTAAAAAAAACATATTTTTACCAAAAAAAATAATTTTGAATAATACTTCATTCTAATTTATCACACTTACACACACACAAATATATATATATATATATATATATATATATATATATATATTACACTATAAGCCACTAAAGCCAAATATTATAAATAAAATGGGTTATCAGTTATTATATTCATTGTAACATTATTAAATAGATTAAGACCTCTTAAATCATTTAAAAGAGTTTTCCTAAAATAAAATATTTAAATAATAAACATCTGTTATTCTCGATTTTAAGATTTTCCTAATTATCAAAAAATACAGAATAGAAAAATTACCTTTCTATTAACACTCCGATTTGATTAGCAAAATTAATGAGACAGTCATATGTATTTAATATGTGAATTTGTTTGTTTGTAAAATATTTTTTAAATTATTGAATATTATCGGAAATTTCATATATAAAAATTCAATATTTATATGTCTGCCTCTCTCTCTCTCTCTCTCTATATATATATATATATCACATGTGTGTGTATTGCTTTGTACAAATGTGTATATAAACAAGTAACATTTTGAACAAAGAATAAAAAGTATAAAAATAATATTAACAATAAAAAATCAACAATTCACACCCAAGACACAAATATTATTATATAAAAATAATATTTTTGTTTCCTTTGTATACATATTATTGACATTGGTATCAAAAACATTCTGTCGTGACAGATATAAAAATAAACAAATATTTCTGTATATAATACAAGTAGATTTAATATTTATCCGAACAATATATATATATATATATATATATATATATATATATATATATATATATATATATATATATATATATAATACAGGTACAAAAGTACAAATTTCATATTAAATAAACGCAATGAAATGTAAACAGCATGACTATTTTCTAGTAAATGTAAAAATAATATTTTTGTTCCATTTTTCAGAAAAAAATAATTGTTAATATTTATATTGTAGATATTAAGTACCTACACATACTCAGTGTTCAGGCCATTATCAAGAAATAATATGGTTAAAATATTTCTGTGAGAATTTATAAAATAAATTAAATTTCATTTTATTTTATTTTCAATTTCATTTTATTTATTTGCGCAGTATTTTTTCTATATGCAAAAATTATTAATAATTTCATTGATATAGAGGTATTTTTTTTAATAATTATATTAAATTCTATTACTTATAATTTTATTTTTGAATAAGTTGAAAAACTAGATTCATATTATATGAATATTTTTTTCTGTTAAATGAAAATATACAATTTTAAATATTTGTACCAGATTAATTCGTTTTATATTAAAAGTTAAAAAAACTGTTACTATTGATATAATTAAATTAGATTCTTACATTTGATACAGAAAACATTTCAATAATGACAAATTCCTAACAAGTAAAAAGAAATGTCCAAACCACACATTTATAGAATGTATGAGAAAATATACTTTCTCCATTACAGGTCTACATGGATGCTATCAATAAATTAGCTCCATATTGAAATATTGAAAAGTCTCTAAAGTCCCAGTGGCCCAGTACGCGCCTGCTTACCTTCCTGGCAATCTCAAACCATGCACTCTTCTGCTGTGAAAGAAAAGCTTTACCTGCTTGCCAACAAACCTGAAGAGGTATGTTATAAAATACCGAGGGGCGTATGCCACAGGAAACACTGATTATGTTGAATAAGAGAGATGAAATTTTCGCACGAATTATTATACTAAATCGCGAATATGAACACCGACGATGAATATCTGAATCTGCTTATTCTCTCATTCTGACATTGAAATTATTAAAATACTAAATTGGCATCTGCTTCAAACGTAGACTAGTTGTAATGCTTATATAAAATATAGTACATAAATATATATATATATATATATATAATAAGAGAGAGAAAGAGACAGAGAAAGAGAGAGAGAGATAATTAAAAAACATGGTAACGTTTTTTCTACGTGATATTTTTTGTACAATAAAACATAAAAAAGAAAAAAAATGTATAAATATTATTTTACAAAGAAAAAAATAAGATTTTCAAATTATATTACTTATAATTACCAAATTTCAATTTAAAAGAAGAAACAAGATGAAAATACAACTAACATCTTTATGTATAAAATATTAAAATGGTTCAAAATGTAATAATCTACTTTTTAAAATTTTCTTTTCTTTTTGTAATTCAATTTTATTTTTCTCCGACTTTCTGAAGTCAAATGGCAATACGAGTTCCAAATTTGTCTTTCTTTAACTATTTCAAAACAAATATAAAACGTACAACCAAAAGTTATCTCTTACTACATTAAACTTACGAATAAATACTTAAGGGATTGTACCAATACTATTTCTGTAAATGTGTATCAATCATTTAATGTCAAGATATTTTTATATCTGTTAACGTGATTTACATGTTCTAAAAACAGTTCAATTAATTTTATTCAAAAATATTCAATGTATATATATATATATATATATATATATATATATATATATAAACTAATGAAAAATTAATATTTCAACTTACAATCAAAATAATCTTCACACTTATTCATAAACTAAATTAAATTAATTATTTTTGGAACGAATGAATTCAAATATATATTATTTATAAAATACTTCATAAATTCAAATATGATTTATAAATTACTGTTCAAGTTTCAATTATTAATTATTTTCAAGAAATTTTAAAAACATACTCAAATCATTTTATAATTACATATAAATTAATAAATATGAAATAAAATACAAACGTATATATTTATATCAAATATAAAATTCATATTGTTTACATCAATACATTTATTAACCACAAAAGGTTGCTTTTAATTACACAGTTTGAGTTATCAATGCTTTTCAACGACATATAAAATACTATATACACGAATTTATTTGAATAAATTGTTGAATCCACGCAAATTCTCAACTAGAACGGTCAACCCGAAATCAAGATTTTATCTCGTGACTTTCTGACAAAGCCTCATATCTCCATACAATATCAAATAAATTATTTTCTGAAATTGCAGACATACTAATTCCTTGAAAATAATACGTTGAAAATATATGTGTGCGGTCTGATGCGGTTAAAACTTGACTGCGTAATTGGAATAATAACGTTTTTTACACGAACGTGTGTTTTATTTTCATGTTTGAAGTTTTACTGAAAATTATATTTTAGATATATAACAATATAAAATATAATCAGAATAATATTCATGAATTTTAATATTTTAAAAATATTATTTTATGAATACATAAAAAGAATTCTCTATTATATACAATATTTGCATACTGACATTTATGTATACCTGTGTCCAATCTTATAATTATTTTTTCAACCTCAACTAATACGTTGACTATTTTAGTTTTAAAAGTAAAAAAAAATATTAATCATTTTTATTTATATTCATCTTGACATTTGAATAAAAATAATAATTATAAAGTATAAGTAATATTTTCATTTCAATGGAAATTTATTGCTTTTTGTGAAATCTGTTATTAAATATTTATTATAATTTAAATTATTTTGCTTTCATCCATATCAAAAACATTGACGAAAAATATAACTAAATTCTGAAAAAAGTTGTCTGTTATTTTTCATACAGAAATTAAAATTATATATATAATCTTGAGTGTTTACAAAATTATAAATAATGAATATCAAATATTTTCTTTCTGTACAAATATAAGTTTATAATACTTACTAAAATTTGAAAAACTCAATCCAATTTTCTAAATATTTGTAAACAAATTGTTTTCTTAAATCATTTTTAAAAATTGTTTGATTCAAAGTCGCCACATAAAACATAGAAAATCATCATTTAAAACTTTTATCCAATACCTTTTTATTTTTAAACATTACATATATCATTTAGTCGTTGTTGAAATATTTTATACTTTAAAAATATGAACACAAAGATTTTTTTATGTCCAATTTTAATATTTTTCTAAATTAATTCGAAACAATTAAATATAAACAAACCAATTGTAAAACTATATAAAACATTTTCATAAGATGAAAATGAAAATTTAAATATATATATATATATATATATATAATTGAATAATAACTACAAATTATATTATATAAAATTTACACACACACGCATATATATATATATAAATCAAAACATAAATAAATTTATTCCATTTAAAATATAATGAACCAACAATAATTTAAATACTTTTTCATTTTTAAAAAATCCATTAATTAAATAAGTAAAAGTTATCATAAACAACTCTACCCTCATTAAAAAATATCACACATGTATTTCGCAAATTCACTGAAGCAAACAAAGCGTATATTTATTTTGAATATTTTGTATAAAATAAATTTCATTTTTTCCTAATGAGAATATAAAATATTAATTAATGATCAAATACAGAAAACTCAGTCAAACTGAACAATTTGCTATGAAATATTTAAATAAATATATTTTTATATTAATATGTAGATTTGCAAACTACATCTTCAAATATTAATCTTATTCAAGAATACACCATTGAATTAAACTATCTTATTTACTTTACTTCTACCAATTATAGTTATTTACTAATACACAAGTTTCCATATTTACATAGTAAATTTATTATATAGTTGAATAATATTCATAAGCCACACTGTAATTGCGTATTTAATTTTAAAATTAAGTATATTTGGTATATATCTAAGTTTTAATTAATTAATCAGTTTTTCTAGTTATTCAGTTAAATAATTAATGTAATCGAGAAAGTTTCGTATATAAAATAAATATATTTAATCAGACTTTTATTAAATATTTTCACATTATCAATATAAAATGTGTCTTACTTTATTCTCTTTACACAATTTGTAGTATTTTAAAATAGAACACAAAAAATATTTTTACTTATTAAAAAATTAACTATCTTTTTACAATATTCTGTTTTTAAGTATTCAATGTTCTTTCTAAATCTGCATGATAGTTTTTAATAATTTAGTTGAAAAAAATAAATTTAAAATATATTAATTTCATAAATAAAAAGTTTAAAAGGAATATTATTGATAATGAAATATTTATCAACAGACAAAAATTGGAGCAATAAAAATAATTACTTTACCTATGTCAAATATACAATAGAAAAATTCAGATCTATACAAAAATAATCATAGCTATTCCAAACATGAACATACAGTTACATGACCTTTATTTATATTATCAGTTCACGTACTAAAAAAAAGGTATGATACGTACCTAAATATTGTACAAATGGAACAACTGACACAAATACTCAGGTTTTCAATCGGTATCAAGGTACGTTCAAAACAATCTGCAGTTAACAGATGACGTCATCAACGTGTAATTAAAAGAATGAACCGCTTTGTCGTCGTTATTACGCCGTGCAGAACGACATATAGCTCTAGTCCTAAGTAATCACAATTCAGCGATGCATTAACGTTCGAAAACCATATCATTCTACATTGATATTGGGTTTAATCCCAACAATAAAGATCGGAATTAAAAGTTGAAGAGGCTAAACCAGTTACGTGTCATATAAATAAATAATTAGAATTAGATGAAAAGTTTCCTTTGCTTTCTTGCGCTGCTCATTATAAACATAAAATTATTAAAGCATTCTATTTTACAAAATAAATGTTGAGATTTTAACATTAAAAACATAACATTAAATTATAAGTACATGCATTCATGTGAATTTCGTTTATATATATATATATATATATATATATATATATATATATATATATATATATATATATATATATAGTACATTAACTACACACTTTAAATTTTTCCAGTACAAAAAATATGTTTTTTGTGATTAAAATACATTTTTCTAGAAGCGAGATAAAAATTAAATCTATTTTTCAGCTTTTGTATAAAAGTCTAGTTTTTAACTTTTATAAAAACTTTTTCATACATATAACAAGACCAGAAATAAAATTAATAATAAATGAATAGAAATAACGTTTAACTACAATTCTATTTGTATAAAACAAAATATTAACAAACTATTTAAGAACTAAAAAAATATATGTAATATAAATATTAGGTAAAAAATATCTTTTGAAAGCTATGTACAAAAAAAAAATATGACAACATAATATATAGAAAAATATCTTCTTAATAATAAAATTTGTTAAGAATTGTAATTAAATATTGTTTTAACTTAATTATCCATGAAAAATTTCAGTGCAGAAAGAATTATTAACAAAATCGAAATCAACCCTTTAAAAAATTATATATGTATACAAAAATAATTTTACTATCAGATTAAAAAATTCAATAAAAATAAAGTAATGTAAAATTATATAACACGTCTATTAACTCGAACGAGTTCATAAAATACATATTCACAAATTACATAATGAAAAGAAAATAAGAAATATAAAGAGTATATTAATATTTCAAAAATATCTGATAAAACTTTTATTAAAAATATTAAAGTTTCATACATGAAACTTTCTCGTTTAAAATAGTGCTAATATTATGTTAAAAGTTTGACTTCACCCATTATTAACATACTTCAGTTAATATATTCTACAACGTGAATACTTAATGCAATTATTATAAAACATACATTTGCTCAGTATTCAAATATGTAACATTATTACAGATTGCAGTTGTGAATCTATGAACTGCACGGGATCTAATCTTTATTGTAAACTTCCTAGTTAGAACACCTTTACGTGAATACAGAAATTCACACACAAGTATATATATATATATATATATATATATATATATATATATATATATATATATATATGCATATATATTCATGATATCACGTATCAGATTTAAACAAATATGTATATATACATATGCATATGTATATATATATATATATATATATATATAAATTTATATCGAATACAGAGTTCATCACAAGAACAGAAAGCATACTGTTAATCCAGTTCAGTGGGCACAAAATAATTGTTTACGTGTTCACTAATTAACTTGCAAGTCGAAGTCGCAGGTAATTCGCGTTAATTTGAGGTTTCGTAACGTGCATCTTGCGCAGTAAACATTAACATCTTGGCTAAGATAACTTTCGATATGAACATTCAGTTATACCAACGAACGTATTTATATTAATCCTATAACTTAACTATAATTTTATATATACATCTCCGAAACAATTATTAATTTCTGTTCATTTACAAAAAAAATAAACATATGTAAAATCTTACGATACAGGAGTAAGTGATTTATTTATGTTAAAATGATCCTTTATGTTTTAATTAAAAATATTTTAAATTCAGAAATAATTTAGTAACAAGTAGATAATGATGAATATGTCAGTTTACTTGAAACGAAGATATGAAAATGAGAATTAAATCATTGAAGAAAAGTAAAAATTTCAAAAAATAAAAATTGAATCAAATTTTTAGATCTTATATCAAAATAATATAACGATATGAAAATAATTTTTAGTGAAATAGTTTATAGCTAGTAATTAAATAAATATAATTTGAATATTCACTTTTTAGTTGACTTAGTATGTGATTTTTATTTACTTCTTAAAGGGGTTATACGCAGTTAGAAATTTCAAAAAAATCGATTTTTTTTTGCATTTTCGGAATGC
Source organism: Neoneuromus ignobilis (assembly GCA_029203775.1). NCBI lineage: Eukaryota > Metazoa > Arthropoda > Insecta > Megaloptera > Corydalidae > Neoneuromus > Neoneuromus ignobilis. The sequence continues at coordinate 16,878,348 of CP092090.1, forward strand.
ACATATATTTGAGTATATTCTCTGAAAATTTGAAGTAAATCCGATAAATATTTTCGGACATACACCTGAATTTGTAAAAAAAATTTAACTATGTGTAAACTACTTCCGAAACTTCAAACGCGTTTATCTCAAAACGGTGTTTTCATAGTCGGTGATCTCGATATCTCAGAAATGGCTGAACCGATCGGTCTCAAATTTTCACACAATCTTCTCAAATATATTCCTCAGGTATTTAACGAAGGAATAAGGTTTACAAAAATTATTACTATTTTTTTAAAACAATTTGGAGCAAAAATTTTAGTAAAAAACGAAAAATTTTTTTCAAGTACACGCCATTTTGTCAAAAATGAAAATTTTTATTATTCCTTCGTTCAATGCCTGCATTAATCTATCCTTTAAAAGAATTGACCATATTTTTTGATTTCAAATAATCCAAACCGCCGATATGGAGATCACCGCCAAGCGCCTTTTTTTGGAGGTCGTTCGGGACATCGTCTGCAGGAGCGGTGCACTTCAATATTTTTTTATGATCGACATGTTATTTTATTCTTGAATGTAGGATCTATTCAAATAACCATAATTTGTAATTGCAAAATAAATACTGTTTCTAAAAAAAAATTCCTAAAAAAACGTCGTTTTTGCGCCTCGCAAGTGCGTATAACCCCTTAAAATAAAAAAAATCATTTTTAAAAGATACCAATTTTTAAAAAACAGATAAAAAATAGAGACAAAAATTTCACACATTTTAATAATTAAACAATAATATATACACGAAATAAAATAAAACGTAATAAAATTGCATCTTTTGTACATACAATTGATTAAAAAAATAATTTCAAAAAACAACCATTATTTTCATTTATGTAATAAATAAAAATTAAATTATTATCACACAACTATTAACAAATAAATTCAGAAGAATAGTTAAAAGAATCATTAGAAGTGGGGTAGATAAAATAAAATTAATGTATTTTTATAATTCACTTTAATTTTTAACATTTACAACTATGAACTTAATGAATTATTATCGATTCATAAAACTATTTTTAGATATATTAATAGCTTATAAATTATAATAAATATTTTTTTACCTAATACGACGATATTTCAATATCAATACCATTTTTATATATATATAAATTTTATTTTCGATTGTATCCATGAGGATTTTAGAAAAAGGTGCACATATTTTCCTGTTAACCTATACAAAACTGATAATATGTGCTTCTACGTAAAATAATATATAATATTTATTCCGTAACCCACTCACATACATATGGTTGTACGTGAGTGTTATAAGCCTGACTGGGTTTGACTATCTTTGTTTTGTCACAGTTACGAGTTGAAGAACGTCTCCAAAAACCGAATATGATACGGTTAGAAAGAACTGAATTTTAAAATGTGAACGGAAAGTAAATGTTACCTCGTATCCTATGCCTGTTATCTTTAATAAAATAAAATATGTCAGATAGAGAACGAATATATCATGAATTTGATATGAAAGAAAGATGCGATAGTGCCTCATTCTACTAGATGTATTATTATCTTATTATTTTAAAATTTATTTCATGTTTATATTTACATATAATATTTTCATATAAATAAGCTCGTATATACACATTTATTTTTAATAAGGTAAGATATTATTTACATATTATATATATATATATAAACATACACACTCACACACACACACTCATACATATATATATATATATATATATATATATATATATATATACAATTATTTGATATCTAACTAAATATTTTTTTTTGGATTACATAGAGTTATTGTATTTTTAAAACACCTTTAATTAGTTCTCATACAAAATTATATAAAAACCATTTTTAATGTTATTATTTAAAATAAAAATTTAATAGTATTATTTATTCTATTTTTCTGTTATTTAATAACAATATATATATAATAAAACTTATTTTTATATTTAATTTTTTTTAAATAATAATATAACATTACTCCATAAACAAATATAAATTAAAAAATAGTAAAGTTTATTTTTTTCAATTATTTATTAGACTGGACAATAAATCAATGTATTATTATTATTATTTATTAGTGTAGCAGTAAATTGAAACAAATAATAACATTAAAATAGATAGGCAATTAATCAAGTTTATTTTAAATATTTTTTTATAATACTTTTTCATGTTATCAATCAAATGAAATTTGTTTAATACTTTTCAATTAAGACTAATTGCCTTAGAATAACTAAAAAATAACAAATCCAAAATATTTCATTACTTCTGAAAAAACTATTAACTTGTTCAAAAATAATCAACGAATTTTTTAAAAGAAATATCAATAATACAATATCTAATTAAATAATATTATATAGAAAACTATATATATATATATATATATATATATATATATATATATATATATATATATATATGTATATATACAAGATTATATCATATTTTATACAACATCTAACAAACAGTTGGAAAATAAACTAAAATCAACTATAAATAACTCAACGTTTCAGATAATATAGGATTACTTTGTACACTAAGACCTTATTATTTCCCTCGAAATACGCCCATTAAATAACTTCGCTATCGAGGCAAAATAAGCGTATATTAAACATTTCTCTGACATATCTAGAAATGTACATAATATTTTCTACGCGTTCCTTACTACGCCGACACATACTTCATCTCGTCTGAAATGATGTCTTGAAACTTCCGTCATATGTAAAACCACAACACACGTCACCATGGGCTTATCCATCTACTAGAAATATATTTACAAATACACAACATACACAGTCACATGTCGAATACATGTATAGCATACACACTCACACACACCTTCAAATAAAAACGCATATAGTTCACTTACAAACATTCACAAGTGTGTGTGTATGTGTGTGTGTGTGTATGTGTGTATGTATATATATATATATATATATATATATATATATATATATATATATATATATATACACACACAGAAATAATGTAAAAAGGAGGAGAGAATATGCATAGGCGCGGTAAAGGTTTGGTCGTCGTAACATTGTACAATAGGGCGGGTATCGAACCCATGTTGCTCGACCGTAAAAATGTGGATGCTGATGGTGAATGATATGGTGGTAAAAGACGACGCAAGCCGTACTGACATTCAGCGTCCCTGCGTTCTTTCGACTCACGTATCAAATATATGACATCGCAAAATAGGTGCCAACTGTCAAACCCGCTTACTACGAGACCATTCACTATATTGCTAGTTCAGGAAATATGAAATTTGTACACTAAAACAGTTTGTTTATTTTTAACGTCGTTTTTTATTTTCTTGGATATATATTGTAAAAAAATACAAAAGATGTGAACATAAAAATCAGAAACTTGAAACTTTTCATACTCAAAATGACAATTGTATTGAAGATGAATACAAATACATAATACATGTACAGAATATTTTATTTCAAATTTTAATTTCTTTGTTTTATTTTTTTACATTTGTTGTGTTTATAAATATATAAATATTATCAAAAACAATTATGATTTTGTAAGTTAAAACAAATAAATAAAAATCCACATAAATAAAATTGCAAATAAAAAAATACAAAATTAAATTTTTATTCGTGTAAAAAATTTATCAAGTAAATTTTAAATAATAAAACATATATATATATATATATATATATATATATATATATATATATATATTAATAGCCAAATGAAACAGAAATATAGTAAAATATAGTATAGAAGTAAATGTATTTTTAAACCTTTCAGTCTCATTCAAGCCACCCTTCAAGATATACATATATAATATTTGTAGGAAATAATATTTATCATTTTTTTAAAACATTATATAATGTAATTTACTATTTTAAAAATCTAAAAAATCATTGAATTATAATAATTGCAAATAATTATTAATCAAATAGAATTATAATAGCACAATATTACGTTTAAATGCTAAATAATTATTTTTTGTTCACTTTTAATAACTCATATGAGAATTATATTTTGAAACGGAGACATATAAAATACTTTTTTATACAAAAGCATGTGGTGTATCCATGTTGATTTTTTTATGAATAATTTATAGTTATTTAGTCAATTAGTTTTTCTTAAAACTGGAATTTTTGTTAATAACAATTTTCAATATACTTCTAAAATAAAATGCATATATACATGTATTCACATTCATACACACACGCACATTATATATATATATATATATATATATATATATATATATATATATATATATATATATATATATATATATATATATATATATATATATATATATATATATATATATATATATATATACATATATATATATATATATATATATATATATATATATATATATATATATATATATATATATATATATATATATATATATATATATATATATATATATATATATATATATATATATACAAACACATACACACACTTATGTATATATAGAAATAATTTTTACAAATTAATGTAAAGTTATACATATAATTTTAATCACACAGTTAAAAAAATATAAGTACATATTTTTTAAGTGTATTAGAAAAATTACTTATAAATTAAAATATAAATTGTACTTCATAATAATGTTAAGTAACCACTTTAATTCTTTAGAAATATTTGTAAGATAAACGATAAACAATGATTAATCTTACATATTTTTTTTACAAAAAATCAATATATATATATATATATATATATATATAAAAATTGATCTTTATGAAAAAAATATGAATGATTACTTTGTAATAAAAAATAATTTATTTATATATTAAATATAATTTCTAATGTCAAAGAAAATTAATATGTATAATTGTTCTTTGAACATTTTATAAATAATTTATATTTATTTATTTCAAACGCAAAAAAACATAAAACAAATAAAAAAGTATAATGTAAAAGTGTACTTTATCTTTATAAATAAAATATATAATTTTTTATCAAAAATTATATTTCACTTTTATCTTCCTTTTAGTTTTGATAATAAAAATTATATTTACATTAACAATATGTAAATTTAAATATATTTTTTATTATTATTTTCTTAAACTAATATTTTCTTATAAATTAAGTATATTCTCTTATATAAGAGACATATATAAATAAGTCTAATTTATAAGCTTTATATAATATTTATAAAAAGCAAAACTTTTATATAAATGTAATATGTAAATAATATAGTTTAGAATCAATGTACAATATTTAATCCTGTGTGACTATTGTAAATAATATTTAATTTACAATAAGCTTTTATAAATAGGTTCATGGAGAATAATATGCAGAGGATTAATCTGTATGTATGTATGTAAATATATATATATATATATATATATATATATATTAGGTTGGCAAATATCTCCTTTCCGCCTTCTGGTCTTTTGAATTTATATGTAAAAAAAAAAGCGGAAGGAAGATACTTGCCAACCTATATATATATATATATATATATATATATATATATATATATATATATATCATCATCATCATCATCATCATAACGCCCACATCAGTCCACTACTGACGAATTATATATGCTACCATATATATATATATATATATATATATATATATATATATATATATATATATATATATATATATATATGTCAATAAATATGCTGAATTTGAATTTTATGTAAAATATAATAATCAACCATAACAATATTTATTTTTCTTTTATTATTCAATATATCGATAAAGAAAAAAATACTTTATAAGCAAATAAAACATTTTTGAAATGTATATAAAAAAAACGAAACGTTCTGCTGATCTAACTGAAAAATATCATACGCCGAGTACAAACTATGTAAATGACAATTCGACCTATTTTGTATTCAGAATGATGCGTCACTCGTAAAGGCCGCGGTTTCAAAAACCCAAGCGCGGCTGTAGTGTACTAATTCGGTGCTTTCTTGCCATAGCGTTTTGTCATGTTCTACAACCACTGTCGTTGACAAGGTTCTGTCACTCAAATGACATGATGATGGCGCAAACTTTTCTCAAAAGTTGACTTTCGAACTTATTAGTAAATTGCGATTGCTTTCTAGAGACTTTATAAGTTTACAAATCCTGAATTATGGATTCAAAGCGCATTCATTAATTAAATTTTATATCTTACATTTCAGTTAAGATTTTAATTCTCTATGACAGTTTTATGCTTATTTTCAGTAGTTTCATTTTTAAACCAATTTACTTTAAGTGAAATTTATTTTTAACTGAACTCTACATTTCATAATTATTTCTACCCTGATTTTAATACATACATACATATATATATATATATATATATATATATATATGCATATGAGTGTGTTAGTAGGTGGGTGGGTAGACTATTAAATGCTAGAATTATATATTAGAAATAATATGTAATAACAAGAAGAGAAATAAATAGATTTGAAAGTAAACAAAAATTACAAATCTTACAAAAATGAAATTTAAAATAGAAATATATCAAACATGTAAAAATAAGAGAGAAATATCGATGGACAACAGGAATTATTGATCAGAAGTCAGAAATATAAAAAAAGTCAGGAAGAACTCATGGATAGTTGAAATAAAAACATGAGAAAATTTATTAGTGTAGAATGAAAGAAAAAGGCGTTAGATTGATGGAATTGAAAAGCTTTGGAAGAGATATTTATTCAAAAGTGAGCAGAGAAAGATTGATAATGATGTTGACGATAGTTGATATTTTTCATAAAATCATTCTTTAGATATACAATATATTTTATAAAATATTCTTTAGATTGAATATTTAAAATAATACAATAAATATGTTTAAATACATACACACATATATATGTAAAATAATTCAAAATAATATTACATTATATATATTTTTTAATTTAATATTTTATGCAGAAAAGATTTTAATTGTTAAATATATTTATCTGAATAATTTTATAGGAAAAAAATATTTTTTAAACAAATATTTCAACTTTTAAAGAGAAAAACATTTTATAAAAAATTCTAATTAAAAGTAACAGACTGCTTTTTTACAAACATGAATAGTATTTAGTTCTACCAAATAATATAAAAAAAATATTGAAGATTTCAAATATTAAAAAGAATTTAAAAACAACTACCTTATATAAACTTTTAATACTTTTAAAAGAAAGTTTTCATAAGAAAATTCTATTGACAGTCTGAAGTCGATGTTAATTATTAAATTTGCACTGTAATTAAAACTAGTTTTAAAACAGCAATAAGAACTTACATATTTAATTATAACTTTCTAGTTAACAAAAATAAAGTTTCTATTAGAAGAAAAAATATATGATGAAATAATTTTATATAAATACTCGTAGAAAAAATATCCAATTCAGAGATATTTTTAAAATAAACCCAACACTTTAATTTGAATATATTAAATTACTTTTATATATATATATATATATATATATATATATATATATATATTAACAAAAATAAAATAAAACCAGTGATACAAAAATAATCAATTACATTAATATTGAATTATTCAACAAATATTTCTTTATTTATGATTTTATTAAATATATTTCTGATTTATAATACAACGTAGTTTTAGTAATATTATTAATAAAAAAATACATTTTTTATATATTAAAGAATAAATTTTATACTTATTTTAAAAATATAGATATTATTGAACATTAATTAAATGTCAAAAAAATTAAAGACAGTTACAAACATTTCTATTTATACTGATTAATAATTTAACGTTAACGAATTATTCAAACAGGCTTTTAAATGTAAAAACTAAAATTCGAAAACGTCGAAAAATAAATCAATGAGCATCCACAACCCAATAATTATTCACTAAAAAGTGTACAATTACCTTATGTGGGTTCAGCGGTTTGTTGATGTGGTCAAGTGAAAAGGGTAACCAAACTGTCGCTGACACGGATACTAAAAAGGAGATACATAACTCTACTTAATTACAGAAATGAGTACAAATTTATTATATGGCCTGCTATTTTTTTAAAAAAAGGACACACATTTTTAATTTTGCATAATTACGCCTGCACTTAGAAAAATTTATGCTCGGTATTTATGTTAATATTCTAAATTAAAAAATTAGAATTGAATTAAATGTCATATTTTTTGTCTAATTTATAAAAACTGACACAATTTAATAAATTATATAATTGTTTATTATTACTCTGTATACTTTATAATTATGTATTATTTAAAATAATAGAAAAAATAAATATATATTTTTCAAGACGAAAAATTATTAAATGTGTTTTTAATAAATTCCATTTTTATTAAACGATTTGAAAATTATTATCAAAAAAGAAAATAATTCAAATTATTTTTTTATGTTTACATGTAGTTCATGAATTCTATTTGAATATATTTATGTTAATTAACAATAATATTTTACACAAATAAATATATATATATAGAGAGAGAGAGAAAGAGAAAAAGTAAACCAAAAAGACTAAAAGATAGTAAAAATAATAAACAATAGTAAACAAGAAAATGTACGTCTAAACACTTTAGTCTTATTTAGGCCATCCTATATATATATATATATATATATATATATATAAGTATATACATGAATGAATATATTGTTGATAGGTATTCTAAAAAACAAGAATTTATGTTAACATATATACATTCATACATACATACGAGGGATATATATATATATATATATATATATATATATATATATATATATATATATATAAAACATTACGTTTTCTGATATATAATTTCTGTTTTTTGTTCCAAAAAAAAGTAAAACCTGTTCATCCGACAAAAAAATATGGGAGATAACAGAGAATATCATAAACAAGTTCCATGTCTTCGCATTACTCTTCATTCGCTTGTTTTGCTTTCTTGTAAGGAAACAAGGTCGTTGTCGATGCGCTGCTTTGCGAGGCAGCATAGAATTAACGCAAAACTTTAAATTGAAATTTTCTCTTTAATTGAAACACGCCTCAGCATCCTTCTATATGATTAATTGTGTTCAGCAATCAGGCTTTTGTTCTAGTACTTCTCATCGACGCCAGACTATGAGTTTGAAGCGAGAACGAAGGGTTAACATCGAGGGGTTAAAATATTACGTATACTAAGACGATAAACGTATTGTTGATATAAAAGTTGAAGCACCGTCGTAGCTGTAAACGGTTATTAACACACTTTAATCGCTCCGTTTCGATAAATTATTGATATTGAGTGATTTTATATCGATTGAGAGTATTTACTTGTCTAGTTGTTTATATACTGAATCTCATTAATTTGTTTTAATTTAGTATACTTAATTAAAACAAATTAATTATACATACAATGAATTAAGTACAGTTTATAATTGAATTTCAAGCCAGATAACGATGTTTTACGAATTCATTCATCCAAGATTCGTTAATTATTTATACCGGAGCTAAATAAATATGTTTTATTAAAATCGTATCGATTTATTTTACAATTTTATTCAACACGAAAAATAATGTAATTTGAAATATTTTTTTAAACATCTCGTTAAATATTAATTTAATAATATAAAACATTATAATCACATTAAAATTTCATACAAGTGATATATAAATTTCTAAAAAATTATAAAACAGTCCAATAAATCTTTACATGTGTCTCTTGCTTTTAAGCGTAATATTAATTCAATTAAATATATTTTTATAACCAAATAAAAAATTAACAATAATAAATTTTTCTCACATTCTGCTTATTCCTTAAGAGCAAACTCTCATGATAAGATATAAAATATATTTGCTGATAGCATTTATTCTAACCATAAAGTTTTATTGAGAGAACGTGACTGATTCAAAGAAATATCTTAAACTTCACGAACGTAGCAGAATTATTAAAACAAAAATTTATATTCCTCAAAATGTATTACAGTTGAATTAAAAGTATAATCACGTTAGTGTATATATATATATATATATATATATCAAATTTTATATTCTGTTCATATTTTTTTGCTGAATACTTATACAAAATCTTAAAATATTCTACTAAATTAAAAGTAATAAAAAATTATGCCTGTTGTATAAATAACCCGAAATTATTTCTTAATACTTTCTTTAACAATCTCATGAATCAAATATGTTTTATGGTATTTCATTCCATATATTTATCTACGAATCGAAAAATTATGTATTATTTTTATCAAATAATAAATAAACAGAAAAATACAAATAAATATGATATCAACCTTAAAAAATGAACAAAATTAAATATATTTTAGAATAAATCAAAAAAAATAATTATTGATAATTAATTTTTTTTATTAATTATCAATTCAAAAAAGTTCGTATATTTTAATTAAAAACATAATTTGTCTTTTTATTATAATTTAACAGTAATTCATTTTTTGTTATTCAAGTGTTCATAATTGTATAAGGTATCCAAATATGAGGTTAAAAAGTAATTTATCAATAAAATACAGTTTTTGAAAAAAAATCATTTTTATTGATATAAATATAAAATAAAAACATAGAAATTATGAATGGAATACAATGTTAGTTAAATGGCCTTCTCTACAACGTCAGCAGACGTCCACTCTTTTGTCGAAATTTTGAAACACGATTTGCAGAAATGAGGCTGTATTTAAACTATAGCTGTACGAATTTCATCCTTTAGTTCTTGAATCGTTGCTGATTTGTTGGCATAAACCTTATCTTTAAAATAACCTCATAAAAGAAGTCTAACGGTATTAAATCACAAAATCTAGGACGCCAATTAACATCACCATTACGAGAAATTAAACGTCCATTAAATTTGGTTGTGAGTAAATCAATTGCCACACATTTTTCCCAGATTACAATTTGAAGCCCGAAAAGAACAAATGAAGCCTTAGAACAAATCATAAGAAGACGTATGACGGAAGAAGGGGTATGTTACACACCCCTAGGTACGCCCATGAATATATGCTTCCATTATTAGAGGACTTATAAAATCAAAGCTTAAAAAAAATTGCTTTAGAATTAAGATTAGTATTTAAGTTTGTACACTATATTTGCAGGTTTTCTATAATTTTTCCTGCAATTTACTTTGTTAATAGTTAATAATGTTAGAATCTTTATTGTAATTTCTCTGTTTATAGCACAGTATTTTTATAGTAAGCTCATTTTTGTTAAAATTGTACGCTCCTAGGAGGATGTATCACCTTATAGCAATAAATATCTATTTGATTTGATTTTTTTTTTGAAAAATTGCTACACAAGTTGTATGTCACTGATATTAATATCTTCAAGTTCCGACTACAAAAAATCTGTTATCATGCTTTGATAACGCACCGAATTGTAACACGAACACACTTTGCCCTTTTTTAAAGAAGTGTGGTTTTATGATGCCTCCAGCCCATAAAACACCAAACAGTGACTTTTGAGGATTTAATTGTTGTTCAACAATGGATTTTGGATTTTCACTTTCCCATATGCGACAATTTTGTTTGTTTATATAACCATTTATTTGAAAAAGTGATTCGCCACTGAAGATAATTTTGTTAAAAATCAGCATTTTTTTCTTGGTACTAATCAATAAACATACGACACAAAAAAATCCCAAGTTGTTAATAAACAAATGTTAAATAATGACAGTTTAATATTTGACATTTCATCAAGTAATACCCAACTTACTTCCTAACCTCCATTTTAACATTTTTTATAAAAAGGATGCTTAAAATAATCTTTAAAGCATATGCTTTAAAATACTTTATATAAATTAATTCGATATAGTCAAAATAAATTTCGACGTAATTATATAACAATTCTACAAAAATAATAATAAGAGGTTCTTAGAAAATCATTAGGAAAATGGAAACAATACTCAAGTATAAAAACTACAACGCAACGCATTACTCTACAGACTATGTATCAAGTAACAAATTGAGGTAATAGCAATGGATGTACCCAGTTTTATGGCACTATAGTCTACTAAATTTTGATATAGATAGACCATGTCTAATTTTAATTATTAAACATAGCCTGGCTGCCTTACGACAACCGTTTCGATGCACGAAGTCGTAACGTATCACATCGTAAACGACGCCCAACGGATCCCCGCGATGTGTCATTTCTAACACAAATGTCGTCGGTGTGCTACGTGATATATGGTTATTTTTATACACGATACCGTGACGCTAGCCTGACATATCATGCACATAAAGACGTAATTGTTGCGCGTCTGCCGACGTCCGTGCCTTGTGGCATATATAAAATGGACATGTATATATGAACACATGCATATACATTATATATATATATATATATATATATATATATATATAAATATATATTGAAGACGATATAACAGGTGTAATATCTAACTTGTCTGACAGTTCACAATTTCACTATGATTTTTCTGACATAAGGTGTGTAAGATATACAACACTTATGTTTTCTCGTGACTCACTTTTTTGTATACACACACACACAGATCTATATATATATATATATATATATATATATATATGTATATATATATATATATATATATATATATATCATAACAGCTTACACCACCAATTCACTGCTGAACAGAATCTTCATTAGACAGATTGGTGAGAATTATTCATTCTAAGTTTACTGCATTAAGCAAGTTGCCTCGACTTATCTGCTCTATTTATCCGCTCGAAGATCGAATGTATTTTTCCACATGACAGGCGATAATGTAAGCTACTATACCACTAGTCGGTTATATATATATATATATATATATATATATATATATATATATATATATATATATATAATGCGCATAAGAGAAATTGTAAGAAATATACTTTAACGATTTTAGACATTTTTTAATTTTATAAAAGTTTATTTAGTCTTTTTAAATGTTTTTGATAACATTTTATCAAAACCTTCAAAAATATCCTTCAAAATGTAAACAAAATTTCAAAAAACTATATTTTTTTTAAGTAAGCTTAAATTTACCTATTTTTTTTGTTTTCAAATATTCGACATTATTTAATTCATGATAATATAGACATATATGATTCAATATTAAAATAAAAATTGATATGTATGTAAAATTTATTTTTCTTTGCTTTTTGACGTCTATACTATTTTTGTATTTGTCTATGCCAATTTTGATTCTAGATCAATTGTCATATAAATGGACATTTTAGAATAAATACTAATTACAGAAAAATATAAATCGATGACCTACTAATGAACAATAAAAGAAGACATTATAAGGAAAATAATAGAAATTAGCTTGAAAATCAAAGTTTTATTAGAAAAGTAGTTATAATCTTCTATTTGACATTTATATAAAAAAGTTTGAATTGAGTTTAATCGTTATAAAATCAGATAAAAACGATTAATAGAATTTATTATTTTTTTAAAAACATTTTATGTACTTATATTTGTACAAAAGCAAATGTTAAAAATTTTAAATCAAATTTTGAATACATTTTATTCAATTTAACATTGTTAAAGTACATAAATAACATAATGAAATAAATAAATATATATTATAAAATTATTTCTAAAAAATGGTCAATGTAAAATAAAAATATGTTTTTTAAATATCATTTGTTAATGAATAATTTCATCTTTTATATTTGTTCAAATACAATACTATTTAAAATATATTGATTATTGTAAATTCAAAAGTTAAAATTTTAATTACTGTTAAAAACTCTAAATATTTTTTTTAATATCTGTGGGATATTTTAATACAAATTGTAAATTAATTACAGTAAATACTTTAACTTACTTTATACAAAAAATAATTACCTAATTTGTATATACAGAAAAACATTTATATATTCTTTTTCAACAAAATTAAAATAACTCTTATATAAACTGTACAAGAAAACAGAAATAATTCGAAATATACATTTCTGTATAAAGTTTTATTAAGTTCAATGCCCTCCTCACGTTACATTTTCTATAATGTGAATGAACAGATTTCAATGTACTCGTACACCTATAGGAATTAATTCTCTAGACGTTTTCATCAGATGAAAGAAAATCTCTTACTATACAATACGAGACATAATACTGTAATTACACTGTGTTGTGTCTATCTTTTGAAATTTATATTAAAAAGTACAATTTGTTCAAATATTTTTAATCTATTAATGATAATATTAGAAAAAATATATCTTACATTATTTTCAAAATTACAAACTTTATATAAAATCCACTCTTTAATCCTCAAAGAAAAACTATTGACGTCCTCTACATTTTTTTTCTTTTTTGTTACAAAATATTTGTATTCTCTAAGTGCTTTTTAATGTTGCTTTCAGAATGTAGTACATAACGTCCACAAATTCATTCTATACAGATAAGCTTATAGTTATAGAAAGCAACATACATGTAAAAACACAAATACTACTAAAGTATACACATTTATACACACTTATATGTATATACACATATATGTATGTAAGTATGAATATATTCTGGTATAATTAAAACAATAAAGCGGTATTTTAATTTAAACATAGATATTAAAATTTAATTTGAATTGAAAGTAGTATATTTTTATAAATTTTATAAAATACAATATTTAATTTAAATATTACTAATTTAATATTATAGATTTTTTTAATTTCGAATACATACATACATAAATACATATATATATATATATATATATATATATATATATATATATATATATATATATATATAATTTGTTAATTATATCAATCTACCTGAATATGAAACAAATACTTCAATCAATTTAAAAAATGTAATAATAGTCATCCGAGTTTTTTTTATTCTTTTTTAACTTTTTTAAAATTTATATAAATTTACTTTATAAAAGTCACCTAATATAAGACACAAAATATTTAAAAATACCAACAAATTAAAAAAATAATTTAATTATCACTTTGAAACATTAATTATTTAATTCTTCGTTAAAAAAATCATACAATAAAAATATAATAATATGAAAAATTTATTTTGAAATTGTGGCAAACTCACTTTCACACAAATAAATTGTCACTTCCAACATTAAAATATATTAAAAAATATTAAATAAAATTTAATGTAATATATTTTGAAAAATAAAAAATAAAATGTTAATTTCTAATCAAGTACTAAATTATATACAAATTATTCTTACAAAACTTATTTTTTACTAATCATATAAATATAGATAAATATATTTCTATATAAAACAATGTACATAACTCATATAAAGTTATAATTGTTAATGATGTTTTTCTTCTTTTCAATTTTCTGTAGAGACGAGTGATAAATGATAATATTTTTGTTTTGATCTGTTA
Organism: Neoneuromus ignobilis; assembly: GCA_029203775.1. Lineage (NCBI taxonomy): Eukaryota > Metazoa > Arthropoda > Insecta > Megaloptera > Corydalidae > Neoneuromus > Neoneuromus ignobilis. The sequence goes on from CP092090.1 coordinate 16,893,562, forward strand.
TACTGCAATTTAGTTACAAAACAATAACAAAAAAGTACAAATAACTTCACACAAATAGTTACTAGTGCAATTCAAAGAAACTGTTGCAACTGATTCACGTTTATATAAGAAAAAAATGACCAACAAAACATCACCTCCATGTATTACAAGACGAAAAAGTTTCTTCAAGTATTTCCACATGGTATTAATCTTTTGTAAAGGCCATCTATCAGTTAGAACGCAGCATCGGTTTAGCTACATCGATGCCACAATGTAATATCTGGGGACACTGCAATAACATTGAAAAAGAACTTCAACGTTCGATATTATTTATATAAAAGTCAGCTACTGGTCAGTTGTTTGTATTTGTACAACTTAAACACTGTGACAATAATACTGATTGACTGTTATTTACTATACATTCTACTTTTTTATCTATTTATAAAATGAAGCAATAACAAACATAGTTTATTAACTACTTCATTAAATGTTTATCTTGTTTGAATGAATAATTTTAATTAAAATATATTTCATTTAATTCATGTATTTATAAAATATGAAATAATATTCATATAGAATATTCATTCATTATAAATAAAATTTACATAACATAATTTTAAATTTGTTATATTACGATTTTGAATCAACAGAAAAGTTTTAATTAGTGTATATATATATATATATATATATATATATATATATATATATACATTCTATTTTATTTCATTTGATTATACTCTTTTTGTTATCATTCTTGATATTATATTCCTTGGAAAACTATTAATGCAACATTTAACAAAATTAGTTTCAACATTTTAACACGTATTAATTATCTTTCCCAGCACAATATGTTATAAAGTGTTCAATAATCACTTATTGTTTACATTGTTTAGTATATACGAAACCATTGAACCAATGTACATTTCGATGACGATGTCATTTTGTTACAAAATTTTATACAAAAAGGCTCTGACGATGATGGGATCGCCATCGAAATGCGCATGAGCCCATTGTTGTTATAAACAACAAAATGAACAATAAATGATTATTGAATACTTTATAACATATATGGTGTTGGAGATGTTAATTTACTTGTGTGAAAATCAATTTGCCACAGTTTCAAAACAAATAATAGTTTCAACACAATAATAATCTTCAATTAAACTAGTTTAAATTGATTTCTTATTTATATTTAGAATTGAGTTCTTATTGAGATCTTTCATATTTAATTAATTTTGTATTCACTAATACCACTGAAATTTTACAATTGAATACACAAAACTTAAACAGTTACTAAGTAAAACTAATAAAGTGATAATTATTTACTTCTATATTTTTACTTTTTTATATTTAAATTTCTTACAATATTAACTGTTTATAATGTATTGTGACCGACAGATTTCGGCACTTGTACTGTTAGCAATAAAGTAATAAGCACTCAAAAGATATTGACTGGATATTTAATAGATTCTCATATATATATTAACTTACTTAAATTCTTCACACATTAATATTTATATTAAATACAATTTCTACCAGTATGCTATTTAATATTTGATACTATTTAGACATTACTATGTGGATGTAAATCATTACAATAATCATCATTAAAAAAATATCATTAGAACAATAAAAAATAATATATAAATCAATTAATAACAGTATTCGTTAGATATAAAAAACTAGATATGTATTCGTGTAATAAATGTGCATTTTTAATTGTCATAGAATAGAACTAGTTAATCCGCACAAATAAAATAAACGCCAAAAACAGTAATTTTACATTATTATATAGGAAAATTAAATTGATCTAAATTTTTTAAAGTTAAACTTCCTCTAGAAACTGATAAGTGAGAAATATTCAAAGTTTACTATTAAAAAAATATCTGATAAAAACATTACTTTATAAAATGGCAAAAATAAATAGCTTAATTACTAAAATATATATGTGAATATATAAATATTTTTATTTACAATATTCAATACAATATATATATATATATATATATATATATATATATATATATATATATATATATATATATATATATATATATATATATATATATATATATATATATATATGAAAAAGTTATCTGATCACAAAAAATATCACAAACTAATTTTTTAATACAGCTAACACAGACACGTCCAACTAATTGGTCAAGAAAAAATAATTGGTCTCTTCTACTATATTTATTTCCTTAAGGCTCTTAATGACGTTATTAAAACATAAAACTCGATAATATTCCGAAATGTAAATTATTTAATTAATCCTAATTAAAATGATTACAAATGTTTACAGCATGGAATAAAACGATCCTGCTATAAAATATAAGTGTGCTATTATATAAATCTGTTTCAATTTGTCATGTTTCACACGTAATGATTCAAAAATTAGATGATCATTTACAATCATTTACATCAATTTGTGCGAAAATAAGGATAAGTTATGTTATAATTATATTATTATTTGCGCGCCGTTAATAAATTGAACAGGAAACGAAAGATATTTAAAATACAGTTATTGTTGTAGTTGTTGATAAAAGTATATTGGAAACACATGTGTTTGAAATTATGAAAATAATTTGTGTTTTAATCGAAATTAAAATAATACCATTAAATCAAAAATTAATATGTTATTAAACAGTTTATATACATACATATATATATATATATATATATATATATATATATATATATATATATAAACCCTGCTGAAACAAAACTGTTGGCCAAAAGGTGAAATTTATTGAGTTTAATACATAATAAGAACATTTCATCATTTCATTAAAAATAGAAACCAGTTAGATAGCCCCTAATGGTTTCCACACGTCGAGCTTGTAGTAGATTCCAGTAAAACAAATAACTTCTTTAATGATTCAACAATCATTTACTTCAGGACAAATGGGAAATAGAAGTTTGCTAAACAAGCTTTTATATTATACATACACACGCAAACAATTACATATACATAGAGATATAGGTATATACATATATATACAACTATATATGTGTGTGTGTGTGTAATATATATATATATATATATATATATATATATATACAACTATATATGTGTGTGTGTGTGTATGTGTGTGTGTTTGTTTTAAACTATTTTTCGAACTTTTGAACAAGCTTCTGATTAATATATTGTAATACTGTGTATTTTCATTTTCACATTTAAAAAAACTTACTCAATGTATATATAAAATAATTTGATATTATGAATAAATATAAAAAATAAAATTAATGCTAACAACTTTAATCAAGAGAATTATAATATTATATTACTTGATATAAATATTATTACTATTTAGATCATTTATTCCTAGTGAATAAACATGAAATTAGAAGAATATCTTAAATAATAAACAGTAAATACAATGAATAACAATGTTTTAAACACTGAGTTAAGAATATTTATTGCATTAATAAAAAATAAACGATTCCAATGAAAATATTCAGTTACTCCAATAAATATGATCATACATAAAATATTTAATATTTGAATAAAAATATTTCTATTATTAACCATACTCAAATATACGTTTTAGCAAATATATCATATTAATTACCACATCAATTATTCATTTATTCAAGTAAAAAATTATACATATATATATATATATATATATATATATATATATATATAAAATTGTTGTGTATAAATCGCAGACTTGTGTGTTGACAACAGAAATACTTTTTTAATATTCTACTCAACCTAAAAATACATTACTATTTATGTACATATTGTTATTTTTTAGATAGAAAAAAAAATGCTATAAAAATAAATTCAATTACTGTTTAAATATTTCGATGCAATAAAAATTAATATTTATCAGAAATGTAATACTTTTCTTAACACAATTTACATTAATAACCTTCAAAAATAAACTAAACATAGTAGATGATTTATTACATAACACTAATGCTATTCCTCTCCCTCTTTCTCTTTCTATATATACATATATATATATATATATTTGCGTATAGGTATTATGTATTGAAAATATATTTATGCAAATAACAAAGTTGCGCATAATAATTACCATGTTAAATATTTCATGAAATTGTAAGGAAACCTAGTTTCTCAGCAAATAATTCAGGAACTTGTAACATTATGTAATAATGCTGACAATGCATTACCTAGATTCAGTTAAAGCAGGGGCATTATTTACAATTTCTGACAGACACAGAATCTATCTCTACCTATGTATATGCGGTAACTTTCAACTATTCCTTCGCATTTCACAAAAGTCATCGAATTCCAGTTTCACAACGCATCACAAATTTCGTAACATATTCACGTAACGGAATCACGCTCGAATTTTTTTCTCCTATTCCGTCAAAGTTCACCTCATGGACGCTAGATGTCGATGCCGGCGACGATGCCACTCTCGCCGTCACTATGACAACTGCGCCGCCCCGGGAGCAGCCACATCCCATTTCCTGCGACACCCATCCTGATGCCTACAACGTACCTTCCTGCTACCTACCTCTGCCTACCAGAACCGGGCTTAGAATGCCATAGACTCCGTTTCAACGGGCCATAATATTAAATAATGTGTCAGCGTTTATGTCAAGCCTTATACACGTTGTTTAATGACTAATTTAGTGTGTGCTAACATTGGTAATGTTACACTAAGATAATCATAATAAAATAAAACCGTAATCATACACCTAGACACAATGAAATATTGCTAATTATTACATAATTAAAACGCACTAATAGTATAGATAAAATATTTTCAATTATAAATATAATACAATATATAGTCAAATATCACATTTATTTTTTTTTTAAATACATACATATATATATATATATATATATATATATATATATAATATATAATATGAAGTATGATTTAATTTGAATTATTAAAAATTAAATTTACTAATAAATTATAAACATTTATTTCAAATTATATCACACTTAATATGTGTTTATAATTTGGTATTTTATACATAAAATTATTTTTAAAATTAAACATATGTTTTAAATAATTATGGAGCTACAATGAAAATCTCTAAACGTTGATTTAAAATTTCTTACTCATAAAAAATTATACAAAGAACTCTAAAAATATCAATATATTTAAATAATACATCTCTTAAAATGTTAAATTATAAAAGTAATTAAATTATTTCAAATGAATGAACTTTACTTATCTCCATATGAGATATATATATTTTAATATACATTTTGTATATTAATGATATGAATATGTGAAATTAGATATTTCAATATAATATAAATCACACATATTAAAGTAAAATTGCAGATAATATATACCTGTGTGTATATGTATATGTGTATATATATATATATGTATATTTATATATATATATATATATATATATATACAAATTACAGAAAAAGACAAAAATAAATAATATAAAGTGAAAATATTTTAAAGAGGCCTTTTTCTAGTAGTGCGAATTCACAAAGGATGAAAATCACGCGCACACAAGTACACGCATACACACACACACACACACACACACGCATATATATATATATATATATATATATATATCTCCCTTCCCTTTTTGGGTTTTTTTTTTTTTTTTTTTTTTTTTTTTTTTGCTTTTCAAATATATATAAATCGTATCATTTTTTGAAAATTAAATACATAGAATTTATAAATATTATTGAAAGAAAATACTAATAAAATATTAAATGCACAATAAAAACTAAACTTAAAAATAAAACAGACATATAAAGGAATCAATACATATAGTACATTTTAACGGAATAGAAAAACATAAAACTAAAAAGATCTAAATGATATAGATAAATGATATAGCCGTATCAATGGAAAAAGGAAAATTTAGAACCTAAAAAGGATTGAGAAAATAAAGATTTATGACTAAGTTCTTATAGGAAGAATTCGACCATAAATGTGAACTTGGTGATTTATATACACATTGTTTACTATTCGTAAGTAATAAAAAATGCATGTTGCTGTTATTGATTATAGTGTCATTTTTTATTGCAGTTTAACAATATAAGAGCATCAGAATAAGTTTACGTGAAAGGATATTTATCTAAAATAAATGACGTGTGTATATTTAAATATTCATTTCATTTATACGAATACAATGTTCAATTCATAGCTTCAATAATTTTGATTACCAATTTATATATGTGTAATAGTTTATTTTTAAATTTTCTAATAATAATTGTAACCTAATCGACAAATACTGTCAATCATTGAACAATTGTATGTAAATAAAAAAAATAATATTTTTTCTCAATCTACTGAAAATTAATATACCATAAAAACGTATTTTGAAGAAATAAATATTAATAATATTATTTTTATAAAACAAAATATCTTTATTACACTAAATACAAATTCATTTCGTTCAAATAAATTTAATCGTTGAAAAAATGTTAATTGTAAAGAACAAATTTTATGTTACAACAAATATTATTTTTTCAAATCTTTAACTTAAAATAATATACAACGTGAGAAATCTATATCTATTGTATAAGTACAATTATTAAACAAAATTTTAGTTTTGTACACACACACATACATACATACATATATATATATATATATATATATATATATATATATATAACTAATCATGTTTTATAGATGTATAGAAAAAATATACATTTATAGAGTCAATGTTTGGAATAAGTTTAGAATGAAAGATTCTATCAAAATTGAAAAGATGAAATTGTAAAGTATAATAAAGAAGGATTATAAATTAACTATAAACAAGAAACTATGGAAAATTCCCAGAAAAACTTTTAAGAAAATCCAGTAACATTCAACGAGGTTTTCGCACAGGAATGAACTGATATACGCTTTTATGATGATAATAAGAATATAAGTATGTATGTGTATGTATATATATATATATATATATATATGTATATAATCTATTATTATATACCCAAACTATCATAAAAAACGAAATTTAAAACTTTTTATGCGATATAAAATAACATTTGACAACAAAATATTATCGTATAAAAATGTCAATAAAAGTTAAAAAATTTATCGACACAAAACGAAAATATAAAAATAATTGATTTATATTATCATGATTAAGATTTTTATTTTTAAATCCACTTATTTTTATTTTTTCTTTACTAGTTTCTAAATATGTACTAATTATAATTATTACATTTTTTCCTTCACTTTTCTATTACATAATATAATATAACACATTTGTCTCGAATCAAATCTGAACTAATAATTAATTATCACCAAACATTCTAACCTCTTGTACAATCATCTTAATAAATTAAATATTTTATTTCAATAAATAATTCTATTTAGAATAACATATATAGTATAAAGTTTATAATAAATGAAAATATAAATGAATTAAAAAATACTACGAGCACAAACTCTACAAACCACAAAATGATTTTTCATAGTACAATGCACTGTGTGGTTCACCAGCAGATAACTGAATGTATGCCTTCAATGTGCATAATTAAAATATATTCCTACAGTATCATTTATATATTTAATCATAATTAATAGATCCGTCAACATTATTATAATTTTCACAAATTATTATAACTTCCTATTTCATAAAATTATATTCATTTCAATTTAAATACGTAATGAATAATCATATTTATTATTAATTTAAATTGTGTCATAAGCTCTGCTTTGAATAATTGTTCAATGTACACATATAATTTAAAAAGTACACAGACGTATTATTTATGAATAAATTTTAAGCTCTTCGATATAAATAAAATAATGGACTTTCAAAATCGGTATTAATTTACAATTTCATCATTTACATATTTAATGAAATACATGGACCGTATGTAATTCTAACGTTATTTATTATTAGACCGAATACTACACAAACATTTATATGCCGGCTCTGATATAAATCTACCTATTGCTAGAATTCCTCCCTATCTCATTCCTAAAATGTCCTTTCTAGCGTCCGCGTGTCTCACGACCAATTCTCGTTTGTTGAAGCTCCAATCTGTCCACATGTATAAAGTACGTATGTATCACACACCCAATGTCATCATTTCATATCACAGATTTCGTTATTTTCGCGTTGTATATACTAGTATGAAACGATGGCACCAGCATAAAATGAATATGAATATTGTTTCCGGTCAACAATAATCTACTTTATAAAATACAAGACAAGAAATGACTTAATAAATAATTTTTATTATAGTAATTCTAAGAAAAAGTAAATATTTTTAAATAATAAATATTTGAATGATTTCTAACAAAAAATAATATGGTGTTGTTGATAATATTTAACATTTAATTTTTAAAATGTATTTATTTCCATTTAAAATTGTCAGAGTAATTTTTATCATTAATAATGATAAAATTTTAACTGATGTTTAAATAAATATATATAAATTGAGACAAAAAAGAAACTGAAGACAAAATTTTTTGATTTAACGTCTGTTTAATCAAAACCTTATAACTTAAAATTATAACATATGAAATAAAAAATCTATTTTAAAGTACAAAGTCGGTAATATAAAGCAAAAAAAATATTTCAAAAAATAAAACCAATAAATATATTTTTTTAATTATAAATATTTTATATGACTAATCAAAAATCATAATTTAATAAAAGAATTACTCTCTATAGAAATTGAGTAATCAATAACTAATATAGAACAATAAAATTTATTACAAAATTACTTAATTGTTTTTTAACAAATAACAACAATTTTTCAAAAATCTATTATTTAAACAAATTTCAAATATTTTACAATACTATTTTTTATCAAAATTATAATAAGATGAAGAACGTTTTAATAATTCTAAACAATTTGTTTTTCGTGAAATTTCTTACATATTACAAATAAAAAATATTATTAATTAGATATTTATGAACTTTTTAAAATTTATACTCGAATTTTAACAGTTATTTTTTATTAAAAAAATATTTTTTTAAAATAAATTATTCAACTCTCTTTTCATACTTCTTAAGAACAGAAGATAAATGACTAATTCTAATTCAATAGAAACAATTAATAGTACAAATTTAATTTATTTTGATTTTTCCAAAATTATCAAATAACTCTAAGAATGATAAAATAAATTGGAACATCCATTTTAAAATCTATACATAAAACCATTTTTCATACTTGAAATTCTAAACATTATACTTGAAATTGTTAAATAGAAATGTGGACAACAAAGTGGTTGTACACTAGTTATAAGTTTTTTGGTATGGCACTTCAGAGAGCCAGAAACAAGAAAACTCCGGGGTACAATGTTGGTAAAGTACTACAACGACTTTAAAGCTCTTACTTAAGATACACTTGAAGAAAGATTTATAATATATTTTAACTTCATAATAGTTTAGTATAATGTGTCAAATAACATCTAGTCAATTTGTAAATGGAAACCCATGAAAGTTTTATTATTATTTCTTCAAATATTAATCAACTAAAGATGAAAATAAAAAAAATCGTTATCACGCGAATATACAACATATACCGATTTATTTTTAAAAGAATCTATGAAAATATAAACAATTTGTATGCATGGTACAAAATAAACTCGAATGGTTTATAAAACACGTAAAAATATCATTACAATATAAATTTTTAAAATAACCGAGATCATACAAAATTCATAGATTTTGATAATATTATTTTTAATACTATTGTACTATTACAATAGTGTTTGATTCAGAAACAGTATTTTACTATATGAATTTAAATCAAAATTTCTCTTTTACATTAAAATGAAAAAAATATTTCTATACAAAATTTAATTGTGCAAATAAGATCAATATAACATCAATATAAATATAATGAGTTCAAATTGTCCAAATATATCAATATTCTAAAATATTATTAATTAATCAAATATTTCCCATATAGATTAGTTTATATGAACACCATCATTTTCAAAATGTTAACACAAAATATTTGGTTTTTGTCTATTTGCGTTTGTAAAATGATACAATCGCCATTGAAATTCATATTAACAAATTAGAATAAACAGTAATCAATTACTGAACAATTAGATTAACAAAATTTTGCGATCTTCGAAGTAGAGAATCATTTGAAAAATTAAATTTGAATACGATAACAAACTATAATTATAATTACATGTTCAGTATTAAATTATTATTACAAATATTACTCACGTGCAATATTACTCTGGCATTATAAACAATATTTTGTAATACTTGACATATACACGAAATATCAAAAAGTTTCAATTATCATACAATTGAAAAAAATTGGTATATATTAATATACATATCTACCTATCATATATACTCCTACATACACACACACACACACACATATATATATATATATATATATGTATATAATAACAATGATATTACAATAGCAATGTCAATATTTATTTCATATCTACTGTTTGCAAACATTTTATCAATAACCAATAGAAATATGTCGGAACTCAGTTTAAAAAGTGAAATATTGTTGGCTATAAAACATAAAGGTCATATAGAAATAAATTCCTGCTACGCCCATCATTTCTTTCGTCGTTGTAAGATCAAGAATTTTATTGAAATATAATATCAGATATATTATCACACACACACATATATATATATATATATATATATATATATACATATTTATATATGTATGTATGTATGTATGTATATTATATATAATATAAATATACATAATAATATTAAATATCTGATGCAATAATAATCCAAATAATTAAATAGAAATAATCTTGAAAAACAAATATATATATATTGATATATTAATTTTGAAAATATTAATTTTCCATAAAATCAATTATTATGTACATATTATATATATATATATATATATTATATATATATATATATACATATATATATATAGATACATAGATAGATAGATAGATAGATAGATATATAGATAGACTAATAGATAGATAGATGGATAAATAGATATGGATATATAGGCATATAAATTTAAGTTATAATAATAAATTAAATAAACTGGGCAAAGTACGTATTTGTATAAATATAAATGTAATATTTTGTTATTCGCTGATCATAATTTAATATATTAGTTATTGAATTCATTATTCACTAATATAATTACTAGTCAATGATTAATTGGTACATAGTACTCGTTCTAATCAAACATGTTAGTGAAATAAAAATGTTTTTATACTAATTACGTTTTATTAAATATATTTTAATTAATGTAACTATTCTCACTGAATATTTAAACTTTAATATTTTAATTAAAAATCTACTAGTATCTAAATCTCTTTGAACATTTTTATGTAAAAATAAATTATATAAAAGGGAGTAGAATTGAACATAAAATCGAATTCAATCAAATGTTATTTTTTAAGTTAATATTTTTTTATAAAATAATAATATCGTTTGACGAAAATTTATAAATTATAAGTTAAATATAATAATATTATATTACAATTTTTCATGAAAATAATTTGGCATTCAGACTTACTTTATATATTTATAAAATAGATTAGCCAGTGTTTATTTTTCATTCTGGAATACTTCTACATTACTTTTATCTACAATCAATCATTGTCAATTAATACATTCTAGTTTTTATAAATTATTATTAAAGAGCTATTTCGCGTGTCTTTACTTATAATTAATATTAATCATTTTCTCTTTTACTTACAGAAAACACTATTAATAATATTTGTACTAAATAAACTTATTCAAACATTGATATATTTTTAATCACTTGCTAGTAAAATTAAAAATTATTCATCACTGTACTACTTATTTTAATTTTTTTAGCAAGGAAATTATAAGAAAATAAAAAAATAATAGCATAATTGAGACATTATTCAAACTGGGAGGAAAAACCTTCTTTCATGACTAACAATTCAATTGAAAAAACATTTTTAAAGTACATAATTAATACAATATGCTAAAATTGTTGAAAAATTATTACTGAAAAACATTATTTGATACCATTTATTAAGCTAAAGAAAATATAATACTTAAAAGCTTTTTTTATTTATATTAATAAAAAAGTTTACTTATATATTTTTTTATTAAAGCTATATGCTTTTTCATAAATTATTTTTTTTGCATTTACAAACTCATGCATACAAATTCATATTATTTATTATTATCAATGATAAGTCTTACTCATAAATAATTATTCATCTACATCAACTGAATTTATATATACATATATATATATATATATATATATATATATATATATATATATATATATATAAATCATCATCATCACCATCAGCTTCTCTCTAGTCACTGCTAGATGAAAGCTTTTCTTAAAATTTTCTATTTCAACCGATCTAATACTTTCTTCTTCCTGTCCATTCTAACGAATTTCCTTATATCTCTCTCACTTCTATTCATGAATTTTTCTTGCGGTCTTCTTATATATCTAAATTCCCAATCAATAACTTCCCTTGTCCATCGGTAACCCCCTCTCCTGGCTATATGATCAGCCCATTTTCATTTCCAACTTTCCACTTTTTCTACAACATCCGTATCTTTTGTTTTTTTCTAATCCATTCATTTCTCACCTTATTTTTTCGTGTTATTCCTAA